>JARHVA010003230.1:1520000-1855000 GCA_037957365.1 Torreya grandis
ATTTATATCTTAGATGAATCTAGCTAAAATGGGTCATCTAAATTATAACCATCATCATAGTCAAGTGTATTTAAGTTGATGTTACATGTAGGAATGACTTTGTCATCAGAGGAAGTATGATGGATAGAGTGTGTATTCCTAGTTAAGATAATAGGTATGTCTTTGGAAGGTGGTTGATGGGATCAAGGTTTCAAATAAGGATGAATTTAGTTGATGATGTGAGGGGAAAGATTGGAAGTTTTGATCTGGAGGCTTATCCCATCTAGCTCATCATAATTAGAGTTTAAGATGCTAGGTGGAATGTTCCCAGTTAATTAATAGTGGCCATTATGACCTTGACCAGAATTGAATGGATAATTAAAGAGTTTGGATTCCCTAAATGGGACACTATGAAAAAGTTCAAGGGTAATTATTTTAAAGACACCACATTCTTAGAATTGTTCAAAATTACAAGGGTTTGTATCTCTTTGAATCTTTTAGATAGATCCATTATAAGGGAATTTGATGCATTAGCATGTGGATGATGCAAATGATCTCATATGATGAGTCAAAATTCAACCAATTAATATGTTTTAAGAAATTAGAAAGTTAAATATCTTAGCTTTCATATGGATGGTGATAGAATGAACAATAATGGGAAGCCAAACACAACTTAGAGGAGGCATTTGCCTTATTTTGTATCAATGACATATGCTACATGTATATTTGAGGTTGAATTTAGAATATCCAAGTGTTTTAATGAAGTCAAGGGAGGAAATAAAAGTTTCTAAACCTTAGTCAATTAATTAATGCTTAAATTGGATATCACCCATTTGAATGCTAATAAATAGAGAAAAATCATCTACATGAAACAATATCTTTCCAGTAATCATGGAAGTGATAGGAAAATTAAGGGAAAGAGAAGTGTCAATTGTTCTGTAAACATAAATGGACATCTCTTCACATTGTTGAAGTATACTATCTTTGGATCTAGATAATGTAGTTTCAAGTCCTATTAAAGGAAGATGAGGGATGGTCATTTCAAAAAACAATTGCATTAGATGGTTTAAATGATGAGGAGAATTTTTCATTAATTATAAAAAAGGTATTTGGGATGGGAAATGAGAAATTTCCACAATGGGATCCCATTCTTCATAACACATGAGAGGATTGTTAGATATAGGTGTATAGTGTTATAATAGATACTATGAAGGATGGCTGGAGGTATAATTAAACTTGTGTTGATAGGGTATGGATTGGTTTATGTTTATTACAAATTGGTTGAGTTAATTTAGGTGATGTGGTGTTTGGTTGAAGTATGTCTTATGGTTGCATAGAATAAATACTATTGAAAGTATAGGGGACGTTGTCTTATTGTGTGTATTTTAGGGTAAGAATATGAATGGTATGAGAGGTATAAGCAAGTTAAGTTGTTAATATTTATATTTTAATGGGTATATGTTATTATTTCCTCAATTCCATTAGATGGGATGGGGAAGTATCCTAAATGACATGAAATAGTTGAGAGGTGTGATGCATAGGTTTTGGATTTGAGTGTATAAAAGAAACTAATATTTTCATATTAGTCATATTAATCACATTTTTGTAATTGGTAGTGAGGTCTATAATAATTTCAACATTATTAGTAAAAGGATAGGTTTGTCAACATTATATTAGTGATTAGGAAGAAGGTCTTTATAAATGTCAAAATGAAGAATAGCTTGGTTTAAAACTAGGTTTTTATTTTATGTTTCATGAGCCTTAAAATCTGTCATAATATTTTTGATGACTTCTAATAAGAGTTTCATCATAAAAATTAGGACCAAGAAGAAAATCCATAGCAATATTATGTAATTATCTAAAAGTCTCATGATAATGACCCTAACCTACATGAAACCAATAAAATTTGATTGGATCATACCATGATTTCATATTAAAAGTGGGGTCAATATCTCATGGTAGAGGTTTTGTTAAATATTTTTGAAGTTCTTCTAGGTATAATGATTTGTGAACATTACTGTGGTTGGGTTGAGAAAATGTGGGAATAGGAGTGTTGTTAATAAGGGAGTATTATCCATGGTGTTATTTGGAGTAATTGCTTGGATGGTATGAATAGTGTCATAGGTGTTGGTAAAACCATCATTTTTTTATGAATATTTTTTATTTCTGATGAGAATGTGAGTTCCCATTTTAGTTTGAAGTGATTTGACTTGACACATGAGGAAGTATTGTCATTTGTCATGGTCAAGAGCTTATTCCATTTTTTTTGGAGAGAGATTCCTAACCTAATATTTTAATGTGGGTTATACATCATTAGTGAATAGGTGGAAGAGGTTTTCATCTACCATATTATGTTCACATATTTTAGACAAGTTTTTAAATTTCTTGATGAAGGCTTCTGCCTTTTAGTTTCAAGTTGTTTTCAATTTATAAAGTGGGCTAAGTTATTCTTGGGAAGATAAATAGTTTTAAATTCTTGGACTAGGGAGTTGACAAAGTATTCAAAGCTAGTGATAGAGTGGGGTTTTAATTGATTGTACTAATCTAAAACATATCTTAAGAGTGTTTTAGCTAAAATTTTGTTAGTATCAAAGGAATTAAGATTAACCCAATATTCATAAAGGTTACCAAATGTTTTTAAATGCAAAGTGGGATCGGTGGATCCATTATGTGTGATGGTGGGTGTGATACCTCCTATGTTAATGTTATCAATTTTAGGTACTAGAGGTTCATTTCATAAATGATTTATTGTTTTATTGATAAGTGGTTGTTATGGGATAAGGTTATCATGGGAATCCCTAAGGGGGTGGGGTAGGGGGCATTAGGATTTTGTGCTCCCCATGAAACCTATTTAGGTTTTATTTGGAGATGAATGAGATGGTATTTCTTTTGAATCAAATGATTTTAATTATTGGTTTGAAAGGTATGCACTTGATTAATTGTTTTTAATAGGAGTTTGTTATTTTGAGTAATTTTTTGACTAGTAAATGCAATATGTGATGCATTAGTGTTATATTAATAGATTGAGTTACACTATGAGTGTGGGATGAAGTAGTAACATGAGCTACACTAGTGGAATGAGTGGCACTGGTATGAAAAGAATCACTAGTGGTATGACAAGCATTCATAGAAAAAAAATAGACTAGTAGCATGGTTAAGGGTATAGGTCTTTTAAAGAGTCCCACTAGAAGTGTAACCCACGATGTTGTTAAAAAATACTTGTCATGGAGGTTGAAAAATACATAGAAGATGATGTCATGGAAAGTGAAGGATACACAATAGAGGGAAATGTTTGAGATGCAAATAAATTAGCTCCCTCAAATCTGTGATAAATGGTAGGGGAGGGTGAATGGGGTTCTAATATATGAGGATCCACCATGAGATTATAGATAGTCAAAGGATATTTTCCTTTATGTTGAGGGAATTCATTGATGAAAAAAAGAATTTTATTTGTGTAATTTAAATTACACTCACATTTTAGTGAATAAAAGGGATTAAGAGATGAGGATGAATGGGGATGAGTCCTATGGTTGCTAGTGAGAGTAGAAACATAAACATTTCTTTCATCCATGGTGGGTGCCACAAGCTGTCTTAACGAACATAATAGGGTTAGTAAATATCATCATATTTGTTTGATTTAATTATGTATTATCATCAAACAAGAAAATCATGATGAAGGAGGGAGGTTAAAAATAATTTGAAAGAAATAAGGATCAACTAGTAAGATACAAATTTGAACCAATTGATAATTTTATATAATATAGTAAACTTAATAAGATAACAAAGACACATTAGTACTTGTCAATTGTGTATTGTAGATGGATAAATTTAATAGTCTAAAAACATATATAATTAGATAGGTCAATTGTGTACTAAAGATAAATATAAAAATAGTGTGTAAGAGACTAAGTCGATATGGGTGATTGTGTTTTGAAGATAGGGATCTTTTTATTTGACATAATTGTTAAGAAAATTCAATTAAGCACACAAATAACTATATCAATGTGTTTGATATAATTGTAGCACAACATAAATCTTGTACCCATACTAGCTAGTATAATTTTTGTAATATAAAATACAATTTTCAAAGAGCAAGCAGTAGAACTGGAATGTAAATGCTAATCTAAGTTGTCTTTCCTAAATTTTTTAAGTTATAATAAATTTTGAAGTTAATGTGATAGGGAGTTGGTTGTAAGAAGGAACTAGAAAATTAATATATTGATAATTTTAGGTGGTTTAGGCTAAAAAGGATCTATATTGGTGAAAGTATTGGCTTATTATTGGGACCTACCCCTTCACTTCACAACACTGTAGAGATAAGGGTGTTAGGTTCTTTGACAATATATACCATCAACCATGTATTTATTCTTGGATAGAAAATCAAGTTGGGTTCCTCCTTGGTGATGAAATCTAAGCAGGTAGACGTTAGAAAGAAATTGTTTAATACTTTTTGTTGTTAAGTGAAATGAAAGTGTGTAAAAAATAAAAATTATGTGACTAAATAAATAAATTGAAAACTTTCTATTTAGTATATGTTTGCTAGTCTACACAAGAAAGAATAAAAAAAGAAAAGTGAATTAATTACCAAAAAGATAGGTTAACTCCTTTGTTTTTAAAGAGTCAATTCAAGTGGCATTGTATGCAAACATTACAAAATAAATTTAACATGGTCATTACTCTCTATGGAAGTAAGATCCAAAATAACATAGTTGAACAATTCGAGTGAGTCTTCTAGAGGGAAAGAAAGCTACATAATTGTGCTGAGCTAGTTGAAACAATTATTTGTAGGGTTATAGTTTTATAGACTATAAACTATGAAAATAGGTCTATAAATGAAAAAAAATACTAATAAGGTAAGAATGAACCTTGATAATTTTTAAAGATGTTTGATTTTATATTTGTATTTTATGTTACTCAAATGCTGATTTTTATATTCAGATAATAGAATTGACTAGGTCAACAAAGTCTGTAAAACTTGTATGCTAAAAATAAGCTAAAAATAGATTAAACTAGTTTAACTAAGTCTAAAAACCTATGGTTTAAAAATAGAACCATTTTTAGATGATAAATCTAGTTTTTATTTTTGGAGAATGCTTACACAAAAAAATATAGAATTGATAGGAGTGACTGTGTGTTAAACCTATGCACATAATGCTAGATTGTATGGATAGGTTCGATATAATATTGTAGAAATAAAAATATATAATAATGGTAATAAATTAATACATGAAATAAAACCTATAAGGTTTATATTAATATCAAGTTCACTATAATGTAAACAAGGGAAAGTGATGTTGATCTACAAATTAGTCTTAGATTAGATAAGATAAATCACACTCACCCTTTCACTTGTTGGTACATTTAGACAATCATGGTCATGACCAAGATGGGTCCACTAGACCTAACTTATGGGTTCCTTACCACAATAATATCACTAGAGAGGGTTCTAAATTATTTATTCAAGTAGCACCATGTGATAATAAAAGGTAGGTCATATGTGTTCTTATTAATAAAATAAATGACAAAGTAAAGTAAATCTATTCCAGTGCTCACCAAATCTTGTGGTACAAAGTGGGGGAATAAACACAAAATTAAACATGCGTATAATATCTTTACTTAATCCAATATAGAGAAAATCCTAATTCATGGAGAGAGAATCATATAAGCTAACAAATTCAAATCTATCTACTTTAATAAGGAAGATCAAGAGTTAGGAATATTTACCTTTAAATACAAACCTATTGAGCCTCAATCTCTCCATTCACCAAGGTGTTTTGCAATAAATTGTTTTGGAATCTAAGGATAACAAGGATAGGTCATCTCTAGGCTACATGACTTCGATATACATCCAAAATACTTATCCATAATAAAATATTTGTATTTCTAAGTGTAGTATTTAAACCCTAAACATTTTTACTCAATTAGAATGGTGGATAATAAGATGCATAAATATGATTTTCTTCTTATTTTCTCTTTACAAAATGGTGAAAATGATGTGTTTATATAGTTAGATCTAACCCTAAACCCTTCCAAAAGTTTAGCTGATACTATCATCCCAATCAATCATGTATCATTAATTAATCAATCAAGTTCAGTTTTGGAATAGGTCGGTTGAGGCAAACCTAGATCATTAATGTGCTAATAAATTTTATGTAAAGGCTCAAACCAGGCTAACTTTGTTTGGTAAATGTTAAAAATAGTTTTTGTCTTAGGTAGGGGATATTTAAGGTGATAAATTTATTGGAGGAGTGTGTAATAGAGGTGTAAAATATTAGGGAAGTGTACATGGGAAGTTTATATTAGTTACGACTAGTGGTATAGGGAACAATAATCTTGTGAAGCACCAATGGTATTCCCACCCCTTTCCCAGTGCACCTTTTAGGGCATGCAATTAGAGATATTAAGTCTTGATAGGTTATTATAAGAGGGAAAACATCATTAATTGATATATTTGGAAACTATTATGTGTATATAAAATGATCTCAAAATCCAAGAGACTTGATAGCTTAGAACCATTGGATTTTAGACCAAATAATTGCTTAACCTTTGCATGGATGTTGATTTCCATAAAAGTGCCAAGTGTTAATCACTCATAACCCTAAAATATTAGAAGATTAAGACCATTGTATTTCAAATCATATAACTACTTAACCTTCTCATGGAGTGGATTATCTTGAGTGTTCTAATTGTTGATCGTTAATAATCTTAGAAGCTTAAAATTTTGGGACCATTAGATTGTAGAAAAAGTAACCTATTAACCTTCCCATGGATTTAAATTATTGTGATCAAGACACATGGAATGATCTTGAGAGATAATAAACATAACACATGGGAATGTATAACTATTAAATTTAATGATAAATAGATGAATTTTTCATTTTTCTATTTTAACATGAATATGCCACATCGTGAGTTTGAAGAGCCAATGAGACTTGGGAGCTTAGAAGACTTAAGCTTCTAAAAATGTAAAAATATTATAATAATTTGTGTCTCAAAAGACTTATAAATTTTTAAATCATACAAATATCTAAATGATGTGAGATTGATGCATGTCACAACCATATAGAATATTTAATGTGGGCCCAATTGGAGAAAAGTAATAGCCTTTGGCTAATAATATTGTAATCAAAATATATACACTAAGACATAGAAAGATTAGATCTATTAGTTCTTAAACAATATCAAAGTAAAATTCATAAAAATACAAGGTTCACAATAACATAAGATACTATTTTAAGCTTAGATTTATTATAATTTAAACCTGGGCAATGTAGGATCTCTTATAAATATCCCTAGATGACAAATGCATGATATCCTAGTCATAGATCCTTAGGATCATAGCTCCCCAGATATAGGTTTTATATTAATGGGTCCCTATTTCAAAATTTTAAAAATTTGGTGTGTGTTAGGGCACAACACATTCCAACACTTAAACACATGTGTAAGTAAAGGGAAAATAAAACATGATAAAATTAAACATGAAAAATCAAAGGTTACTATATTTTTTAGATTTATATTGCACATCTACAAGGAGAGTTATAATTACCATGAAAAAATTCATTCAAATGATCTATATATTTAAATGAATAATATTTTTAGAAAATTAACTCATATACAATAAAATAACTAAGATACTATAATCATAACACGTCCCACACAACCCACATGATTGGATAAGAATCAACCTTTACACATCAAAATCAAATTAAAAAAACTTCTCATAATTTCCAATTATTTTAAATAGAAAAAATTATATCCCTTTTAGGAATTTGAGGTTACAAGTGTATATAGTCTTAGGATGGGGAAGGCCTCATCTCTCAAGTTCCATCTAAATTTACAAGTCCAAAAATCAAACAATGTGTTCTAAATCATGCAAAAGATGAATATACAATGATATGATTTAGAAAAAATTATTCAATTAAAAATATAAAGTACATGCAAATTAATTAAGTTAGGACCTAAATATCTAACTTTATTATAACATACAAATGCATATTTATATTTATTAGGGTGTTGATGTGGCACCATTGGATGAAGAAGTCGATGGAGTAAATGATGTTGTAGCTAAAGTAACCATTGGGGGTCCCTAATGGATAAAAAACTAGGAACTTTGAGTTGTTGTAGGAATAATAACATCTAGTTGAGCACTTGGATCTGATCTACAAGATACCTCTTTTCCCCTGAGTTCTTCAAATAATGTGTGAGTGATATCAAAATCTATGTTCATGATATCAAAATTAAGAAGGAAATGTTTGAAGAGTCTTATGGCCTCAACCATCAACCTTATTTGTTTAGCTTCTAAGATCTTCAAATCTTCCCTAAGAATTTTAGCTTTGTCTACCCTATCTTTAAAAAAATTAACTAATGGCAAGACTTCATCATTTATTCTATATATAGTACCTTCAACATCTTCTTTGAATTTATTTACACCTACTAGAAAGAGGTTCTCAAAATTAATCTTTTCAATAAAATCTCTTCTAGGAATGATCACATTAGTGACCTTCACATCCTTCAAAATATCTAAGGCCTCACTATAATGACTAGCAATAATTCCTAATAGAGTCTTCTCACAGTTATGCCAATTAAGGGAAACATCCTTTCTTACAATTACATAGTTTAGGCACTAGGATACATCCATGTTACTCATCAAGTTTAACTGGTTAAATGCATTAGTTTGGAACATTGAACTAATAAATTTAACCTTTTATCTAATTATCTCATTTGATGCTAAGACTTGGTTACATTCATTCTATTGGATTGGATTTTTTCCTTGGAAGCCCACATTTTATTCAAAATATTATACATCTTAGTAGATGTACTTTGCACATCATTAATTAATTATATAAGAGCATATATATTTTATCTTTGTTGGAGTCTTTTATAGGCCTCCTCTTTACTCTCTTAAATTTCCTTCATGGATGCAATAGTAAAATCCATGAAAGAAGATAAATATTTTTTATACTCAGTGGGATCATTGGGACTCTTCTTGGGCTTACTCGATAAGGGTAAAAAAATATCCCTTTATTCAAATTACATTTCCTCCCTGATATTCAAATTCAAATCCTTCCTCTTCCTCACCCTCTAGATAGTCCCACTCTTCTTTTCAAACTAGGTAGAGACCATAGGTAACTATATGAGAACCAAATTTTGTCTCTCATACATTTCATTCTACAATTCCTTTAACCATTAGGGAATAATTATTTCCATGTTTCTTCATATAGATCTTGGTCTTTAGATATAGAAGGTGGAGGAGTCCTAGGAGGGGGTGTTATTAATGGTGGTGCCAAAGATGTACTTATTTGGATTGGGAATCAAAAAGGTGGGTAAATAACTCTCTCTTATGGTGAAGGTGACCTTACTAGAGTAAAATCATCTACAAACTTCATTAATACCAAAATATTCTCTACATTCATAGTAGAGAATGGCATAGGTGATGACTGGGGCATTGAGATCTCTAATTAGGTTGACTATGTCTTGAGAACTGGTGGAATTTTAGGGTTATAAGTGGAAACCTTAACATTGATTTGATAATTAACCCCTTTCCTTGGGTTCTTTATTTGCATTGAAGGAGAAATAATGGGTTAATTAATATAACTAGACAAAATAATTCATGGGATAGCTATAGGTAAGTTTTGAATTAGAATATTTATAGTGGGAATAGATGAAACAAGGGAAGAAACTACCTCACTTATGTTCTACCTTTGATCTTATGTAAGTATTTATTGATCCAAATATCCTTCTTGAGTTCCTCTTTTTTGTAATATTTATAGGCTCATAACCTTATCCTTCTCCAATTATACCTCTTTATCCCCTAAAGGTGTCTCTTCACTCATTTTTTACCATGCTTCCTTCATTGTTTCTACATATTCATCTTCATCATTAATTGAATACTCAATTAATGATATTAATTACTTAGGCTCCTCTTTATCTACTTATTTTTCTTCCTTATCCTCATCAAAGGACTCTTATATAGTGGGAAGACCCAATGATGAACTTTCTTCTAATTTCTTTCCCTTAGAGGATGTGGGATGATCTTTGGACTTCCTATAGTAAGTGACTATAGGGGAGTGGAAGATGGAGGAGATGGTGAAATAAATAATTGAATAATAGTGGTGGGAAGCATCAATGCAGGTGGTGGTGAAGGGATTTTTAGTGTGATAACAACATTGGGGAAAGAGGTTATTTGAGTAGGTATGGTAGGGAGAATTTGAAGACAATCCTCCTCACTAATGGTAGTGGATACTAGTGAACTTAGCCAAGGAGAACTAGGAGAATCAAGAGCAATTGGAATAGATAAAAATGGAACTTATAGAAAATTAGGGAGACTTACCTGGGTAACTATTATAAGGGTTATAGAGGTGTCATAATAAGAGTGTTCTTCCTTAGTCCATCCGAATGAGGTGTAGACTTCTCCTTTATTGTAGTTGTTCCTATAATTGTACAAGTAGTTTTTGGAGATTAAAAAGGTAACGAATGACCCTAGAGACCTTTTAGAATTTCCATCCTTATTTATGGGTTGGACTTCCTCTAGATACTTTATTCCCATTGTTACATGTATATTTATTCCCCTGTAGGAGAAGATAGTTGATTTTGTGCTTGTGAATCTTATGACTGGGCTAGAGGCGATCAATGGATATGTGCCCTTTGTGCCTATTATTTTTTTAACTTTAGGATCTTATTGAAGGGATTGACCCCAAATCATAGACATCAATTTTTCATTCATCTTGGTCCATACATCTATGTCATCTGATGCATTTATAAATACAATATCATGGTCATATTCTTGGTGATTGTTTAAAATTTTCACCAATTTATTCTCCTTAATGTATTTGATGCATCCCCTTATCTTATTATTGGGATCCCATTCCCTAAATGGTACTACCTTTAGGTTTTAGTAAGTCTAATATTTTCCATCTTGGATGAAATTTGACCTAATCATATATTATAGTTTCTTAATGCTTAAAGGAGTTTTAAAGTAATAATCCAAGTGTTTATAGCCTAACTCTTCATCAATGTTGTTATAAATTTGAAATGTTATTTATAGCTTTATTATTTTATCCAAGACATGATGTGGTGGTAATAATGGATATGTTTATTTTCTCTTTATCCTAATGATAATGACATTAGAGTAATACTATTACTACACCATTTTATAAAGGATACTTAGGTTGTTAGACAACCTAGGAATCAAAGTGCCATGAATTTATTGAAACACTTGAGTATATACTTCATCACATATTTTTTAGTTTCATTTTTGTATCTATATATGAGTATTAAGGAATGATCATATCCAATCCCATTCATTAGGTATTCCATTTATGTTTTCCATATTTTACCATGGGTCTCATAAAAAATGCATAATACTACATCTAGTAAAAAATACATCATATAGAAAGTGCCATTAGCTCACCTCTAATCAAGATAAAATATTTGTGTCTTTAACTTGACATTTATGATCTCTCCCATGGTGGATATTTTTTTATATGTTAAAATAATATCAAAAAATGAAACCCACTTGAATTTTACATATGCAATGATGGTAAAAACATATTATCAATTTAGGAGAGCCATAACTATCTTAATTCCTAGTTTAAATTTGATAATACAATTGGATGAAATCCATCCCTTTGGGTTCATCCTATATCCTCTAACTAACCATTGTTTCAATTTTCCATTTATGATATTTTTCTTGAGACAAATATTGGTTGAGACTTGGTTTACATTAGTCTCAAAGACTGAAAGCCTAAGATACCTCTCATATTCCTTATCTAAAATATAAGTCATGTTTTTATTTCATTTAATGTGCAAACAATCTCTATAAAATGTTCCATTAAAAAATAAACCTCTAAGTATGTCTATATAAGTTATTACATATATTTTTATCAATATTTGGTGGAGGTATTATGCTAAAATGGGTAGAAATTCATCCATTTATTGATTCTTGTTTGTATCAATTTGATATTGTGTAGAATATGACACCACAGATTCCACTTTATCCCATGGTGTCAAGTAGTGAATGAATTTTAAGTCTAGGGCACTCTTTTCAAACACACTATCCATTAATTTATCACTTTAATCACAAGAATACATTTAAGCATCTTGAGTAAAACCCTAATTTGAATATGAGGCCATTATTTCAACTTGAATGTTGTAGTTCTTATAAATTGACTAGTTTAATATGGGGAACTTATTTGAGAAAATTAGGGGTTCTTGGATAAGTAAAGGCTCAAATTTGAAATGCTTGCTTTGGAGAATAATGGAAAAATGACTTTCATTCACATATATTTTGCATATATCAGTCTAAAATATGAGTCTTCAATATATTCATGTTTCATCAATGCAAATAATGACATTTATATTTAGTTTCCATTTTAATTTGAGTGTGTTTATTAGGTTTGGCAAGTGCACTTGATTTCTAAATGGTAAAATTTCATTAAATTTATATGTCTAGTAATCCTAATTGAGATAAATGTCACTTATTTATTCATTGGTTCTTTTAGTTTATTGTTTACCTTGTTTGTGTATCTTGACTATGTTTGCTTTAGGTTATGACACTTCTCTAATATTCATTCAGTCATATATTTTGATTTTTAGATTCATTTTATATTCTCTCAAGTCATGAATTAATGTGATTGAGCCACATGGAGAAATGTTGGACCTATGTAAACTTGGAAGGTCATATCCTATCCAATTTTATATTAGAATTGCATATTTTTCAAAGGGATCTAAATAACAAAATGTAGATACATTATGTGATATTAAAGGATTTAAGGATCAGAGACTTGAGGCCTCTAGACCATTAAACCATTTACTTTCATTTTTATGATTCTTGAGTTATGGTTGAATTAAAAGGTACCAAGTTTCATATGTTTAAATCTAATAAGCTCAAAACTATTAGACTATGAATGATCGAACTACATTAATCCCTATGGGTTTTTGGTCGATGAAAACATGCCAAATGTCAAATGCTAAAAACTATAGAAGCTTGAAACCATTAAAATTTGAGATCTCAAAGATATTAGATCAGGTTAATCCTTCCAGGGTTATGGTAAATGAAAACATGGAAAATTTTAAACTCTTAGATCCATGAAATTTTGTAACCATTAGCCTCTGGGAGCCCAAACATATTAGACAACTAATTTTTTTTGTATTTAGTCTCCATTTTACTGGGTTCAAAATAATGCACCACATGGTGTGTTTTTGGAGCTTGGGGACTTAAATGTCTTAGATTTTCCTTAAAATTTTAAAGGATCTATGGAATGTCATAATTCTATATATTAGCCTAGACAATTTTTAAAAATCCAAATGCTCTAGATGATGTAATAGTGCCACCTATCAAAAAGTGTGAGGCTCGATCGTGGATGAATAATAAGTCCTACTTGGTATTCTTGTGATCACACAAAAAATGTAGGAAAACTAGGATGAAAAAAATATTAGTAAAATTATTTGATAAATCAAAGCATACATTTTTAAAAATAATTTATGAAAACCCAAGGTTAAAAATAACTTAAATTTTTTTTTAAGATTTGATTTTCATGATTATATTTTTTGTAAATTTAAAATCATGGAAATAACCTTATACTTAGTATGAAGAACATCATGTTATGGAATTATAAGATCTATAGGGCCTCTAAAATAGAGGTTTCCAAAAATGATGAGTCCCCATTTGAAATTTTAAAATGGGGTGTGTGTGTTAAGGCACAACAAGTGGTGACTCATAGGGGAAAATACTTGAGTATTTTGATAACCCATAATTTCAGCAATGTATCATTTTTTTATCTCTTCCCAACTAGAATAAACAAATCACACCTTGAAATAAACTCTTAATTCTTTATGAAACAAATTAAACCTTTCATTCCTTGGGCTTAAGTGTGTGATTATTGTGAAATTAATTCTTTCTTGACACAAGAGTTTTGACCAAGTACTAGATAAATATTATAGGTTTCATTTTGACCTTCTGATTTGTTAGTCAAATAATAAGGGAATCCTTGGCATTGCTTTACTACCAGTCAAATGTCCATAGCCTCAATAAAGATACTCTAATTCCACTCAAATCCTTACTCTAATTCCAACTAAACATCTAAGCCATAGTAGATATTGCTTGAATCACCTATCCTCTATCAATTTGTATAATTTTGTTTTAAAACATAGATAGAAAAAGGTAGGGAACCACCATTGACTGGGTGTGTGTATAATTAAAAAAATCATTTTGGTTAATATGTCCCTACTGGTGTGTCTCTATTTTTTATGTTTATTATTTATCATTTTAGATTTATCATGTAGTCATGTAGTGAGCCTTGGAGATGAGAAATATTTCTAAAAATTGCATGATTATATCAGAGTAGATCTTGAAAGACTACTAAGATCATTTAATCCATGTAGAACTCAAGCAAGTCATGACACATACCTTTATCTTGGACATATTTTTACTATTAGAATATATCCTTGTGAATTCCTATTGTGTTTCTTTACTCCTTGTCCCTTTGTTTTTGGCATATCCTTTGTCTTTTTAGTATAGGAAATGGGTCGATCTACCTACAACTTTAAGAAACTAACCTAGAAAGCATAATAACTAATATACTAAAATCATAATGTATAAAGTAGGAAATATATTCTAGAAATCAAAAAATATATTCTAAAATGTAAGAAATCTATTATAGAAATCATGAAATCTATTTTAATTTTAGTTTAAATATTCACTTAGATTTAGATTTGATGCATCTCTATTTGGAGAATCTATGAATTAGTGATTTAAAAATTGTCCATTGACTTGAAAAGTGAGGTCATGAAATTGAAGGTCTTTCATCCAAAGGAATTTTTACTTAGGATTTATGATATATGATAAGGTCCAATCCATAAAGGAGTGAAATTATCATTTTATCCCTTCTTTTCATCTAATTTATCCCATAAAATCACCATGTTTGAAATCTATAAGTCTTTGATCCATGATATTTTATCAAACCACCTTTTGATAGTATCCTCATGATTATTAAAGTTGTGTAGTGCTTTACTTCTTGCATATTATAACTAGAATATCTAAAAGAGTCTAAATTTATCCCTTTCATATTCACGCATATATTATTGAATAAATTGGTATGTTTGTACCTTCATAGTAATAGGGAATATTAGTTGTTGTACATATACCAACATAAAATATGAATCCTTGAAGGGTTTATTTTACTTGGTTCTATTTTCCCTTAGTGCATATTTCAATAAGATATAACATCCTCTTGACTTATCTTGTGTTGGATTTTTAATGACATCCATCATGTTTTTTAGTAGAGTCAGCTACTCCATTTCCTTGGGGATAGTATTTCAAAGATAATTATGATTTGATTTTCATAGGCCCATTCTGTAAATTTAGAAGGTTTAAAAATTTGACCATTATCCCAAACTAAGGAAATGGGAGTGTTAAACTTGGTCAATATAATTTCTTCCAAAAAACATGATGACATCAATTTCCATAGAATTATTTTTTGTTATAGCTTCTATCCACCTAGTTTAGTAATCCATATATGTGAGGATGAACTTATGTCCTATTAAGGAATTTGGGTTTATCACCCCAATAAAATCAAGGCCCCATTGGGAAAAGGGGTGTCCTTCAATGACTAGTTACAAAGGCATAGTAGCATTAAATTCTCTCTTCCTAAATACGTCAAAATCATGGAAGGTTATGAAGTGATTATTCACATCCTAAAATATTTTGGGATAGTAGTATCCTATCCTCAAAATATTATGAGCTATTGTGTTACCTGAGGGATATCCTCTACCAATATTTTGATGGAAGTTTTCCAAAATGTCTTTAGATTATTATTTGTAAATTCATCTCAGATATATGCCTTCACAATTATTTTTATACAAGACTCCTTTCTTATTCATGTTATGATCTTATATGAGCTTGAGTGTTCATATTTTTTATCATTTTAGTTCAAGGGGATATGTTCCTATGAGAAGGTAATGGATGATCTATGAGTACCATTTTCCCTCGACTACATGAGTTTCATTGATTTATTGAATGTTGATGCATCAAATAATTTTGGCCATTAGGTCAAGATAAAATTATTGTATTTTTCCATCTATTTGCCTCTTATTTCACCTAACTCATTATAACCAAGCATGAGCTTGATAGCTTGGTTTGGGATGATGGAGTATGTTTTAATCCTAAGAATATAATTCCTACTTTTTTTATATCTTTGCTCAAGGCATATGTTTTATAATCAATAATGGAGTATTTTAATCCTACATCCTTCAAATTTATGATCATGAAGGTAATGGGGTGTTCATTGTATTACACCTTTTGTGTAATTACTGCAGCAACAATATATTCATAAGAGAATGAATAAATAGAAAAAAAATCTTTATTAAAATTAGATTTAATTAGAACTTGATATTGGGTAGTTATAACCTTGATATCCTATAAATATTTATTGGGATACATTTTCCATTCAATATTGGCATCATGTTTTATCATATCATTCCATGTCTTGACAATCTCTACAAAATTGGAAACAAATTTCCTTACAAAGTTAACCTTGTTGAAATACTTCATATCTTTCTTTTTGTTCAATGGAGTCAACTTGGAGATAGTTTGGACCCATTTTAAATCAATGGAGGTCCCATATTTTTTGATAATATGACCCAAGATCTTTCCCTTAGTAATTATAAAGATGTGTTTTTTGGATTTAGGGAGACTCCATATCTTCTTCATCTATCAAATACTTTACAAAGATGGTCTATGTGAATAGTTATTTATTTTGAAAACATAATAATGTCATCCATGTAGATGATAATACATTTCCCCACCAATACTTTAAAGGAAAAAATCACTTGTATTTTGAAGGTGTCTCCCAAATTCATTAAGTTGAACAACATCTTGTTATATGTGAAATATCTCTACTTGGTGGTGAAGGTAATATTCATCCTATCTTCTTCTTCAACTAATACTTGATTATATCTCAAGAATTCATCCAAGAAGGACATCATCTAAGAGCCACTCACCATTTGAGTTACCTCACCCAAGGAGAGTAGAGGGTAATTGCATTTTTTGATGCTTTATTTATGTTACTAAAATCAATATAAAGTATAATTTATCCATTATTCTTTTTGATTGGTACTAGGTCAAGTGATTAATTAGGAAAGTAATATTGGCATCCATGAGATTATGTACTTAAATTTTTAAGATATGTTATAGGATTGGGTTCATTGGCCTATGTGTTTTCCTAAAATGCTTATGATATGGTTTTAGAGAAATGGTATGATTAATCACCCTAGGGTCAAAGACCTTCAGATCATCATATGTCCATTCAGTGACATATTTATACTTTGTAATGACCTAATTATCCTATACTTTTCACTCTCTATGCAACTTATGCCCACATTCACAAATTGGGTATATTGGTTAGTTCCTATATTTTATTCAAATAAATTTGACTTTATTACTTTAAGCTATTTTTAATTTTAATCCTAGGTATATACATCAAAAAATCATTCCAATGAGACCATGAATAAAGAGATGTGATTATATTTTAGTTGTTGAATACCATCATCTCCCATGTAATAAATCTACATTAATAGGACCTCTTATTCATCTATTATCTAAGCTTCAAAGGCTTTATAATTATTCAATAATTTCATGATCTACTAAACATCCTCAAACACTTGGAAGTTATCCAAGTTATTTGGGATATAAGGGCACAAAACCAACTCCACTGATAACTTACACATTTTAAACTCATAAAGTGTTGTCAAATTAGTCATTGAATCCACTAAATAATCTATTGTCTATGTCATCTCTCCTGGGATGGCTCCGATGTTGAATGATTCAAATGAATCAATCAAGTCCAAGGCTTGGTATATGTAATTATTTAGATAAGTAATTTTTCATTAGTTTTTGTTTTTGATTCAATTACCAACCAACTTAGAGTTACTAAAAATTTACATCTACTTGGCATTATGATTTAATTCAAACCATAGGCCTAGGATTAGAGCTTCATACTTAGCTATATTGTTTGTGTAGGGAAACTACAACATATAAGTATCTAGGTATTGTTTACCTTATAGATCTATGAGGGTCATGCCAACTACAAAACCTTTCTTTGATCTAGCTCTATTGAAATATAGGGTCTATAACTAAGAAGGAACTTCAAATTATTATTCATGAGAATCATGTTTGGTGGTAAATGTATACACACATGAATGTGAAAATATGACGTCCATGTTATCATTGGTGGCATTATATTCAGTAATCAAATGTTTCATCTTTGGTTCATAGTCTACACATATCTAGTTGGGTATTCCCTTCTAGGGTAGCCACGTGTGTGAGAAGTCAGTATCCATGTACCCAGTAAGCATTTTAGAACAATCATGCATCAAAAACATATCATAAGCCTTTATAATGTCCATATCTAGTATATTGATGGTTTGTTACACATGTGGTTCAGATGAAAACTAAATGCACACATTCATTAATTCAATGACACATGGGATTAAATATTTGTCTAATTGAAGGATGACTCTCTTTGACTATTTTTGGAGTCATACCCAAATTTTGGAAGATATTTATTATAATCAAATTTGATGAGGCTTTTGAGTCAACCAAATAATTATGTATATTATTTTCAAACATTTAGACATTTAGCAATAATGGTGTCACTTCAACTTTATCTTTATATAAAATGACATTAGCATGGGCCACTTTGGAGTTTTTAGATATCCTCCTAGTTAGATATTTACTAGTAAATCACTTTGATCAGTGACCTATGTCAACTCATGCAAGTTGATATTAGCATTGATTTTATTCATATCTTTGACAATGTTGTACCATCCATTGTTAAGTTGTTTTGTTATAAGTAGTTTCTAATCTCTTTTGGGAGATGATGGATTATTGTTAGCCTTTAGATCTAGAGGAGTGGTGGTAGTATTATTTGGAGGCATTTAAGTAGTGACATGTTGCTTATTCCTCAAATTATAATTATTTATTTCTTGATGATACTACTAAAATTAATGGATCTCATCAATGTTGTCCTCTAGTTCACTATTGTCTTCTTTTATAAATGGAGAATCATAGGTATCTAAGACATTATATATGCTTGCATGCCCCCAAACTAGTAGAGGAAAATGGTTCTACCCAATTTTCATAACCCTCTTGCCTATCGATCTACATCTAAAATATTTTGAAGGATTTACATAATTTGATGTAGTTAACTCACCATGAGGTGTAATGTTATGCACATGACACTATTTATTAAGGGCTACTTCCATGATGTTCATCTTTGGTCCCCTATTAGTTAAAACTTGCTATTCTTAGTTTTTTATCAACCTAATAAAAGGCATGTTGTATCTATAGAATTTGAAGCTCTGATTAGTGTTATGGCTACCAATGTTCCCCATATATTTTTGCATGGTAATAAATTCATTAATTAATTTATAAAACATTCTTTAGATTGATTCCAAGTCTATTTTTATAGAATCAAAATTGGTACTCTATGTTGTGATAATATTAATTGGTATTAATTATAGATTTAGGTTTTGATAGTTAGGTTCATAATTATTTAGGAAACCTAAGTTCTAATTGGGTATAACTTGGGTAAAAGGAACTAGGGTGTAAAATTGGGTCTAGTTATGGTCTATAATATTTTGGTTATGGTTTACAATATTTTGGTTTGCATTTAGAATTGGAATAAAAACCTAGAAAATAGGACCAAGATTGATATGAGTTGGGGACTACAATTGAGGATTCAATTACTTATCTATGCTCATAAATTTGATATAATCAAATAATAGTGAACTAATATTTGCTTATATATGAAGGAAAACTATAATAATGGGGTCTAGGGAATTCTTTTCAATATCTAGAGCTAATGATTCCTCAAGTTGGTAAGTAGTCTTATGTCAACTATACATAGTTTGAAATCTAGCATTAAAGGCCCAGTTTGGCTCATTAGGCTCTCATTTTATATTAATAAAATGTTGATAAACAAAACATACAAAAGTAACTTGGCTAAATTGTGCCATAAAGGTATATTAGTAATGGGTCTAGATTATAATGAAACCCTCTGAGATATTTATAAACTAGTCATGGGCTATGTATTACAAGGAAAAGGGAAAAAATATGTAAGACACATCTTTGTGGGTTACATTGAAGATTCCTAAATCATGGAAAATTATAGCAACATTGATAGCATAACCTCTTAGCCAAGTTTCATCCTGGGGGCTTGTTGTTGTGCCATTGAAATTAATGGTAGATGAGGTTGTCTACCTGAAGAGAATGATTAGGCTTACGGTTATCTCCTAATTCCTTCATTAGACCTAACTTTTCTATGGGTTTCCAAAGGTGGTAATATAAATTAATTATCTTAGTTAGACTTTATTAGTCTTTTAGTTAATTCCATTGTAGCTCAAGTGATTATTTACAACCCAAATAGAGGTGAAGGTGCATACCTTCTTACTTGTACCATATTGAGTACCTATTGATGTGAGTTTTATTCACACCATAAGGACCCTTATGAGAAAGGTTCTAAAATTTTAGGATTAGGGAAGACATTCCACTCCAAGGCATGAGTTGTAGGGTATTCATTTTTATAATAACCTATTTGAGGAATAGAGGTGATCAATATAGATTGTTTACAATGGATAGGTCATCTATGGATGAACCTATATCTAATTGACATGGGTGAAAATATGATGTTTTTAACTAAGGTAGGAAATATTATTTAAAAAAATTGAAATGAGGAAAAATAAGGGAAAAAATAGGCTTGTGGACCACATAAGATGAAAAACTCTTCAAGACCAACACTTATTCTAAGTTTGGATAAGAAATTAGATGACCAATGTATTTTACAAGATAATATAATATAACAACACCCAAACATAGTTAGGATTCAAGGGAAAATAAAATAGTAAATTTAAACATGTAAGATTCAAGGTTGCCACATTTATCAGATTATTATCTCACATCTACAAGAGGGATCATAACTAGGATGTAAAAGGCATTCAAATCAGCTATAAATTAAAGTAAATAATTGTATTATAAAATTATCTCATACATAATCAAATAACTAAGATACTAGAATGATGAGATGTCCCACACATTCCACAAAATCAGAGAAGAATAAAGATTTTCAAATCAAAATCAAATTAGCACAACTTCTCAAAATTTACTATTAATTTTAATATCCAAAATTCTCCTCCATTTGGTAATTGAAGGTTATAAGTATATATAGGCTTCAGATGGGTAAGGAATCATCTCTCAAGAACCATCTAAATTTACTAATCCAAAAATTTAATCATGTGTTCTAAATCATGATATAGATGCATGTACAGTGATAAGATCTAGCACAAATTCTTCAACTAAAAATATAATGTCCATATAAATTAAGTAAGTTAGGGACTAAATATCCAATTTGATTAGAACATGCAAATATATATATCTATATTTATTAGGGCATTGATGTGGCATCATTGGCTAAAGAATTTAGAGGAGTAACTAATTTTGAAATTGAAGTCACCATTTGGGCTTCATAAGGGATCAAAAATAAGCCCATGGGAGCCTAAGGACCATAAATTATAAAAATTGGGTAGCTCGAGTTGTCATAGTAATAATAACAATTGATTCAGTGCTAGGGCCTAATCCAAAAGCTACTTATTTTTATTCAGTTCTTCAAATGATGAATGTTCATTAGGTAAATCTTTATTTATGATATAAAAATTAAGTAGGGAAGGTTTTAAGAGTTTGATGGCCTTAATCATCAACCTTAATTGATTAGATTCTAATATCTTGAATTTTATCCCTAACATTTTCAATTATTTCTACCTTTGCTTCAAAAAAACTAACTAATTGTAAAACTTCATCATTAGTTCTATATAGAGTATATTTCACTTCTTTGAAGTTATTTTTAGCTACCAGAAGGAGGTTCTCAAAATTTATCTTGTTGACTAACTTTCTAGTAGGAGTGATCAGATTAGTGATGCTTGTGTCCCTCAAAATATGTAAGGCCTCGATTTCATGACTAGTAAAAAGTCTCGGTAGAGTCTTCATATAGTTATGTAAATTGAGGGAAACATCCCTTCTTATAATTACATATTTTAGGAACTAGGATGCATCTATGTTGGTCATCAAGCTCAATTAGTTAAATTCACTATTTATATAACATTGAACTAATAAATTTAACCTTTTCTCTAATTCTCTCATTTCATTACAAAACTTGGTTATGTTCATTATATTGGATTACATTCCTATCCCATAAACCTAGATTCTATTCAAAATGTTATATAGTTTAATAGCTTCACTTTGCACATCATTAATTAATTTTAGAGGATCATGTATAGTTTATCTCTATTGGAGTATTTTATTTTCCTCCTCTTTTCTCTCATCCATTTCCTTCATGATAACACTAATGGAGTGCATAAAAGTAGATAGATATTCATTATACTCATTAGGATCATTGGGATTCTTTGATAAGGGGAACATATTCTCCCTTTGTTCAAATTACACTTCATGCCTAGTATTTAAATTCAAAGCCTTCCTCTCACTCACCATATGTATAGCCCCACTCTTCTTATCAAACAAGGTAGAGATTATATAAAATTTTGTGAGAACCAAATTACATCTCTCATCCCTTGCAATCCATATTTCCTTCACCCATTAGGGAATAATGATTTCCCTTATTTATTCATATGGACCTTAGTCATCAAATACATAAGGTGGAGGAGTTATAGGAGTAGGTGTTATTAATGGTGGTACCAATGATGTACTTATTTGGATTAAGAATTAGAGAGGTGGGAAAAAAATGCGCTCCCATGGTGAAGGTTCCTTTATTAGAGTAGCCTCAGCTACAAACTCGGTTAAGCCCAAAATCTTCTCAACATTCATAATAGTTGATCGTATGGGTGATGACTTGGGCATTGGGAACTTTAATTGGGCTAATTGTGTCTATGGAATTGGTGGAATTTTATGGTTATAGGTTGAAAACTTAACCTTTATTCGAAAATTAAGTCCTTTCCTTAGGATATTTATTTGAATTGAAGGATAAATAATTGGTGAATTAGCAAAATTAGATAAAAGAGTACCTAGGATACCTAGAGGCAAGTTTTTAGGTGGACTATATATAGTAGGAACAAATCAAATAAGGGAAGAAACTACCTCACTTATGTTTTGAATTTGTTCTTATTTGAGGATTTTTTAATCCAAAGATCCATCTAGATTTCCTCATTTTAAAAATATTTCTAGGCTCATGGCCTTAACATTCTCTAATTCTATATCTTCATCCCCTAGAGGTTTCCCTTCACTCATTTTTGACCCTACTCCCTTCATTGTTTCTACATTTTCATCTTCCTCATAAGTTGAATAATCAAATCATGATATTAATTTATCATGCTCCTATTTCTTTTCTTATTCGTCTTCATCATCCTCATCAAGGGCTCTTCTATAATGGGAAGACCCATTTATGGTCTTTATTTTAATTTATTACTTTTGGAGGAGGTTGGAATATCTTTGGGCTTCCTCTAATAAGTGACTATAGGGGGGTGGAAGGTGGAGGAGATGATGAAAAGATGAAGGAACAATATTGGTTGGAATTTGTAGACACCTAAATTACATTTAGTGTTGAAATGCACTTAAAATGTATTAATAATTATTATTTCTATAATTCATGACATCTCTCTCCAAATTTAAATAATTAAATAAATCAAATTAAGAAATTATGCACAGTTTTAAATCCTTATGTAAATATTAAATACATATTTTGCACTTCACCTAACATCTTCCACCTTATTCTCCCTCATATGTTGACTCATCCCAACCAAACTCACAACTTTCTCAACTTCCTTTGAGTCATCCCTTGAGTTGCAAAAAATTTTGACTCATTTTTGGTGACTTAGTTAACCATTACCATACTTCTCTCAAAAATTTGAAATGGTCATCATCCTTATGCGTGAGGACTCATTATCCACTATAGATTATTTGTATAATTTAAAATATTAAAATAATCTTCCACCATTAGATATTCCTCTAGACCTTGAGTTGCCAAAACTTTTGACCCATTTTTGGTGACTCGGTTAACCATTACCATACTTCTGTCAACAATTTGAAATGGTCATCATCCTTATGGGTGAGGACTCATTATCCACTATAGATTATTTGTATAATTTAAAATATTAAAATAATCTTCCACCATTAGATATTCCTCTAGAAATCTATAAATAATCATGAAAACCACCATTTTAATCATCTTGACTTATGATACATTGTCTATTCTCCTTTCCATTGGAAGAGTGCATAACCACATTTTGAAGAGGAAACCAAGTTTATATCACAATTAATTAAACTTTCATATTTAAAGTATAAATTTTTGTTTACTATTTTCTTTTTTTATTGATCTATATTAGATTGAATTTATCTTATATTAACATTGCATTATTAGTTGATTTCTTAGTATATTGAGATTTAGTTCAATACATCTTCGCATGCCTAATGGGACATTACCTCATCTTTTTCATCCTACATTCATTATATTTAAATTTATAAAGCATTTTTTATTTTATCTTTGATATTTGTATTTGAATATCTATTTAATCTTAGTTTTTTGAAGTGATAGTTCAAATTATAGGTCACTTTTTGATGTTTCCAACTCGACTATATGCGTTCACTATGTAAGTATAAAATTGGAAATATTAATAGTTAAATTGTACCTTGTAATAGTGAAATCATTTTTGTCATACTTTTAGTGTCCTTTCCTAACTTTATTTCAGCCATCATTTTTTTGTTCACTTTCTACTTCTATATATGTTTTTAGTTTTTTATAACTCTCTATTATAGGCAAGCTATGAATTCAACAAACCTTTTACCGAAATTGATATTTCAAACTATGAATTCATCTTAATTGGATATGAAATCATTCATCGTAGTAGTGAAATTATCTTAAAACCATGAATTTATTCCCCCATTCTTTTGTGTTTTCTATTGATAGTATTTGCAAGTCTATCAGTAAAATTGTATTGTAATCATAAAGTCATCATTTTGATTAGCAAATAGTTATTATGGGAAGTTAATTTATTATTTTTGTCACTAAAATCATGTTTAAAAACTAATTTTTTTTATTTTTTTCAGTAAAATCATTTTTGTATCTATGAAATCATCATTTTAGTCAATGAAATTGTTCATTAAGTGTGAATTTGTTTACTCTGTGTTTTTGCATTCTATTTATTTTCCTATAGTTATTTTTTTTTTAATTTCACTTTTCTATAATTCTATTTAAATTTAAAATTGTCATAGAATACTTTTTTTATTTTTTCCTTGCTCCATTATAGGTTGCCTTGCACCAATCCTGAACAAAAATTATAACCAATTGTTTATAGAATGCTTGTCAAAGAAAATCCACAAAAGGGCTAAAACAAAAAATTAATTTATTTTATTTTGAAACTAATGATTTCAATTTTTTTTAAGTTTTTAGTAATTACATCACATTTGGTTTGGAGTTAATTATTTTCCTTTAAACATTATATTTATAATTTTAGAATTGGTTATGGTCTTCCTTTGGCATCATATTAGTGATGATACTCAAGAATAAAAAATAATTCCATAATTTAATATGTTACCCAAGTGGTGTTCATGTATGTTCTTTCATTGGCATCACATTAGTGATGATAATAAAAACTAGAAATGAACACTTACTTTCATTTCTTTTTCTAGGGGTTCTATTGATTATGGATTTTAGAAATCAAAAATAAACATAGTAGGCCAAACCCTATGTATCAATAAGATTTATAAATTAAGATTTAACTATTTCAGTTGTTTAAGAAATTATGTGTTTTAATCACATCATGACAAGAGGGGATTTCATGATCTAATACCCAGGGTTTCAATTGTTGCCTCAAAATATGATATCATTGATCGTCAACACACTAAAACCTCTATGACTGTGTTGGATACTTTATGATAAGACCCAATAGTGTGTATCCAATTTTATTTATTTATTCCATTTTTTTGGGCCTCAACATACTAAAAATTATCTTGATATAATCCCCTTAGAAAATATTGCTTAAAGTTTAATCCCAAGAAAGCCTCTTTTGTCATTCATCTTTGGTGCATAGATTGGAGGTTACTGTCAAGAATTTACCTTAAAAACACCCTCAAAACTAGACTCAATGGGCCATGATAATGGTAAGAACCTTCATGGTTATTTCCTTGAAATATTAGATCATGGATGAGAGCATGGATGATTAAGTGACATCAAAAGGCCTAAAAATTGCTCACAACCCTTATCCTAGTTTTTCACCTTTTATGTGCAATTTATTGACTATTAAGAGTATGAATTTGTTTTTTGTTTCCTTGTGTTTTCCATGTGCTTCAATATTCTTGGTTTTAAACACATTATTTCTAGTTTTAAACAATATCCTAAAATAAAAACAATTTCCCCAAAAATGCAAAATAATTAGTTTAAGAATTTGAATTTTTAATCACTTTGGTTAATGTTGTTAATTTAAAAATTCCATTTATTTAAGTTATTTTATTTTTATCCTATCTATGCCACATATCAATAGGTAAATGGCCATGTTAAACAATCCCATTGCAATGGTTGAAACATTTAGAAATGATCCCTTTCAATTTACTAACCAAGAGCATCATTTAGAAATACATGAGATAACTAAACAAGAAGAAGATGAAGGAGGAGCTTACCAAGATTAGGGTATCCCAAAAACTATCCAACCTCCACACTCCTTTCATGAGTATATAATGTAAAATAATAACTAATTATTTCTTCAATCTTTGGGTTTTGGATCAAAATTCTCATCTAACTTTGACATATCAAACTTAAAATATTTGATTGTAGGCAAAGAACCATCATCCCTAAATCCTAATCAATCTACTTCACAAGGTTATTTAGAGGGTATCAATGCCCTCTTATCATCATCACAACCTCATTCCCAAATCTCTGAAGATAATGGGAAAAATATCTTACTTGAGGAGTCAGATCAAACAAGCAATGGATTCTCCACAAAAATTCATGCAACCCATAGAGCCCAAGAGATTATGCAATTTAAATTGCATCAAACAACCAATAAATTTTTTAACCCCAATGTGAATTTGATCCTAATTTTCTTTCATAGGTTTATCCAACTAATATAAGTTTGAATATGCCTTCAAACTCACCAATCATGTACCCAACCACTCAAAACTTGAATTTTAATCCAAGCCTACCAATCATGCAACAAGCCAACCCAAACTTTAACATGGGCCTCCCATCTAGTTCAAGTTTAATCAATCAACATTTTATTAAAATAAATTAAATATTCATTAAAATTCACAAGGTTATGGTCAAATTAATCTTAGTTTGAATATACACTCAAACTCACCAATCAACCCCAATTATATTATCCAAGGATCACTAATTGTTCCCAGCCAAAATAAAAATCAAAGCTTTAATACTCATTGTATCTTGCCCAATCAACCATCCAATCCTATTTTGAGTAATATTTCATGTGCACTCAACAATATAAATTTAAATGGTGGTCTATCATATCAGTATTCTTCCTCTAATACTCTTTGATCATTTCCACCTAATCCAAGTTCCAATCTAAATTATAATCACATTCTAACTTAGTTTAATCCTAAGCCCAATCCTTCATTTTCCAACCCAAATCCTAATACAAAATTAAACCAAAACCAAACACTAACCAATTTTAACAATTTTAAACTCAATCTTAACTCTAAATTCAATAATCTAAACACAAATCCTAATTTTAACCTTAATCAACATCCAAATAATTCAATCCAAAATCCACTCCAATAAAACCAAGCTAACTCTAATTAAAACTTAAGTTCTAATCCATTTAATTGAATCTACAACATGAATACACAACCCAATCCAAATTTATAAATCAAATTAATTTTTTTTACAACACAAATCTTAACTTGATGAACTTCAATAACAATCCATAAATAACTCAAATTTTAACCCAAACCCAAATCCAACAAATCCCAACATAAACTTTGAAAATAACCCCAACCTTGTTTTTAACCCAAATTTAAATCAAACAACCCTTAGTTCCAATCCAAACCCAATTCAAACAAATTTTGGTTCTAAATAAAATACAAATCTTGGTTATAACCCTAACTTTAATCACTTCTCAAACCCTCAAAACACTTATTATAACAATCAACCTCCAAATAGTTTTAACCAATAAAATCCACAAATCACAATTTAATTCATGGATCAACCATCTAATCCACTCAATCAAATGAACCAACTATCCCCATATCTCATACAAGAGTTTAAAATAAAGGATAGAGTTCAAGGCTTACAACATGGTGCTTATACTTGGAAAAAAAAATACAATTTTGTGGAAATTTTTCATACCCATATAGTTTAATAAAAATGACTACACCTTTTCCAAAGTACTTTAAACTCTCCAAATTTGAAAATTATAAAGGAAAAAGAGATCCCAAAGAACATATAATTTTTTTATATCATGCATGTGTAGACGTTACTTATAATAATGAATACATGATACATTTATTCGCATAAACTCTTAAGGACCAAGCCCTTTAATGGTTTTCACAACTTTAAAAAGGAACTATTTTCACCTTTGAATAATTATCTAAAAATTGTGTTTACCACTTCTCTTATAACATCAACAAAGACTTGACCACCTTATATTTACTCAATACTTAGCAACACAATGTATAAACTTTTACTTCCTCCAAAGATGGTGAGAAATAACAAGTCATTTCACATGGACATTTCCTAAAATATAACTTGTGGGAAAATTTCTGAATGACTTGATTTCAAACTTACAACACCATTTGTTACTCCTTTGCCCAAGGTCTTTTGACAAAATCATTGAAAGGGGAATTCAAGTAGAAAGAACATTGATTAATATAGGTATAATCAAAATATTTAAACTATATAATAATTATTATTCTAAACCAACAGAAAAAATATATTTCTTTTAAAAAAACATACTTATTGTTGGAGATGGTGTGACTAATGTCAAATAAATTCGAAACCCTCAATCTCAAACACAAACCTATAATCAACCAGTCAATAACATCATAATTCTCAGTGAACAACCTATACAAGGAAGACCTAATCATAAGTTCACTCAATTGGGTAACACTTATGATAATGTTTTCTAAAATTTGGCTCACAAAAACATGATCACATAGACTAACACCAAACCTTTTGATAAAAATGTTCCCAAAGCTAACTAGTATAAAGAAGATGTGTATTATGAATACCATTAGATTAAAGGACATTCAACTAATAGGTGTATGAGCCTTAAACACTATGTTCAAGACCTCATTTATAGAGGTAACATAATAATTAAAAATAAAACCATATAAACCATATAACAACCAAAAATTAGGGATATATCATGATCTATTCCCCAATCATGAGAAAGCAAAGGGAAAGTAGAAACATGAACAACCAGAATCTAGTAATGTTAATCAAGTATGTTATCCATTTAATTATATAGTCAATAGTATTGATTCCATGTATATTTATGTCAATGTGATTACTTTTCCATACTATGAATGCATCATTACCACAAGGATATCAAATCTTACCATTGTAAGTACACCATCCTCTAAAGTTGAATGAAAGTACAACATTATTGACCATATTGAGAAAACACCAATAAATATTTCAATATTAGATCTTCTCAAGACATCTCATGTATGCAAAGATATCTTGTATAAAGATATCTAAGAGTCAAATGTACCTCAAAACATCAATCCTATGAATTTATAAGCATTAATAAGTTCTTAAACTACAAATAACCAAGTGGAATTAGATCATTTATATGTCTCTCCTTTAGGATTAGATCATAACCTCCCATTATACATAGAGGTTATCATCTCTAGGCATAAAGTAAAAAGGGTTTTATATACAATGGTTCAACACTCAATCCATGTACATTGAGTCTTATAAACATCTAGTATATCCAATAATAGAATTGGAAACAAACATTATTACCATAAATACATATACCAATAATAAGCGATAATCTATCAAAATAATCTTTCTTTGATGGTGGAGTATGTTATTAAAGAAATTCTCATTCATGTCCTTGATCTTGATCTACCATACAACATACTTCTTGGACATCCATGGATACATTACATGAATTCCATCCCATCCACTTTACACTAATGTTTTAAATTCTCCCATGTAGGAATGGAAGTTAATATAAAAGGTGATCCTCAACCCTTATAATATTACAAGTTACTGGAAGGTAAATACCAAATTCAAACTATTTACCAATTACATATGATAACTTTAATCTCATTGAGGATTATCCTTCACTTGAAAATTATATCCATTTACAAATATTATTTAAATCACCTCCCCTTGGTGGTTGGATTAATACACCAACTACCTCTATCTCACCTCTATCTCCATTGAAAAGGATTCCAATTGTGAAACATCCAACCAACCATCTAAGCAAGCTTTAAACCAAATATCTAAGCAAGATTAAAATCAACCTTCTGTAAAACAAGCTTCAAATCATCCTTATGTTGAACAATATTTCACTCTACCACCTATTTCAAGACCATCCTCATCTAGTTATTCCCACTTTAAGATCATTAATAGAGGAATGAATGATTATATAATTTAGGATTTTTACACAAGTACAATCTATACTAATCCAAATAATTATGGTAGGTACCACCATGTAAATGACATTATAATGGTTAAGAATCTTGGAAAGACAATATTTATATAAGGTGTTTTCCTTTTAGATGAACATATTGAAGATTCCAATCCTTCTTGGATTTATTATGACAAATTATCTAATTGATTTTCCAACAACATGTACCCCATTTTCGAATACATCATGTGTAATATAATGAACTATAACATTAAAGGTCTTGATCTCTATGAAAAAGGATCCATCAAACCTATCACAATAAAAGGAAATGAATAAAAACATGGTATAGTATTTAACCCACTCAATGTGAATCTCATACTTTTCCAAAGTGACTCTTCTAGTGAGTTAGAGGATGATTCTTTGGACATCAAAATGGGTTCCATACTTAACCACTTTTAAGACCTTTCCCTCACCAAATTATTTCATAAAAATGTCATTTTTACACTTTATATTACCTATCCATCCCTCATAAAGTGGGATGAACATGTAACACCTGATCTCTTTGCATGTTATTATGTATATAATCTAGGAATTGATCCAAAATTAGTTGTTCATCACCTTGTGGTACATCCATATTAAAAACCAAGAACAAAAATTATAAGATGTTAGAATTAATAAGGATAAGAGGGGGGGGTGAATTAGTGTCTTTATAAATTTATTATTTCATTTAAATATATATTCTCATCGTTCATCAAGCAACATCATCATATAAGCAATATCAACTAGTCTAGCAACATCGAAATGAGAATATACACATACCAAGTATGAACACATCTTATAAGTTGGAAACCCTCATGGGGGATAAAAAATACTAACCATATCTTGGAAAAATATTCCTATAATAAATGAATAAAATTTAGTTTAGCACCCACTCAACTTAATGCACCAACCCCAATCTATAAAGCACCAACTTCACAGAGTCTTTAACAAGCACCCACTTGAAAGGAAGCACCAAATCAACCACATCTTAACCAAGAACCCACTCAAATAAGTTGCATTTTTCCTTACATATTTTTCCTTGTTAAAATATTCAATATATTATGGTCTTCTTCATCAATTATTCACACACTTATATTCCTCTCAAATTAGCATTCAACCTTCTTCACTCAACTATCCCTCTTCTTGACTTGATTAAGCAATATGACCCTGATCCTCACATTAATAACTTATATTATATATTAATTACACCCATATTATTATCCACATAACCCCATACTTATCCTCTTTTTGTTATTTTATTTTCTTTCACACTCACTTCTCTAACTCACATAAATAGACCTAATTAGTCTTGCTCTTATACAAGTAACTTGCTCTCACACACCTTGTTCAGCCATGCACACATGAATACTTGGATTAAAATTAAAATATGTAATATAAAATCTTTCAAATATGAACCAAAATATGTTTGTCACATCATATAGGATCAAATTATCATTTAGGCCTTAAGGAGACCTAATTCAATTATGCCTTTATTAGAGCACATTACACTTTGTCTTTTTTGGAATGATTAAAAACACCACATATATCAATAAAACCTCAAATTAAATTTAAATTTACCTTATCTAAATTAACTTTAGGTTCACAACTCATTTTAGGTCTAACCACTCCTTGAACCTCTTATCAAAACACTGTTCACAATAGGCCTATACATACTAGACAATATGTCTTGAATAAGTGAAGCAAAAACACAACTTTGCCAAGTAACCATGGAAAAAAACATACATAAATATTATTTATGACATTAATATAATCACCATGTATTTTATACTTTCAAATATATGACAAAAGGACTCAAACCCTTCTTTGCAAGTAGCCCGCTCAAAACTGCCAATTAGCTTCAAAACATAGTCATGGAAAAAATTACCTAAAACACCTATATAATAAATTTTAGAGACTTATAATGCATGTATAATATAATAAAACATAATAATAGGAAAATACAATATATATATATATATATATATATATATATATATATATATATATATATATATATATATATATATATATATATATAAAATAGGTTATAGTTGAAAATATTGGTCTTGCAGACCAATTTATTGACCTTCTCTCTCACAGTCCTTACTCAACCAAACAATCCATTTTGGATTCAATGTTCCAACCCATTACACTAACTTATAATATTATGAAAATAATTAATATGTGATTAAATACCTAAAAAACAACATCATGTTCACTACATATATTAAATCATGGAATAGAGTCTTAAAATCTTCTCTATAAGTTACATACCTATATCTACTAGTTTCCATTAAAGACCAATCATCATGAATTTGCACTCCAACACCTATGTAGAGACATTAATATATTATAAATATATAAAAATTATCCTTTTGGATATTAAAAACATATAAAAACACAATTAAACTAATGTTTAATGGCAAATATTAGACTTATAGACCAATGTTTGGACCTCTCTCCTCATAATCTCATCATAACTAGTTAAGTCAACTTCTGAGCAATATTTTTTCATTTATATATATATATATATATATATTAACATGTATTATATTTTTTTAAATACATATTCATGCAATTTTATTAATCCCTAATGCATGAAAACACATCCCTAATCAACTTCTTACTTCTGTCAGGTTTTTTCAATGTATACACCATTAAGCCTTTTAGCAACAGGTCAAATTATATGACCAAATTATAGAACTTGATACATAAAAAATTATCATAAAATAGTATGGTAGTCAAATGAAAGTCTCATTATTATTAGTCCAATGATTTTAATGCTTTGACTTAGTCAACTTTGAATGCTACAATAATTTTTGAGAAACAATGCCTTTCCTATAGGGTCTGCTCACATACTTGACAAACCAATTATACTTGGAGTTGAGTGGGAGAGTTTAATACAAAATAAAATCACTTAAAGAGCCATGTAAAACCATTCTAAGGAATTTATAACAAGTTATTCAACATTGGTTCATTGTTAGGGTTCTCTGAGGGTTTAAACTATCTTCTAGTCTTAATTATCATTCATAAATCTTAGCCCTTAATTCTATAAACCAATGATTATAAATTTGATCAATGATATTTCCCAATATAACATAAATAAATTAGGTCGTAATTTAGATTCTTAACATGCCAATGAGAACTTGGAAAACCTTCTTTGTTAGATAACTCTTCATTATGTGCACTTGAGAGACCTTAAGACACTTTTTCTTGATTTAACCTTCAATTTCTGACTTGAAAATTCATGTAAATGATTAAAACAACTTTAATTAACTTTTAAATGTTAACATACTCACCCATTCTTTGGAAACTGATCATAATACCTTATTAGGCCATGCTCTCTCACTTTGCTTACTTAGACATTGACCTGTAAGTTAGATTAGACCTTAAAACTAACAATGTAATCAATGTCAAAGATATTATCACCTCATGTACATTAGATAAAACCTCCTATAATTATTAAACACTATAAAACATTCTTCATATGTATTTTCAATATTTCATGATGCCTCATTAAGCCAAGCAGGGTCTAGAGGTGGTTTAGTTGTGTACTAGGTTTGTAGGTCTTACCCTTGTAGACTCACCCTAAGACCCACTTGAGTGATTTTATAACTCATATGAATGATAAAATAACCTTATATATCTTCTTATTCCTTTTTTCATCCATATCATCAAGCCACCATGCTCAAACTTTCTTACTAGATCTCTTCATGTTATGACTAGTCTTAAGTCACTAAGTACTGGACCTTCATGCCTCTTTTCATGTTTTAAACATGTCACTATCATGATATACAACATATTAAAATTCTAAAAAAATTATATACATATTCTCACATGACTAATACTACTCATCTCACCAAGAAACTAAGCCCATGTCTACACACAAGGTCTTTTCATGATGTGACTATGTTTAGGCTACTTAAGCACTAGTTCTTAAATATATACCCTACTACAGTTTTGAAGGATTTTAAACTTATCACTCAAGCCCATACAATTCAAAAAAAAATCTTACATGCATAAGATCACTCACTTCACCATGATACTTGCACATACCTTCTCACAAGGTCTAGACAAAGCTTTACAAGACATCTTGATGCCTTAACCTGTTCCTTCCACATCATGACCTTAAGACCACATCAACCAAGAATATATAAGACACTTGGACTTGTACCTTTATTTCACATGTAAATCAATACATACCTTTTATGCTCATAAGATTATCACAACATATACTACTATATTCATCTAGACACCAACCTCATTCATCATGATTACTCATTGTGTATCTTCACTAGATGCATGTAGACATCAATGACAACACTATGCCAACAAACTCCATATTTTTCATTTATGGAAAAACATTCTTCAAATTGATCACTCTCATCTCTCACATCTTCCTCAAACTAGTCAACCTTCCTTTTTGAACCTTCTCCCCCTTTGACATTAATTACAAAGGGTCTTACACAAATTTCCATCTGGAACCAATCTTCTTACAACATAAGTTATTAAGCATCATATGATCATGTTCCACCTTAATTCATGCATACTTACTCTAAATGAACTCAAATTACAAGACCATACATCTTGTCTTTGAGATGACTGATATAACTTAAATTCACTATGTTATCTCATTTATTCTTATTTGATAAAGATATTCCTTAAAGGGTATTAGGTATAAAAGACTATTTATCTTCATCTATGCACCTTGATGCCATAAAGATGAATTATGTCCAACTTGTCTTCATGATTATGCATACTTTTTTGTACTACACATCTTCTTCATGCTTGATTTAACCTTCAACCTTTGATCAAACCAAAAATACTCTTGATATCATCCTCTTAGCTCCTTACACCATATATGATCCATCTACAACATGATAGCTCTTGTTATATTAGTTCATTACTCATTAGGTTTGTTAAAACACCTAGTTTACTATCTACCAAAATTTTATTTTACTTGATCACCTTCACGTCACATAACCAAAGAATATTGAGCATATAGACATGTGATATTTGACAAAAAGGTCCTCTTAAAACACTTAGAGAAATCACACTCAATGCTTGATCTAGGCAATAATTTAGGCAACAATTCAAGTGACGGTTCTACCCCAATAATGATGGAACTTTTGGGAGCCATAAATTTTGCACCATAGCTCTAATTGACTCCCCATTTGAACAATTGGAAATCTAAAAATGAGGAGAACATGGTGAGATATCCCTATAAAAACCTAATAGAAGTTCCCCAAATTTTAATTTTAGTAGTGTAGTCTAAAAATAATAATTCTTCAAATTTTGTATTATAGTAAATCATAGAATTCAAACCACTTAATCTTCCTTGATATTGGTAGGCTTCCACATCCTCCTCCTACCTTCAAAATATGTATAAATAGATATGTAATCCAAAATAAAAATTAGACATCTCTTCTTAGAGATAAGCATATGGTTGTATTTACAATCTTGAGTAATAAAACATCTCTTATTATAGAAATCATCATTACTATGATATTTTTATGTGCTCAAAATACCTGCCAATCAAAATTTTTGAGTTTTGGATCAATGGTATCAGAGCAGTTTATCTTGAGAGTGTATGATCTTGAGGACGAGGTCAAGCTACAAGAAGCTTGGGTAGAAAACAATAGAGCTTCCAAACTATCCACCTATTCACTCTAATGGAGCTCAAATGGTGGACAACATTAAGACATATGATCCCTTTAAGGAAATGGTGAATGAATCCCTATAATGGAAACAAGTATAGTTACTAAAATAATTCACATGAATTCTCCAACAAATCTTGATGGGTAATTTTGGCTTCTCATCTACACTTCCTAGCTCCTCATCAATGGAACATCCTTTCAGTACCCCAACACCCTCCAAGGTTTAGGGGAATTTTGATATCCCTACATTTGAATGTAAAATAAATGTTGTAGTATAAAATTGGTTAGATCAATTATCTTCATACCTTTTTGTAAATAAATTCACCAATGGAGAAAATATCACTTTTGCTCTTTTGAAAGCGTCATTACCCATGAAAAATTGGTGAGAAGTATATAAAAAGAGGTTTAGTATAGATGACATTGGCCTTGAGGTGGAACCTACCTAGGATGATTTCATGGAAGTGGTAAAGGAAGAATACTATCCCATTAAAGTATATGATGATCTATACATACTATGGTAACCACTTCACCAAGGTAAAGACCAATCTATTCAAGATTACACTGACATTTTTAATTCTCTATTTATGAGATTGGGAATCCAAGAAAGTGAGAGACATAAGACTCTCAAATATTGTGGTGTAATAAAATGATACATATGGGTAGAAATGGAACTCTTCAATTTGGAAACCCTCAGTGAGGCATACAAGTTCATAGTGAAGATTGAGCAGAAGCATGGAAGAAAGAATATGAAGATTCAACATTCAAAATGGAAAAATGACAAGGAAAGTCAAACATGAGGCCAAAATTAGAAGCAAAAAGAGTTTAAAGATAAGAAACCCCATAAGGGGAAGATTGGAAAATGGTATGATTACCACAATACTAGAACTCACTCTAAAGAATAATGTTGAGCCATCAAATCACTACTTTTAGAGTCACAATACTCAACATCTATTGTTATGTCTCATACACACCCTATAGTTGAAGAGGATGAAGAAGAGATTGTAGATGCTGAGCTTGATACCATCATTGCTTCATCATAGACCCATGAGGAAAGGATAGATGACAAGGAAAGGTTGTTTCACTCTAAATTATGGGTAAAAGGTAAGCCTATGCATTTCATTCTTGATAGTGGGAGTCAAAAAAATTTAATCATTGCTAATGTTGTGAAAATTCTAAATCTATCCATGAAGCCTCACCCAAAGCCATACAATATTGGATAGTTGAGTCTATGGAGAGACCTCTATGTCACCCATCAATTTCTTCTTTCATATTCAATAAAACCTTTCCAAGATGATGTCTTGTGTGATGTGGTCAATCTAGATGTTTGTGATGTAATCCTTAGTTAACCATTCATGTATGATCAACATGGAATCTATGAATCATGAACTTGAAGAGTCACCCTCACTCTTGGAATGTGGTGCTATAGGGTACTAGAGGTACCATCTCCCACATATATCTCCCTAATTAGTGCCAAACAATGTAATATATTGGTGGAGAAGATAAAATAGTTTTTTCTCATGGTGGTCAAACCATAGAAATACAAAAAGGCCAATGCTTCAATCCTAACTGCACAATCAACATAACAACAAAATTAGATGGGATAAATCATGAGAGAATATGATGACTTATTCAAGTCACCCATGGGAGTTCCACTTCATTACCAAGTAAAACATTCTATCAATTTGATCTTAGGATCACCTTTTCTTAACAGTCATATGTATCATAGATCAATTCTGGAGAATGATGACATAAAAGGTAGATTCAAGAATTGATTCAAAAGGGTCACATCAAGCCAAGCTCTTTACCTTGTGATAGCCTAATTATCCTAGCACCAAATAAAGATGGAACATGGAGGATTTACATTAACTATTGAGCCATAAATAGAATAAATGTGAAGAATTTCTACCCCCTCCCTAGGATTGATGACCTTCTAGACCAACTCTATGGTACAAAGTTCTTAACCATAATTGATCTCAAATCTAGCTATCACCAAATTCCCATCGATCCCACTAATGTCTAGAAGATTACATTCAAATCTAATGAGGGGCTCTTCAAATCATTGGTTATGCCTTTTGGCTTCACTAACACACCTGTAACCTTCATGAGTATGATGGATGATAACCTATGACCCTTCACCAAATAATTCATGGTTGTCTACCTAAATTACATACTCATCTATAGTAGAACATGGGAGAAACATCTACAACATGTTCGTAAGGTGCTGCAAAATCTTTAAGAGCATAAGTTGTATGCAAATATTAACAAATTCACTTTTGGATGAAAACAATCTAGTACCTAGGGTATGTTATGAATGAGGAAGGGGTCCATTTCGATCCAAAGAATATTTAGGTTATTCAAGAATGGCCTATACCAAGGACCCTCATAGAACTTCATAGCTTATTGGGTCTTACAAATTTCTATCATAGGTTTGTTCTTAGATTTTCAAATGTTGTTTGGTTACTAACCCAAGTGACTAAAGGAGGAGATAAAGCTACATTTTAATGGGGAGAAATACAACAAAGGGAATTTGAGAATTTAAAGAATAGACTTCGCTCAGCCCCTATTCTTGCCTTACTAGATTTGCATCAACCTTTTTGAGTTGATGACAAATGCATCTGAATATGCCATGGGAGTTATCATCATGTAACATGGTAATCTTTTTGTATATCATAGTGAAAATTTCACTGATACAGTTAGGAAATACCCAACATATGACAAGGAGCTCTATTCCATTATGCAAGCCTACAAACAATGGAAACACTACATCTTGTGGAAAGAGATGGTCATCCACATTAACCATAGACCATTGAAATTCATCTATATGTAGATAAAATTGTGAAATAAGAGGCACCAAAAGTGGGACACATATCTACAAAAATTCCATCTGATAATCAAACACAAAAAGGAGAGCTCAAATATGTCCATAGATTGTTTGAGCCACCCACCAATTACTGCACTCACAATAGTTATTAACCTATGTAGACATGAGACTACCACTTGGGGTGCTCTATATGAGTCATATCCTACCTTAACTAATACATATCGGGTGCTTTGAGAAGGTAAACATGTTTCTAATTTTTATTTGCAAGATAATTCTCTCTATCACATGGGGCACATCTATGTTATATATGTATAGAAATAGAATATGATAGTGGAAGGACATTTCAATAGGATAGTTAGACACTTTAGTGTAGAGAAGACATTGGTAGTTCTTCAAAAACACTTTTACTAGCCCCATATGTGGAAGGATGTAGAAAGGTAACTCAAATATTGAACCTTATGTGCGATATCCAAGCCAACAAATAAGAAACAAGGATTGTACATGCCATTTCTAGAACCAACCAACCTTTGGGAATCTATCTCAATGGATTTTCTCTTAGGTTTTCCCACTTTAAAACATGGCAAGGACTATATTTTTGTTGTAGTTGATCATTTTTCAAAAATGGCTATCATGATTACTAGTAAGAAAAATATATCTGCTAAAGAAATTGCTCAACTATATTTTATTCATGTATGGCTTCATTTTGGTCTCCCCAAGTCCATTATCTCAGATAGAGATAGAAGGTTCCTGAGCATCTTCTATTCCACTCTATGGAAGATGTTGGATAGCAAGCTAATGAAGTCCATCGCCTTCCATCCATAGACTAATGGTTAGATAGAAGTGGTGAACTACCTAATTATTCACATGATTCGTATGTATCACCCTAAACATCCATGCACATGGGATGAGGTATTTTTTCATACAACATGGATACATTTGGGACCCGTACAACTCAACCAAGTATAATTTATTCCAATTATGCTTTGGGATCTAATGCATGACACCAATTGATATAGTCATTCCATTCTCCACCATGAAATACACACCTCATGGGAGATCTAAGGTAGAAAAAGCAATAAATTTCATTGAATAAATGCAACACATCCAACAATAGGTTCATGACATCTTGGAGAAGATGAATCAAAAGTATAAGCAACACCATGACAAACATAGGATTGTAAACCATTTTATTGTGGGTGACAAGGTTTGGTTGTGGCTTCAAAAGTAATGACTTGTAGGCCCACACAAAAAAATTCAACCTTTGTGATATGGTCCCTACACCATCACTAAAAAAGTTGGATAAAATGCTTTTGAGTTAAACCTACTAGCCTACCTTGTTCTGCATCCAATATTCAATGTGGAGCTCCTCAAACCATACTATCCACCTTTGTTGGACACTTAAATCATAGCTTAACAACTAGACATTGATGAGTTTGATCTATAGAGTTTTGGTCTAGTGAAAGAGGATCAGATTGTGGACACCTGGATGAAGACAACAAGAAGATGCTCTATTCTATTTTATCAGGTGGTAAAGGAGGCCAACTTATCCACCAAGGTGAGTGTCTCATAGAGAATAAAATTAAGACACAACTACCACACTTGATGAGGAATATTGATGCAATGGTACCATTTCTTCTCAAGCAGGGAGGAATGATTCAGGTAGCAATTTAGGTAACAATTTGGGTAATGGTTATACCCTAATTAATGACAAAACTTTCAAGAGCCATAACTTTTGCACCATAGTTCTAATTGACTCCCCATTTGAACCATTGGAAATATAATAATGAGGATAACACATTATTATGGAACAAGCTCCACTTAGTGGGTTTTATCGCCCCAAAACCCTATGGAAGTGCCCCAAATTTCAATTTTAGTAGGGCAGTCTAAAAATAGTAAGTTTCTAAAAATAATAATCCCTTGAATTTTGTATTATTGTAAATAATGGAAGTTAAACCACTTAATCTAAAATGATAATTCCTTTAATTCTATATTATTTTAAATCATGGAAGTTAAACCACTTAATCTCCCTTGAGATTGGTAACCTTCCACATCCTCATCCTACCTTCAAAATGTGTATAAATGAAGATGCAACCCAAAATTGAAATCAGACATCTCTTCCCAGAGATAAGCATATGGTTTATTTTTAATCTTCAAAAATAAAACATCTCTTCTAAGAGAAATCATTGTTACTATGTTATTTTTATGTTCTTAAAATATCTATCAATCAAAACTTTTTAGTTTTTGATCAATTCTAATGAGCATAAAACATCTCTATGATCAATGATTTTCCACCATGTCAATTATATCTTCACGTACATGATTTACTATAATAAACCTCTATCATAACTTATTTTCTTCATAAAATACATGTGCCTTAGTCCTCTATGGCCTTTGATATCTACCTTATGCTAGATAAATCTTCACAAAATGCTCCTTGATATCAATCATTGATTGTTAATCAATAGAAAAGATAATATTTAACAAACTTAATTTAAATATTTCACTCATATCACTGCTCTCATACTTCTGGAATGCCATGACTAGACTTAAGCCTCCAATGCATTTGAACATCTTTAACACCTTGACCTATGTCTTCCATGCTCATACCATTTATGAAAATTCTTATCAAATCAACACTCTTATGTGTATTGACATAAATTTCTTCCAACTGAACTAACCTTTCTCTCACTTGATTCTATGTTTACCTCTATTTAGATAACAAAGGTAACCACTCTCTTGACAAAGAACTTCAGATATACACAACCATACTCTAATATAGATTAAGCTCAACTATAACTAGATACCAAAGTCTTACCTCTCAACATGCCAAAATATCACATTTACAACTCAAACTCAACAACCTTAGAAATATCTTCATAGCTTCTTGATATACAACACCTATCAAAGCTCAACAACCATCCATCATGCTTCCACTTATAGATTAGTGTCTCCATAAAGCCTAATGGAGTCACCCCTTACATAAGGCATTAGAACAACATAAATTTAGGAGATTATTAGATATCCATACTCTCACAAGAATGGTTATTCTTCAATGTCCTTCTAGGCTTGATTGTCAACTTAGGCTTGACTTTTGACTTGACCTCTACATAATCCTTATGAGCTGGAAAAGAGTGATTTTTACATTCTTTCAAATCGAGTCACCCCTTACATAAGGCATTATAACAACATAAATTTAGGATATTATTATATATCCATACTCTCACAAGATAGGTTATTCTTCAATTTCCTTCTAGGATTGATTCTCAACTTAGGCCTGACTTTTGCCTTGACCTCTACATAATCCTTATGAGCTCGAAAAGAGTGATTTTTACATTCTTTCAAATATGACTTATGTTCTACAATATCAAACATCCTACCTTTGTTTATGAGTTGATCATGACTTACCTTATCACCCTTCTTCTTCTTAGTCAACTCTACCAGTACCATCATTCTTTGGTAGACCATCATTAATATAATGATAAACATCATCATCATCACAATCTAAGCTTATGCTTATTAGGATCACCTTTAGGTTGTTAGACCTATCTCAAAGGATTAGGCTCTAATAACAATTTTTAGAATCAAGAAGACTAAGAGGGAAGGGTGGTAAATAAGTTTCCTTATAAACTTATTCTTTAATTTAAATATATTTTCTCATCATTAATCAAGAAACATCATCATATGATCAATATCACTAGTCTAGTAACACAGAAATGAGAATATACACACCAAATATGAATGCATCATCTAAGTGGGAAACCCTCATGGGGGATAAAACCAACTAACCATATATTTTAAGACTATTTATATAAATAAATGAATCAAGTTTAGTTGAAAACCCACTCAACTTGGAGCACCAACCCTAATCTATCAAGCACCAACTTGACAATCTTTAACACGCACCCACTTACAAGGATGCACTAACTCCCTTAGTGCCTTAGTACTAACTCATCCACCTATTAACCAAGAACTAAATTTGATAAGTAGAATTTTTACTTCCATATTTTTCCTTGTTTCAATATTCAATAGATGATGGTCTTCTTTATCAGCTCTTCACACACTTCTATTCCTCTCAAACTAGCCTGTAGCCTTCTTCACTCAACTAGCCCTCTTCTTGACTTGATTAGGCTATATGAACTTGATCATAAAATTTATACCTTATATTATATATTAATTAAATCCATCTGATTCACCACATAAACTCTTCCCACTCCTCTTTGTGTTATTTTATTTACTTTCACACTGGTTTGTCTAACTCACAAATAAGCCTAATTAGACTTGCTCTTATACAAGTCACTAGATATCACACACCTTTGTCATAAATATAAAATTTAATACTTTTATTAACCTTAAAATAGTTCATATAACACATTTTAAATATTAACCAATCATTAAAATATGTTGGTCACAACATATAGGACTAAATTCTCTTTTAGGCCTTAAGGAGACCTAATTCAATTAGGCCTTTATTAGATAATGTTACACTTAGTATTTTTTAGAATGATTAAATACAACACATAAAGAAGGAAAACATAATATTAAATTAAATTATAACTTATATAAATTCACTTTAGGCCCACAAATCCTTTTAGGTCCAACCACTCCTTGAACCTCTTCTCAAAACACTATTCAAATAGGCTTGTACATACCAAAAAATTTGTCTTGAATAAGTGAAACAAAAACACAAATTTTATGAGAAACCATGTAATAAAATAATAATTAAATAAAATATATGACATTAATATCATCACCATGTGTTTTATAATTCAAAATATAGGGCAAAATGACTCAAACCCTTCTCTAGAAGTAGCCCACTCATAATTTCTAATTAGCTTCAAAACACAGTCATGGAAATAATGACATAAAAAACCTATAGTTAATTTCAAAGAATTAAAAATTAATTTAAAATATAATAAAAAATAATAAAAATAACCTCAAATATATATATATATATATATCATAAGTTTTAGTGGAAACTATTTGTGTTGTAGACCAATTTGTTGACCTTCTCTCTCACAGTCCTTACTCAGCTAGACAAGCCAATTTGGATTCAATATTCCAACCTCTTACACTAATTTATAAGATTATAAAAAGGATTTATGGCTCATTAAATTCCTAAATAACAACATAATATGAAATATATTCATTAAATCATGGCATAGAGTATTAATCTATTATCTACAAGTTGTATACCTAGATTTGCTAGTTTCCCTTATAGACTGGTCATGAATACTTTGCATTCCAACACCTATGTGGACACATTAAAATACTATTGGTGCATGAAAATTATAATTATATATATTTAAAATGTATCCAAAAATAAAAATTCTAAGGTAAATTTTCAAATATTATACATATAGACCAATCTCTGGACCACTCTCCTCATAAGCTCATTAGAACCATATAAGTCAACTTCTTAGTAACATTTTATCATATAAAATGATCTCTAAATATTATATAAAATATTAAAATGTATTATAGGTATTTAATAACATATTAATGTAAATTTTTTCATCACTAATCAAATTTTCACCTTTACCTAGTTTTCTCACTATCTACACCATTAAGCCTTTTAGTAATAGGTCAACATATATGATCGTTTTAGCACAACTAAAATATATAACCTAATTCTAATTTTTTTTTCATAAATTAAAATTCTCAATTTTATTCATCTAATTATTTTCATACTTTAAGTTGGTCAACTTTGTCTACTATATAAAATTTATGAGAAACAAGGCCCTTCCTATAGGGTTTACTCACATAGCTGACAAACCAATTACATATGGAGGTTCCTGGGAGAGTTGAATACAACCTATAATAAATTAAATATCCTTTCAAAACTATTATAATCACTTTATAACAATATCTTCAACATCAGATCATTGTTAGGGTTCTTTAAGGGTTTAAACCTATTGATGCACTTAATGTGCTCCTTGTGTCACTAGGAAATGAGGGAAAAGTAATGAACTAAATTTTAATTACTAGAAGACTTATGGATAGATTTTTTTACACAAATAATACTAAAAATTACAAAAAAATATAGAAATGACCACCACTTGTAAGTTTACAAGCAGACCCTATTGTAGGGATAACAAATTATACATAGTGACACTTTATTTCTTGCTAATCTTTGTGAAATTGCTTTAAAATTTTCCAATTATTTCCAAAACACAAATAAATCATGAATATTTAAAAAATTAACTAAATTAATGTGACTCATTGGGTAGATCCAAAGGTAAGTAGGGTAAGACACAAAAGAAAGTTTGCTTTAGAGGGTTAGCAATGTCAATTATTTAAACCTTTATGATAATAAAATGTAAAACTAGCATTACCAATCTAGTGTAATACTCAAATCCAAATAAATGCAATTATAAATTCAAAGGAAAATAAATTCATATATATAAAATAATATTTTTCACAAGATTTACTCATTCACATTAAATTGCATAAGCACATTCAACTACAAATAAGATGAAAATAGAGCACAAATACTAAAAATTTTGTTAGTATAGTGTTAAACTTAAACCAATAGATTCATACAATGATATCATTTATAGATTATTCATATGAAAAGAAACCTTTAATTCTATAAAAAAATGAGAATTATAAACCATAGAATACTCCAAAAAGTATATAAACAATATCTTCAATTCTTAGCTCTTTTGTATTAATTCTATAACAAATGTTCCTCCTTTACAAAGATGGGTAATAAATCTATATATAGGCCTCAAAATTGTCTATACAAGTATAAGTGGGCCCATTTAAAGATTCCCAAATATATCTAAGTGGATAGAATGCCATTTATTACAATGGAATATTCTAAATTTTTATTTACAAAATAAAGCCAAATATTCCTCAAGGTCCTAGAGGGGGCTATTGGCTAGCTTGCTATTACTAAATTTTTTGCTCTGCCTCTTCCTTTTTCCAAACCTCTATGCATGTTAAGTAATCTTGGTTAATTTGGATAAAATCTAAGATCATAGGGTGGAATAAGTTAAGCATTTCTTGAATAATCCTACCATGATCTATAAGTACAAGCCTTAGTGCTTCTTCAATATCCTTAGCTCTCTTTAGGATTTGCTTGTTAAAAACCACAATGTTTATCACCTTAGTGGTAATCTTGAAAATATCTATGTCATGTTAAAATTTGGAAATAAATACCTTCATTTGAGCCCTAAATTATTGTTTATCTATGAAGGTACCATCAAGTTTGGTCACCCTAGTTATCATAACATCCTTTAGCAAGAGGGAAACATTGAATTCTATCTTTTCGAAGGATGCAGTTACATAGTTAACCTATTATATCTACCTTTTCAATATCCTCTTTTTGTTCATCATTTTGGTCTATGCTAGGGTGATGTCTTCAAGTGGAAAGATCTTGAGGTCTAAGAATTTGTTAGTTCTTGCAACTCTAGACAATTTGTTTAACTTGGCATCAAAGAGTGCAAGTTTTTGGTCAAATTTAATGACCACATTAAACTATAGAGTCTCATCCTCTTGCCTTCTTTTCATGACTTTGTATAAGTTTAAGACATTGATGACTACATTAATTATTAAAATTATGGTGTTTTTTAGAACTATAGGTAATGCAACTTCCCTTATTCTCTTCATCTCTTACTACATACCTTTCATTAAGGTCACTATGGACTCTGCATTGGATTGGTTCATGGACACTTGGTCCTTTGCATATTCATCCACCTCACCAAGGCCAACCTTACTCTTCTTTGTTATAGTGAATAAGGACTCTCAACTTTCATGGGATATATATAAGATGGATTGGGGATGTTTAACTTCCATCCTCATGACTTTATTCATTATTCTTATAACAACATCAAATCTCATGGAAATTTGTGGTGTAGAGAGGACTACTTGAGGCCTCTCTTGTCTTGTTCTAGTATGATATATTTGACCCAATTTGGAATAACATTAATTATTATATTTTTTTGAGGTGGAAACAATGGAGGTGATTGAGTTAAGATAGAGGCTAAATCTATAATGGGAATGTGCAAAAAGCTTTTTAGGTTTATCTGCTCAAGTGTGCCAAATAGAGATCTTATAGGGCCCTTATTAAGAATAAATGAAGGAAATTTGGAGGGATATTCACCTTTGTAGATGTAGGAATATTGAATGGTTATATATGGAAACATGGATTTGGAAAGGTGAATAGTTTTAAAATGGGTAGTAATGGCCTTGCTAATGCAAATGAACTAATGGAAAGTGATGCACTAGTTGTTAATACCTAGGAAGGAGTGGAACCTAAAACCTAAATATCACTAGTGCATTGGGATCCTGATGAAGGTAAAATATTTATAGTGGCATGATAAATGAAGTGGGGGATGGTAAATCTTAAAGAACTACTATCTTGGCTCATACTGGTGCTAATTAAAGGTTGGGTAATCATAGTTTTAGAGGTTGATGATTTTGAAGTCAATGGGGGAGTAAACATAGAAGCATAAGCATAAGTAGATGTTGATTAGAAAGGAATGTAATGGGAAGGTACTTACATTAGGATATAGTGTTCTAAGGGTGGTATGAGGTGTAATAGTGGCAACAATAGTCACTTGAGAAGATGATGGAAGGGTTATTACTCCTCTCATAGTATTTTGGGGATATTTTTTCCTCTTATAGATCTTCTCAATGCTTCTACCAACTAGTGCCTATAATTCTTACATAGAGATCTCAATGCCTTGTTGAAATTCTTCAAGGTCAATGATAATAGGGTTAGGTTAACCTAAGATCTCCACAATGGCTCCCATAGTAGATGCAAAGATTAATGTGGGCCTTGGGAGGGGTTAGGATGGATACTAGATCCTCCTTTTTCAAATCTTAGAGATAGGTCTTGTCCACTTGAAGTGGTAATATTTTAGGTCCAAATGGCCTATTCCTAACAATAGGAACATTTTATTTTTCTTTTTCATCCTTCTCTTCCTCATAGTCTACATCAAACATGATCCCATGTGTTGGTGGTAGCTGAGATTTATAAATATATTCCTTTTTCTTCTCTCTATCCAGTCTCATCTCTAGTTCAATGTTCTTCTTCATAGCATTTTAGAGAACCACCTCATCATTCAAAGCATCTCTATATATCCACTCATGAACCTCTTATTGATACTTGTACTCTATTATTACATCTTTATTAAATTTGAAAAGATGCTTGGCAATGATTATTTGCATCCCATAGTTTAAGGTCATCTTTATGCAATAGATATGAATCCATATGCCTATCAACTACAATAATATCATGCCACTTTATAATCCTAGTCCTCCATAATTTGTATGGAACCTTATGGGGGTTCATCTTCTTCTTATTCTTAATGACTCTATCAAATCCATGGAAAATTTGATAGGCCATCTATTATTCATCCATATTCATTAGAAAAAACCTCAAGTGTCTAAGATGGGCTACCATTACTCCCTCTATTCTAATTACTATGCAGTTTGAGTATAACTAGCAACTACCTATGTCTCTTAATGTTTGACTAACTTTTAGGAGAAACTTTTAAATATCATATTCAATGATTGACTTGTAAACCACTAGGTAGAACTCTTATTCAATTACACTTATGTTGCATTTAAATTGGTGAATATGTGTTATAGAGAAGATCTAAGGCACAACCTCTTGATGCTTATGAGACCATAGATTTTGACCCAAATGATTAGTTGCATAGATTACATCCATAAAATATCTCATCATGAAGAAGGGGTCAACATTATTTTAAGTGTCTTGAATTTCATATACCAAATTGTTATTGATAATTTCCCCAAGTGAGGGAGTCTTTTGATCATATAAGATGATCTACAACAACATAATAGCCCTTATGTCCATCTAGGCAATGTGTGGATTGCCAAATATTCTATTCAAGAGGGCTTAGCCAATCCTGAATCTTTGCCTAAATTATTGGATGGGAAAGTTTCCTTGATCATCGATGAGAATATTTCCCATTAGGTTAGTCACCCATGAAGCCAAGACCTTCTTTAGGGAATGCACCTCATAGTAGTTATCAATGATGACCTAGTTATACTCTATTTATGGCAAGGGAAGGTCACAATACTTTGTGAAGTTTAGCCCTGATATGAAATCAATAGTGAGACCTTGGGACATTGACTTCAATATCCCGTATTCACACTTTAGTCTCCAAAAAATACATTAAACTAGGTCAGTGCACATCATGACCTCTAACTTAGCTATGACCTTGTGGGGACTAACTATGTTGATGGTAAGGATATCTAAAGATAGTTAGATCATGTGAGGCATGATTTCATCCTCATCAACATCTTTATATACTTATACATTAAATTATAGGTTATTATAATGTAGGTCACTAGATGTTACATCCTCATGAATGAATTTAATGTATTTAAAGATGATGAAAGTACCATACTAGAATAGGATGTCATCATTCCCAAAGGAAATGCTCTTACCTAGAGTATAATGACCTACTTTTGCCATCTCTTATAATATTTTAGGTGAAAATAAATGTATTTTGTATCCTTATACAACTTTTAAGCTTTGATAATGGTGATCAAGGGTGCAATTTGTAAATGGCTTGAGCTTTGTCAAACTATGAGAGTGCAAACAACAAATAAATTAAATGCATATAACTTTAAATGGTAGATATCAAAAGCCTTGATTGTGTCCTTTTAAAATATCACTCTCATTAATGAAATGTTGATGTAGATCCTAGTTTGTGTTGTATTAATGGTGAGCTTGTCAACCTTACATATATATGAAATAATCTTCAAACTATTACTTTTCGTAATTAATTACACCAAAATTCAAATTTAGCTTTAATTTATATTTGGTTTACCATCAATTTTAGATTTAAAGCTAGATATTTCCACCCTTTGACATATTGTTACCACCTCAGATCCATTTAGGTACTCATGGGGCCTGAGTATGAATAAGCTACCTAATTGGCTCAAAATTTAGGCACATGGCACCTTTTGATTGCCTCTTAAGATCTTATAATGTAGTTTAGAATGATGACTCATCTATATCCCACCATGTGGCATATTTTAATTTTGGTGATATCTTGGGTGGTACTTATTCAATTATGATTAGCTATAGGAATACCACATGTCATTTTCATGGGAAATTGAAGCTTATCTTTGCCATGCATTACTCTCATGGGAAATCATTGATTTTATTGCTAGGTGTCCTCCTTGGAAGGATTTTAGGTAACTATCAACATCTTGGTGTTAATTATATGACTTAAGTAGAGACATGCATCCCTCTTGAATGTAATATTTTGGAAACTAGGTGGAAATAGTATGGGAATGATAGGTGGCATCATCATGAAGGCCTAGAGGGGACACACATTACTCTCATGAGATTTTGTTTATTCTTATGCCAAGTTTCATTCTTAGAAGGTAGCTCAAATAGACATATATCACCAAACCTTGATCAGATAGTTTGAATGAAACACATATGTCTACCTTGTGAGATCTCATGAGCTTTGGATGGATGAAATGTAGTGTGGACATGTGGTAACCTCAGATGAACCTAAAGGGGACATGTGTCACCTTAGAAGGTTATTTGGTTTTAGCTAGTTGCCATTGATACATGCAATGGCATCTCACAAGATTTTTCACTTTGGTAGGATACATGAGGCATACATGGTGGATTGGATTGAATTGGATAATTCATGGGGGATAATATAATAACATGTAATTATAGTATTTGAATTCCAATAGATAGCTTCTTCATGAGCTCCCTAGACGATGCCATGTTTCTTATAGACTTGGTAGATTTGATCTAGGTGTCTTTCATGGAACATGATGAATATTTAAGGTGTTATGAATCTTGATGAGGTGTGTACCACAGTTTGAACTTTGATGTCTCTTGAGGCATCATATACTATGACTTTAATTTGACATCCTATGAGGTCAATCAAGAAACTAAGTTAGCTTCCGAAATATGTCATTTCCCATCTTATGAAAACTTGAACAAGTTTAAAGGAATAATATGTAAGTAAATGATTGAAACATAATAAAATTTTTAGTTTAATAAGACTTGGTGAATTTTGATGCATTTATGTCTATTGAAGATATAGGTCACACTTCCTTAGTAAATTTTGTATGTATATCATTGAACTATCCATAGTTAGTAAATCATTATTGAATAAAACTTGAAGAATACTTGAAATAATTTGAATATTTCTAAGTACTAATCCTTATTGAAAAATTAATGATTAACCAAAATTAACAAATGCAAGAATTGGTAAATTCAATCAATTTCTCCACATAATCAAATGATTTAATAGGCTTAGCATCTTGGGTAATTTTTTAAGATTTAAAAAAGGAGGGTCCCCATTCTAGGAATAAGGGGATGTTGATCATCAACAAATGGTGAAGTCTATAGGGAAAAATTATAAAATGTTAAAGTCTAGATATTCTATTCACAAATGAATAAAAAATAGTTATCTCATTATAATCTTCAAGCAATATCAAAATTATTTTTTAGAACTAATGAAAGCACACAAGATTGAAATAAATCTTAAACCTTATACACAATCATAATATGTGTGTGCTTTGAGGTTCCTTAACCATTTTAATTGGGTTTATAAATGATAACTTTCAAGTTTTAAGACATCAAACATGAAATGATTTAAGCATTCTTTAGATTTTATATAATTATACATTACTTAGTTGTGGATGGCTTAGATTGCTTTACTACCAGCTAGGCATCCATAGCCCTAATAGAGATACCTTCGGCTCCAATCCAATCATTTCTCTACTTACATCTAGGTGTCCAAATCTCCAATAGAGATTGCCTAAATCACCATTCATGGAATCTAAAAGCAGTTTATGATTTCACTTCATGGTGTATCATTTTTTTGTTTTTTTCTACCTAAATTCATAAACCAAAATGGTTGGGAACCAAAATTAACCAGGTGTAAGTTTTTGTCAATACATAGTCTATATGTGATTCACTTTCATATATCAAATTTTTCCATAAAAAGTTACTTCATGAATTTAGGTGACAGTATGATGGTCCACACAAATTCAAATTCTAGTTTAAGAAAATGTTTATTGATCTAAACTATATTATAATATTAAAATGACTTAGGATTTTCACCAGAAAACTAACTTCTAATTAATCCTTTCCATATTTTCTAAATTGAAACACTACTAGAGGTTTCTAAACTTTAGATGACTATTGTTTAAAACCAACAATCACTTATTCCCATTTTTAGGACCAGACTGACACAAATTGAGCCAATGATTTCTTGTCCAGAGGACTTATTAAAAAACTATAACACACAATATAAAATCAATAGCAAGTGGAAAATGAGAAATAACACAATAGGAAACCAAAGTAGGAAATGAAACTAATCTATGAAATCAAATAACAAGAAAAAAGTGACAAAATAACACAACAAGAAAGCAAAGTAGGAAAGGAAACTACTCTATTTATACCTTCTCTAAATCTAAACAAGCTTATTGTCCTTTTAGAATTTGTGACAAAGTGGTAGAGAAATAATGTTTCATGTACTTACCATTGACTAGCAAGGTTAATTCTTTCCCTTATAGGTCTTTGAGTTTGAATACATTTTTTTCCCAATATTTCTTCCACTTAATATCTTCCAATCTAAAGAGTGAACTTGTCATGTTGTCCCTTAATCTCATGGGATTTGTCCCATAATAGGACCAAATATAAAATGCAAAATTCTTTAACTTTGGCTCATTTATAATACTATATATTCACAACATCCTGATGCTTGTTGAAATTATTAAAAGCTTCATCTCTAGCATCTTCCATTTGAATGATGTTCAATATTCAATACTTTACTCTTTTGTCATCTTCCATATACTCAGCCATAAATTCATAGGTTGGCAACTTTAGTGTGATAGGGAAAATATGTTTCTACCCATAGACTAGTAGGAATAGAGATGCCTTTAACACCTATTTGTATATTATTTTATTTACCCATAAATTATACTTTAGAAAGGACTACCATTCTTGGGGTTTTTTCTCTATAGATTTATTGATGGTATTCATCAAGTTTTTGTTGGTGGATTCTACAACTCTATTACCCTGAGGGTAAGAGTTTGAAGAAAATTTGATGACTATTTGATTGTCATATTCCTATTTGAGGAACTTTGATAATGTAAATGTTGGTACATTATTTCATACCAAAGATAGGGGCATCCCAAACTGAGTAATGATATTTTCTTCTAAAAATTTGATGACATCAATCACTCTATGATTTTTGTTGGCCACTGATTCAATCCACCTAGTACAATAGTCTATGGAAATGAGTACAAATTTATTCAACACTAAGGATATACGATTGATTAATACTATGAAGTGAATCCCCCATTATGTAAATGGATTGAATTCAATCACTAGTTACAAAGGCATGGATACCTTTGTCTCTCATCAATAAAACACTTGACATCGATCACATGCTCATGTATGAGCATGGGCATCTTTAAATATGGTTGACTAATGGTAACTTACTCTCAATATATTGTGTGTTTTGGTATGCATTGAAGTGTGATAAATTTTGAGTTTGTCATAGAAATTGTCCATGATTTCCATGGCTTCAGCTCTAGAAACACATCTTAGATAAATCCCCTCATAATTTTTATTATAGAGGACTCCCTTTTTTATTATGAAATGGGATGATCTCAATGTAAGGGCCCTTTTTTTCTCCCTTTTAAGGTGTCAAGGACATGCTACATGTAGTAAATAGTGAATAATATCCTTGTACCAATCTGCACTATACACTTAACTTACTTCAACCTAAAAAATGTCAATACTTGGATCAATATTTGTAATAAGAAAGATTAGATATTGACCTCTAACTAACTTAGAAAATTTTATTTATATATCATATTCTTGAAGTCTGGTCATCCACTTCCCTCTTCATTCTCTAAGTTTATTTTGTCCTAGCATCAACATTTCTTTACTTCCTTATAAATCAGTGGTTACAACACTAGATTTACTGGCCTCTATCTTTGCTTGAAGGGTTTGTAGGCCTCTTTCAAGGTAATAGTGTGAGTAATAATACAAGTATAAAATATCTTAATATCATTATATGACCAAAAAATGACAGCTTTGAACTTGGTTAAAAGAGCAAGAAGTTACTTTATCTCTTCATTAGTGAAAATAAAATCAATGTTAACACTTTGTTCATTCCTGGGTTTTCCCATGTTGACTTGTTTATAATATTTTCCACTCACCTTGGGTTGTTTATCTTCAATTATTTTTATATATAGGTCAAATATTATTTCCATGGAGATCATTCCATTAGGGATTCAATTCTCCTTGAGTTGGATTACTCCATCTTCATTATCCTTTGAATTATTTATAGATTTTTCATCCTTTTCATCAATAATGTGGGATTCGAATACACCATAATTACACATGAATTCAATTATATAATTATCATCATCAAAAACATAGAAGTGATTGATGTTATTTTGCATAGAGAGGCATTAAATTATTTACATAATGAACTCTTAAAATTTTAAAGGCTCTAGAGGAACTAGGTTTGGTGCTATTGAAGTTAGAGCAACTACCAATTGGTTCTACTCCCTAAGCAAGGAAATAATATTAAATGAATCAAAATACTCAATTAAATACCAAGATATAAATTTAAACTTTCTTAAATAGGAAATATTACACTAATACCTTCTCCTAATCTAATTAACAACTAACTCTAAATCACCATAGAATAAAACTTCTTTTACCTTATGTTTTATTGAACATTGAAGTCCTAAAATAATAGATTCATATTATAATAAATTATTATTACAAGTGAACTATAATATATAAGAATTACATGTTGTTTTCCCTTAAGATTTGTCTAAATAATTACAATGCTAGAACCTTGTTTAGCTTTTGTACCATCAAAGTGCAATGTCTAGGGACCTTTGATTTCTTCTTTCACCTTGTCATATATAACAATGTTAGTGGTTTTCAAAGTTTAAACACCTAATTTAATGGATTGGTAATTTACCTTTTAATTCTTGGCATTGTATTCAATGATTTTTTATTTCATTTTAGGTTCTTGGTCAATCCTAATTTGATTGGGAATCCCATGCCAAGGTAGCCACATGTGGAAATAATCAGTGGACATATAACCATTTAGGGATTTATTCCAATAATGATTCAAAAAAATCTATAAGCCTTGGGTATGCCAATGAATTTAATGTCAATAAATTACTAGATCCAGGGTTCATGAGTGAGTTGCATGTGAATATTTAACAATTTACCCACCACTTTTGCTCTTAATTTTTATAGTTTAACCACTACCTTCTTTGATTTAACTGGGTTTAACCCTAATTTTCATAGATTACTAAAGGCATAATGTTAGTTGAAGCACCATAATCTAGTAAGAAATTATGAATATTGTTACCAAAAATCATTACAAACAACAAAAATGGTGTAAATTCATGCTTACTCTTATACATTACCACATTTTCATGAGCCATTTTAAATTTATTGGAGCTAGGACTTTCATTTAATTATTTCAATAGCAAATCATGTTATTCAATGATTTGAGTGAGTTCATGCAATGTTATGTTTTCCTTTATATTTTTCATATCTTCCACTATGTTATATCCACCATTTGATGTTGTGTATGGAGCTTCTATTGTTGGATAAATTTCCTTACCTTTAGGGATGGAGGATTATTATTTGCCCTGCATTTAGGAGGTGTATCTATATTATTAGGTGGGGAGAAAATTGTCAGAGGTGGGTTCTAACCCTTACTTCTCAAATCATAGTTTCTCCTCAAGTATAGTTAAAGAGTATGCACCTCCTCAACATTGTCTTCAAGCTTATTTTAATATTTATTGGGAAAATCATAGGTCTCAACCATGACCACTATTTTTAGGGCTCTATAAGCATCATTAGTATTGTTAGAGCCTTTAGTATTACTTTGATCAATGGTATTCATCTCTCTTGTGTGTAGATTTCAAGAATATGAATAAATTATTAAAGAAATCTAATTACCCATTTCCATCATTAGATGAAGTGTTAAAAATTATGAATGGTTCACATATGATGTCTTTATAGATGGATATTCTAGTTATAATCAAGTCTTGGTCAACCATGAAGACAATAAAAATAGCTTTCACCAAAAAAATGGAACCTTTGCATATAAGATGATACCATTTGGTCTAATCAATACTAGTTCTAGATTTCAATGGGATATGGATATTAAATTGAAGAACATGATTGGTAAGTGTATTATGATTTATATGAATGATCTAACCATCTTTTCAAATAAAATAATTGATCATGTGAAAGACTTCCAAATGGTTTTACAAAGGTGTAAAGAACATGGTATCTCTTTGAACCCAAATAAATGTATATTTGGACTTACTAAAGGTAATTTATTGGGCCATGTTATTTATAAAAGAGGCATATCTATATATCTAGATCAGGTAGAGACAATTCTAAAAATTCCCTCACCTAGAAACAAAAAGGAGTTCAAGTCATTCTTTGTTAAGATCAATTTTATACATAAATTCATTTTAGATTTTGTTGAGATAGTTACACCCTTGAATAATATGTTGAAGAAAGATGCTAAAATTTAATGGACTAGTGAAAAACAAGTTACATTTTTTGAAATTAAGAAATCCATTGTCAAATCCCTAATGCTAATCAATCCAAATTATACATATCACTTATATATTTATCTTTTACCTCAGAACATTCAAGTGCAGTTGTTATAACACGAGAAAAAAACTTGGAGATGAGATACCTTATGAGTTCTCCATTTATAAATATAAAACTTAGGTGTTCTACCATTGATAAACAAGCATATGATTTAATTAAAATAATTAAAAAGTTTCAACATTATATTTTATGTAAAAAAGTGATTTCTATTATACATGATTCTACTATCAAAGCAATGTTTATACTAAATGAGTTGGGTGAATGTAGAGTTAAGTGGATGACTATTTTATAGTAATTTGATTTAAAAGTTCAACCAATGAAGATAGTGAGAGGTTAAGGATTGATTAAAATGATGGTTGAAGTTAATTCTCAAATTATATGTCAACAATATATAATGCAGTTCATCATCAATTATGAGTGGTATCAATACATTGTATATTACTTATTGAATATCATTTGTCCTAAGTACTTAAATTCCACTCAAAGAATAAAATTAAATTTAAAAATAAAAGCATGAGTTTTATATAGAAATAATCATGAAGGTGTTCACCTAATATATCTAAATAAAGGTAAATCAGCTACAGTAGTCAAATATTTTTAAGAAAAGTATGTAAGTGGCCATGGTTTAGGGAATGCTACAACTCACTGATCTTTTTTGTAGGGTACTATATACCACACATTTTTAATTATTCCCATGCACATGTGATGAGTTGTCATACATGTCAAGTTATAACACATAAAGAGTGTTTTCTCGATATGCCTTTGCATCCTGTTATTGAAGTTCAACCTTTTGTAAAGTGGGAACTAGAGTTTATTGGAGCTATCAATGCCAATTCATCAGCTATACATAAATTTATTATAACAATAACAAACTATTATACTCATTGGACTAAATATCAAGATTTCAAATATTATACAATTGAAATGGTAATCAACTTCCTTGAAGAACATATCATCACAAGGTTTGGAATGCCATTTACATTGGTATGTGATAATGGTCTTTCATTCTCTTCATTGTAATTCATATAATGGGCATACAATAATAAGGTAATCCTCAAGTACTCTTATAATTATTATCCACAAGGTAATGGTGTGGATGAATCTAAAAATAAGAATTTGCTTATTATGATTAACAAAATTATGGATAAAAAACCTAGATTTTGGCATAACATGTTTAAATTTGCACTTTGGGATGATAAAATTAGAGTCAATACATCCCTAGGCACTTATCCATACCATTTGGTATATGTTCAATAATAAATCTTCCCTATGCATTTGAAAATCCCTACTTTATAATTCAAGATTGATTATCTTGAAAATGATGACAAGATTGAAGATAGGATTTGAAACTATTACAATTAGAAAAAAAAAAATGCAATCCTATTGTATTTTTAAAAACATCAAGGAATTACAAATAGATGGTTTCATAAAAGAGCCAAAAAATCCTTTAAGATTATTGATCTTATCTTGTTATGGGATAACGCTCATGATAAATAGGGATGGAGCAATAAGTTTGATGACTTTTGGTTGGGTTTATTCTAAATTTATGGGATTTTAGGTGAGAATGCTTTTAGGATAAATAATTTGACTAGTGAGGATATCCCATTACCTATTAATGGGAAATTCCTCAAGCACTATTTCCAAGCATGATCCATCCTCTTGTAGCTTTGCACATAATTTTTTACTTTTGTTTTGTTCGATATTTTTTATTTTTGTGTTTACTGCACATAGTTGGTTGTTGGTTTGTCTTCACCCTCTGCCTTGATTTTTGATCTTGTCTGGTCCTAAGTTAGGTGGTACATGTAGATCATAAAATAGAGATAGGAATTTATTGGTAAATAACCTCAATAACATTTTGTTGCCTAAATATTCTATTTATTTTTTTATGTTATATTATGTCTATGAATCTAGTTTTGAAGACTTGGGTTGTTGCATATACTAGACATGTTCATGTTTTGATGAGTTAGGGTAAATTGTTTGAATTATAAAGGTATTTTACTAAAACCTTACATAAAACACACTTAAATTTATTTTTAGGTTTTTTTGGATGACATTATTATAGCAAATATCTAGAGTGAGAAAACTATAATATTACCCCTAATTTTCCATGGTAGTCCTCAACACAGAATTGAGATGTTAAAAAAGAAAAAATAAATAAAATATATTTTCTAAAATACTCAATTTTTGGGTGAACCTACTAACCTCTATTGGCACTATGGAGACCCAGTTGGTCTTAGAGTAAGGCTTTGAGTGGGATAAAAGATAACTCTATGGGTATATAAATGCTTGGCTGGTAGCAAAATAATGTACATGTACTCTTCTAAAGGTAAAATTCACTAGCATGATGATCATGGATATAATAACTAATCCTTATAAATTATATAAAAGGAATGAAAATATTTTCACTCACTGGTCAATGTGAATATCTAACTTTATTCTACAAACATTCCCTTCTTATCCCTTCATGAATTTTTCCATGTTTTATGCATTATATAAGTCAAATATTATGCATTCATAAACACATTTTCATGTTTCAAAATATTCAAAAGTATTTTCAAATAGAGTCACCATTTTTTGTTGCTTTCACAACACACCCTTGTTTCACTTTGAGAAAATAGGAAAGCTCTTCTTTTTGTTTTGGAGCATGTTTTTTTGAATTGATCTAGTATTCTCCTTGAATATGTTTTAGTTGTTGATATGATTTGAAAAGGGGGTCATTTAAATGAATATAAATTTAAAATTCCTTTGTTAGACACTTGGTCTAAAAATTTATAATTAAGGATTCATTGTTATATTCATTTGGGTTTGCATAGATAATAAGTCTTGATCTATTTTGACCAATGTTTTGAAATGTATTTAAATATTTCATTTTTTGACTCATTTTTTTATACATTCAATAAAATTACCTAATTTTTAAAAATACTTCATCATCTCTTTTCTAGTAATCTAGTTTGTATTTAGCACTTTGTTGAATTATGATGACTAAGTATGGCTAGGGTTTCAATTTGAGTCTTAATCACTTTTAAAATAATGGGTCAATTCTAGTTTCAAGTTAAGATAAATGACTATATTTCATGTATGATTTATTTTCATTCAGTCTTTTAATTTATTTTACCTGAGTATCTTTTTCTAGATGTTTGAATTTAAACTCAAATGGATATGTCATTTTTCAGCTAATAGTCACTTCCTAGTAGGTCCTTGAGTGAGAAAGGAATGAAAACTTGTTGTTATCTCACTTTACAAATCCTTTATTTTTCCTTAGTAATGTTTTTTAATCTTCAAGGTAAGAGATATCATGCCATGTAGCATAATCTCATGTCCCCACTTCCCAGGGACCTTTCAAGTTTCTTTAATTATCCATTAACCTCTTGAATAATTGAGATTTAGATAAGTGTGATGATCTTGATTACTTGTTTATTTTTTGGATTATATATCCATGAGTATGTTTTGAAGATCCCCCAAGTATATGATATCATGCCATGTGTCATGATCCCATTTATCTAGGCCTTTATAGTGGTCTTTATACTTTCTATGGTAGTCAATCCTTTGGATGCTTGGGATCATGTCAAGTGGCACAATCATACTTATTTAAGACATTAGGGTGGTCTATATACTTGTGATTATTAAGTTATGACCTGAGTGAATGAGATATGGATATGTGTTGAGATATAATTTCACTAAAATCTTATAGGTCATTAGCTAAATTAGATAATGAATCATGTCTGAAGTGCATACATAGATGTCATGTGACATCGACTACCAACTGAATAGTGCAATGTCATTCACATAAACATTTCACTTCCTTAAAATTAATAGTTGTTTGTCCCATCAAGATCATCATATACCTAATATGTTTTTTTTTCTAGATATAATTGTTTAAACTATTAAAATTTATCAATTTTGAGTCTAATTTCATTACTTAAATGGATTGAAAGGTCTAAAACTCACTTTTTTTGTTCTTTTAATATAAATAACATGATGATTTATCTAATTAAATAGATGAATATTTTCCAAAACCCCATTTCTAATATATAGATTTAATGGTTTTTTGTCTTTTATTTCAAGTCTTTTGCCTCAGTCAACTTTCATGAATTTTGAGATCTAATGACTATTATTTGAATTTAAAGTCTAATGGATAATCTTTTTATTTTAAATTCTAATGCTAATTTTCTATTTAAAGATCAATATTCACCAAGTAGTCACTACTTATTAGCATCTCAAATATACATGGATCTAAGATGATTTGAATGTATATCCAATCCCCTTGACCCTTCAAGTGCCAAATATCATGACATGTGGCATGATCCCATTTATTCAAGCCTTTGGGGTGGTTAAAATAAATAAAAGTAGGCAATAAACCTCTTGGGTAAATTTTATTATGCCATGTGGCATCATATTTCTTCTTCATGCCTTTTGGCCAAGTAGGAACAATATGATGGGGTCGAGATCAAGTGAGTCCCTAAGATGACATCATGTGGTATAATCTCAAGACTCTATGACAATCAAAGCATGGATTTAGGACCAAGGAATTACAAATCTCTAGGTGAATGAGATATTTCCACTTGTAAAGATATGGCTACACCAAATTGTAAATAAAATTTAATACTTAGCAAGTTGTGAAGTACCAATAAGTTGACATGTGGCTAAATCCTTTCATATCAAGGACACATTGGGTTTTTTAAATCATTGAAAAGTGGATACATAAGGTAGCCTTCCCAAGGATGATATGTGGATCTCCATGAACATATTCAAAAGTTTAAATGATGCCCTTTGTGCCCATTTTATCCATCAAAATATAGAATTGAACTATGAGTCCAATAAAATTTTATGTAATTAATGAATATCTCTTTGTCAAGTGAAAAAATGATCACTTAGACTGATTCCAAAGCAATCCATATATTGGATTGAGTGAAACCAATCTTATATAATCAATATTTGATAGTCAAGTATTGTAAAAAAATGAATTTTCCTTAACAAATAATGATCACCACCATGAAGTATTTTATTAAAGATAAGTATTCATACATATAAGATAAAACTTTCACAAACATTTAATATATTGGTAGTCTATAAAAAGAATTAAAACTCATTTGGACATGTGTGGCCAGAAATGATGCATTAGCCTAATACTATTATATTACCAATATCTAAATGAAAAAGGATATACTCAAAAATAAGATGTTACTTAGAAGATAAACACACATTCAATTTGTGCCTTAGTTGGGACCTATGATTTAATGATTATAATCACCTCATCAGTGGGTTAAATTATTAAAAATCTATATAAATCAAATATTAATATAGAATTGGGGGTTGGTTAATTAGGGTTAGAAAATTATAGTAGAGGACCAGATGATTTCATTCTACAAATTCATATTTTTCTAAGTTAGTTTTTCCTATGAGTAATGCTAATGTGAAGTATTTTCTATAACTCCTCTGACTATGATGGATCTAAACATTGTTTTTTAAGAAAATATCCCACAAAATGAAAGGTATTAAAGACTATTGTTCAATATTTATGAATGTATATGGTTATTTTACCCATATTTATTCATAGATTAATACCCCAGACTCTTAAATCATTTGTGTTCATGGTAGTGTGCATACTGGCGAGGCAATTGATTGGTTTCAGGGAGCTTATCTAAGTCAAATGAATAAGAATTTTTATAAATACAAAATATTCTTACATTTTCCTCTTTACCCTCATATTTTCCTCTTTTTTATACATTTTTTTATAGTAGGTATAATAGATCTAAACTTTCAATCTTTGTTTACAAGATTTATCTTGGTTGTAAATGTTGTCATTATTGTTAATGCATTATTTAATCCATATATACAATGAATAATTACTGAATTAGACACATATTTGTGATAATTTTTTTTTATTTTTTATGATTGTATAAGTAACTAATACATAAAATAATACTTATCATTTATCTAATTTTATTCTAAACATGACCCTTGAAATGAAACATTTTTTCATCAATTACTAAACTACTCTACAATCCAAGACTTGGAAGTATTAGACCTTGGGGATATTTTGTCTTCTTTCAAGAGAGGTTAGGTGGATGTCCACCATACTTAAGTTGGTGTGTTAAAGAACCCATCAATAATATATATTATAGGAACACTAGTGAGATGCTCAAAAAATTGAAGGCTTGGTCATAGTCCTTTGTCCATAAAAACTTCTATCATTTTTTCTAAATGGATGCGATGGGGTTAGAGATATAATAAAAACTCCAAAAAAAGTGATGGTAATAGGTTACCAAAAACATGAATCTCCAAACCTCCATGATAGTTATGGATGTCACCCAATCCATAATAACGTATATATTAAATGTCTCTATTTATATTTCCTCCCAATAAATAATGAGCCCAAGATATTTCACCTTTAACTATGAAAAATAACACTTCCCCAAGTTTTCATATAAATGGTTCTCATGAAAAACTTGTTGAACTTATCCAGGGTAATCCTTATGTTCCTCCTCATTTCATGAATAAATCAAGATTTCATTGAGGAATATCAACAAAAACTATTCTATAAAGGTAAAAATAACTCTATTCATGAGGCTCATAGATACTACAATGGCATTAATCAACCCAAAGGGTACAACTGTAAACTCATAATTCCCATATCACATACAAAATGTGGTTTGGTGAATATTTTCCTCTATAATAATTAGTTGGTGATACCCAGACTTCATATGCATCTTTTAAAACACTCTATCTCCCAACATTTGATCAAATAAGTCATTAATCATGGGCAATGGGTAATGATTTATTATCATTATTTTTTTCAGTTGGTGATAGTTAACATAAATTTGAAGGGACCCTTCTTATTCACAAAGATAACAAGTGCCCCCCATGGGGAACATTAGGAAAAACATTACCATTTTCTTACAATTACTCTATCTATAACTTGAGCTCATAAATATAAGTACTCATCTGATATGGTTATCTAAATATCAGCTCAGCCCCAGGTATGACATCAATCTTGAAATTGATTTATTGATGTGGGGAATCCTATGATCTATGTGCATCTCTTGCATAGTATAATATTCTTATTTCATGTTTTATTTCATAGCTTACACCTCATATGCACTTCTTTGCACTAATATTTCTCATACTCTATACATAAGTCCCATACTTGATCGCATACTTTTGTACCTAGATCATAGCATGTGCACTCCTTAGCTCACAATAATGTGTACCTCACTAGCATAGTTCATCGACTCACATGTCCACACCTTTATTTTCTCTATCACATGCACATTTGAAACTAATCTAACTACATGGTTTGTTAAATGGCCCTTTTCAAATGAAAATCTATTAGCTGGACCATTAGTTTCCACAAATCTGGAAGCTCAATTATCTCTTAGCAAGGAAGATGAAATGAATTTTAACTATATTCTTTATAATTGATATTAGTTTTAACTGATAATGTATTCTTATTATATAAATATGTAACATATTCATATTTTTAAGGGTCAATTCTATACATAGTCATAACATAGATAACATGCTATGTATATCTATTGTGTAACACATGCATTGTAACACATTATACCATTTTACCTATTCCTTCATATTGAGTATAGGTTTCATTTCTTACAAGTTAAAACTTACACTCCATTAAATGTGTATTTATTGTTCTATTTGAATGTGTCTATGCACATCCACTCTACACAACCCAACTTGGTTATTCCTTGTACACTTGGTTGTAATCCCTTTGGTATGAATAATTAGTATCAAATCTCAATCTATACCTTTATATTATTGTAAACACATGAACACAACTAGGGATAAATGAATTATTAGTTGGTTATATCTCATAATATTTGAAATAACACCATATTAAAAGTAATATGGTTGATGCCAAAAATAAACTTAAGGTATCCCCAGAATTTCAAGGACTTATTGCTAATGTACTTGAAGCATAGTGCACCAAACATTTTGGTAAATTATATGAGTTGATGATACAACTCAATCTAACACCTTCCACTACACCTCTGTATGCAAAGGTAAATGCAATTGATCTATAAATCAATCTTAGATTGGAGAAGATAAATCTTCCTAACACTTCTGATTATTAATACATTAGATTTTTAGGGTCATGACCAAGATGGATCCACTAGACCTAGCCAAGGTATCTCTTACCATAAAAATATCATTATGGAGGGTTCCAAATCTTCCAATGAATAAAAAATATGTGATAACCCTAATTATGTCCTATGTTTTCATATTCACTAAAATAATAAGTAAGCTAAATTCTAATATAGTGATCACCAAATATTGTGGCACAAAGTGGGGGTAATAAACATTAAAAGTAAACATGTATAGAAGACATACTCACATAAATGTGTACAAAATACTAATACATGGGAGAGAAGTACAAAAGCATATCTGTCTACTCTTACAAAGAACGAACAAATTTAGGAATACTTACCTTTGAAGATGAACCCACCAAGCCTCAATCTCTCCCTTGGCCAAGGTGATTTTTAATATTTTATTATGGTATGTAAGGATGACAAGGATAAATCAGATATAGACTACGCAACCTATTAATGCATCCAAACTACTTCTTAGAGCTCATTATGAGCACATACATACATTACAAACATGTAAACCATTGTAAGACATTGTATACCATCTTATTTATGTCCATTTGAATTCCATAGATCATATAATAGTCATTTTATTTAAGGAGTACACCCTATGGTTTATTTTAATAAGACTACAAGAAACCCTTGCTCTCTACCAGTCAACTCAAAGAGCTATTATACTATCTAAACACTTGAAATTAGGATAAGGAAAATACCTATAAGTGAAATTAGACCTTCATAACACTATAAAACATTCATATAACATTAAATTCATGATGAATAATCATACTTAACTCTTAAAATACACATACTCTATCATTGCTAATACCTTTATGAAATAATCATCTTGCAAGAAGATTTTCTCACGTTAAATCACACCATCAGATCATATACAAAGCATGGGAATGATCTACATGGATATATGAATAACATACAATATATAATTAATCCTTTCACTTGGTTTATATCACTCAAATAATATTTTTAATACAAGTATCTCCTTATCTCTCATTACAAACCTACCACTTTGACATTGACTCACCATAAATGCACTTGTATGGGAACCTGGATCAAACCACAACATGGATCACATTCCTCTTGGAGTCTACTAAATTTTTTATTTTTTAATTAATATTTATTGTATCACTATATCTCCTTCTACCTCCATTTCTTTTCAAGTTGATCACTATCCAATTTTAATTCCAACATTCACTATTCAAATTCCAACTACTATTTCTTGAACGTTAAACTTGACATTCTCTAGATTGTCACTGGTTAATAAACCAAATTATAAGCCTTATAAGTTGAGATAGACAACTATTTGAGAAACTAAAATTTGAGGTCTCATGAATGAAACTAGTAACATCACATCCATGTACTTGTTTGACTAGAGTTGACTTTTGAAGGCATGTAATAAATGTTCCATCTTATTGACCTATCTTTACCTCTTATGCCATCTTTTGACTAGGACATCATACTTGACATAAAATATTCACAACACTTATTCACTTTTCATCAATGACATAACCACTTTGTCATTACCTTTGACATCAATGACAATAATTATACCAACAATCTCCCCCTTTGTCATTGATGGAAACCTTTTTTCTCCTTCTCCTTCTTTGACATTAATGAAAAAGTATACTAAATAGAAACTAATCTCCCCCTAAAATCATGCATGTATTAAAATATATTTTAGCTTCTAAAGATACCTACCTTTCATGCACATGGATGAACAATTGCTCCCCACTTTGAAATACACATCTTTATCATCTTCTTCATGTACGAAACCTGATGTAGACATTCATACTTATCAAATAAGAGTCTCTTCCTTTGAATTCACATGTTACTCCTCCTAAGCACTTAGTACTTTCCCTTGTACCTTAAAATCAATAAAACACAAATTTCCCCTCTCATAAAGAACTTATTAGGCCTTTCTAGCATCCTCATCTACTCATGGAGCTCATGGCTAGCATCCTCACTTTGATTAAACTTTACTCACTATTTTTATTCAAACCAAAATTATGATTTCCTTCACTACCTTCATACCTGTACAAATTTCCTACCTTAAGAACCCTAATGAAAAAATTATGTATCCTCATTTCACAATTGTCTACCAAATTTTTTGACCCAACTCATTAAACAACTCAAGATATACTGAATGAATGATTCTAGCATTAGAGCCCTTAAGACATTTAAGCACACTCAAAGCAAAATCTTCTTCCATAAATAACTTCAGGACTTCAAATCACTTCTCACACCTCTAAATAGGTTAAATACATATATTACAAGCTCATTACCAATTGAAAGAAACTAAACTCAACTATATGCATATAAGATTAAGAACATACCTTGACCAATTGGCAAGCTTCTCACCTAGCAACCTTGCAACACCACTTCATGATGCTTCTTCTAAATAAGTAATGACTCTATAAATCCTAATAGAGACACCTCACCTCAAAAGGCACTTATAATTCCAAAATTTAGGAGATTCAAAAATCTCCATACACTCACTATATTGATTGTCTTCTGTAAGCATCCTTATAGGCTTCAGTGGTTCATCCTTCTTCTTTTATATACGTGCTAAGAGACAAACTTATTTAAACTCTTTGATTCCTTTGTCAATAAACCTTGATAATACATACTCTTTCATTTTCTTCATGTCTACAACAACAAACAAACTATCTTGAGGCTTAACATGATCACTCCTAACTGCCTTAGGTCTCCAAATCCATGTTTGACCTTTTCCTTGCATTCTAGGAGCTCCATACACCTTGTGACTTGAGTGTTTGTTCTTACAATACCTTATAGTATGACCAACTTAATGACAACTAAAACAAAAAAAATCATTAATACCTTTTTTTTATGATGACTATGAACTTTTTTTCCCAAGATTCATTTTTTTTGTACTCCCTTTCTATGTGACCAAATTGATTACAAGCATAATATTACCCATGAGATGAATTGACAAACCTAACTTCATTGGGTTGCCTTGTTAATATTCTCACCTTAATCTTCATGCTATCCTACTTATTAAATTTTTTTATTCCTCATGGTTTCTCTCAACCTTTCTTATCTTGTCTACAACCTACTCATGCTCATTATTCAAGGACTTTATCTCATCCTTCAGCTGATTGTACTCATCTTCTATTGTTTTCAAACTTCTATTAGCTACCCCAAAATGATCCTTGAGATTACTTATCTATTATTCATCTTATTTGGATTTATTGGTCATTTCACTCTTTAGTATACATGACTATTCTTTAAGAGACTTAATCATAAACTTTAACTCTTGATTCTCTTTCCGTAATTGCTTTGCCATTTTGTGTTTCTAGGATCACCTTCAAGTTGTTAAGATTCCTCCAAAGGAAATTACTATGATAAAAAAAATTGTAAGAAAAACCACTAGGGTTGAATAAATATCCTTAACACAATTAATTTATTTAATCAAACTCAATCATTTATCCATCACATGCATGTGGATATCAACCATCTAAGTAACAACACAAAGAAAGCATACATAAATAGCATAAATAAGAGATCACATCAAAACACAACATATATGTAGGAAATCCTAAAGGGGGAGAAAACCCACTATCAAATCCCTTGGAATACTATCATATAAGGATAAAACAAGATTTAATCAAGCACCAACTGGATAGGATCACCAACCCCTAATTCATCTAGAACCCACTAGACTTTAGTCAAGCTTCAACTTATTAGGAGGCTCCAACCCCCTTTTTGATCAATCACCCACTCAATCAACACTATAGAACACTCCACCTTGATTTTTTTCCTCTCAAAACTAATGATGGTCTCTTTAATCTCTATCTCTCTCAAATTAAACTATCTTTTCAATCAATCAGGTCTACCTTTCTTCTTCCTTTCTCATCAAGACTTCAAACATAGCCAATTAGGTATTAAAAACTCTAATCACATTAGGAAAATATCACTAAAATTTCATGATACTCTTCTCTACTTCATTATTCATGCAACCCTTAATAATCTCATCTTTCTTTTTCTTACTTGCAAACTAGGTCATTATTTACTCTCTTTCATATGAGCACCCTAAACAGTCAATACATGAAATTGATGCATGAATACATGGACATTACTTGGAAGTAGTAATGTAGGCATGTATATTTTACCTTGTTATGTTTCTAATTTTATAGCCACCTCTATGTTTTATTTTAAATTATGCCTTAGCTATTTACCAATTTCTTGATGGCATTTTAAATTAGTCATTGTTTTCCTTGGATTGCCTTAGCCTTTTTTGCTAGAGTTTCCTTTGGTTGTTACCTTAACTAAATTTTGGGATTTTTGAAAGTTTGAAAAATAATGACACATGAAATAATCCTAGTAACCTAAAGGATTAACCAAAAGTCTAAGCCTCTAACACCCTAGAGTTCCATGGAACTACCAAGTGGTAGCATTTGAGATCACAAAATCTTTAAGGGACTAAGTTATTTTGGTTAATACCCCATACCTCTACATTATATGTAGCTGAGTAGGTGAATGACTTAAAGGATTATGCATTTAATTTTAAGGCCCTTTGCCTTATTTTTTCCTTAGTATACGTTTACTACTTTGATGAATGGTTCAAAGGTAGCCACATGTCACAATCCTACTAACTTGGGAGTGATGTCAGCATGAACTAATGTCAGTTGGTGTTGGGCTAACTAAGGAATGATATGTTACCACATGGTACCATATTAGTGACCTATGATCCTAGAGAGGAACATATAGAATTCAAATATTATGGGATAGTGGGAGAGTGGGATGTTACCATGTGGCATCATATTGGCAACCTATGGTCTTTGAGTTGGTCATACATGAAGCTTACCATTGGGTGAGGAGGCTAGCGAGATGTTGACACATGGCATGATCCTAATGACACATGATACCAAAGGTGACCTAATAAGGATCTTACTTCTAAGATGATGAGATAATGGGATGTTTCCACATGGTATCATCCTGAATGGTACACAATCTCAGAGCTATGAGTGCAACATGAATTCTTGTCAACCCCATAGGTAAGTGGTGGGATAATATATGGTGAAAAGTTTCCTAGGAGTTTGAAAAATATATTATGTGCCCTTCGAGGCTACCAAAGTAGATACATGGATGATTAATCCAATAAATAAAATTATTTTTAAATTGATAGCCATGTCAATGTAATAAGCATAATAATCTTTAGCATGAGCTCATGGAAAACTCTTAGTGATGGATGAATGAATTAGGACTATGGCATTCATATTTATGGCATGATTTGATTATGGAATGATGTTAGTGTTAGGGATTGTTTGAGTGTGTTTATTAACATAAATTCATGTATTTTATTATGTGTTTTGGGCTATCTATTTGTGTTTTGATTATGTCATGATTATTTTTGGATAAAAAATGGACACAACATTTTGGTATTAGAGCCTAGGTTATGACACCAGGAGATCTAGGTAGTTTAATTGTTATAGATTTTTAATTTCCACATGTTTTCTAATGTCTTTCATATTGGCATGTATAATTAGAGGTGTAAATCTAACACATCAAGGTTATGATCTACTTGGTAAGCATAAGCCTCCCATTTAGCTGAGACTAAATGAACTATGACCATAACTCCTTTGAGCCATGCAATAGATGTGGGATGTCTTATAGGAGATATTTCCTATGGTTCAACATGATGCATAAAGTAACTCTACTTGACATTCCCAAGATGATGAAGAATCAGTTGAAAGAGAAATATATAGGTTTATGAGTCCTCCCCATCACCATTTTGAGGGTGATAGAGATTTGTATCACCATGGTGATTGATGTGAGATATGAAACTTAGACCACCCTATAAATCCTACACCTATAGACCTAATTAAGGATTTTATTGGGATACATCCTCCTAATTTTTATGGGACTTAGTAAGGATTTATAGTTGAATCTTGGTTGGTAAGTAGGAAAGGGTGTTTCAACTTATATGATTGTGACTCCAATGGGAAGGCCCTTTTGGTCACCCATCTTGTGATATATGAATAAAAGATGTGATGGGAAGGTGAGGATAATAAAATCCACTTGAAACTAGTATCCTTGACTTAAAATTTGTTTTTGGAGTGTTTTAGATAGCATTACCTATCCCCTATATATGTTTAAAATAAGCTACATGATTTTCATGACCTTCTTTAGGTAAGTGTCACTATGTCACAATATGAGTGCCATTTTATAGACTTAATTAGATATTTTCAAGTTGACATGGATGAGATAATCCAAGTGAAAAAGTTTGTTAGAGGCCTAGATTTGGATCTGGTTGGTGTAGTGCACATTTTATCTCCCAAAACCTTGGTAGTTGTAGTTAAAATGAACTAAATGACTAAGGATTCTCATCAAAATAATAAAAATGCATGAAAAAGGTTTCATGATATATTAAAATCACAACACAACTCAAAGTCATAAAGTGCATTTCTTGAAGTTAGGGGAAGATGGAAAGCAACTCAATCCAACTCGATACCCCTAAGCTATAACAATGGGAGGGTAACTATTTTAGATGCTAAAAAAGTATGATCTAGTTAGATGAAAACCTCTAGAGGTGAGGTTATGATAGACCTTAGTAATATAAATAGTCTGGGACAATGTAAACCCAACAATCTAAGAAAACAAGATAATTAGGGTTAATGGTTTCTTTTAGACTAGAACAATTGGATGAGACTAGTGAAAGGGTGTTTTTATTACTTATGCATATATGGATCATTATTCATGAGATTGTCCTTTTGGACCATCAAATAAAAATTGGAATAAGGCCTTAGTATGATAATAAATAGTAGGTGATGTGGGTCAAGAACATAGGATTTATGTATTAGTATATGATCACTAAGACGAGCACTAGGCAATGGCTATAGAGACCATAGGTATGATAGAAAGAAATTAAATTTCAGATTTATTTATTTTATGCGTGCCACACTCGTTTATTTTCCCTAATATCATATAATTTAATGGGTTGGTAGATATTAGGTAGTTGGAAATTTGGGAATTTGAGTTGGCGTCTAGGGTCAACATGTTCATTATCTTCTTGGTGAGTAGTTGTGTATTAAACCTTGGTGTCTTCTCCACTATATTTGACTTAAAAATTAATCCCTTAGGTACCTTTGACATTATATTGGGTATGTATTGGATTATAGATTATAAATCCAATTTATATTATTATTTCAAGGTTATCAAATGTGAAGATGACCTTGGGATGATTATGGTAATATCTGGAATCAAGAGACCCATTCCCCTTTACATGACCACTGCAATGAAAATCAATAACTGTGTAAGGAAATTTTGTCACTTATTTTTATCATGGTAAGTGATAGGTTATATGAGTAAGATAAGGCTTCTTTGGATGACCATCTTATTCTATGGTAATTTCCTAATGTGTTTCTAGATGGATTGCTAGGTAGGCCTCCTCCATGGGAGATTTATTTTTAGATTGACTTGATACCTAGGGTTGAGATCATATTGAAAGAACCATATAGAATGACCACCTTGGAGTTGTGTGAAATCGAGTTATGACTTGGTAAACTTATGGAAAAAGGATTAATTCATCCTAGTGTGTCCATGTGGGGAGCACCAATCATCTTTCTGAAAAATAAATATGGATCACTTTGGTTATGTGTTGATTATCACCAATTGAATAAGGTAACGATTAAGAATTATTATCCCTTGCCTAAAATTGATGATTTATTTGGTCAAATGTGGAAAGATTTTTTTTCTAAGATTGATTTGAAATCTAGATACCATCAGCTACATATGATAGATCTTGATATTCATAAGACTACATTTCAAATGCAATATGGGGATTATGAATTTACCATTTAGGTTGACTAATGATCCAACAATATTCATTAGTTTGATGAATGGAGTATTTTATTCCTTTTTGGATAGATTAATTTTGGTGTTTCTATATGGAATTCTAATCTATTTTTAGAATGAAGACGAGCATGAAGACCATTTAAGATTGGTCTTACAATGTTTAAGAGAAAACTATTTGTGTTGTAACTTGGAGAAGTGCATGTTTGTGCAATCTAAGGTGAAATATCTTGGGCACATCATTTTAGGAGATGGAATATCTATGGATCTTACCAAGATTCATTCCATTATAGAATGTCCACCCTTTAATGTTTTATAACTTCACAACTTTATGGGATTGATAAGATATTATAGATTCTTTATAGAGAATTTATCTTGCATTGTGAATCCCATAACTTCACTTAAAAAGAAGGGGAAGAATTTTGTTTAGAAAAAAAGGTGTGAGGAATATTTTAAACTAATAAAATAACAAATCATTAGTGCACCAATTTTGGTTATACCTACTCCTAAAGGATAATTCCTTATTTACACTAATGCATCAAAGGAAGGATTATGTGTTGTAGTCATGTATGAAGACAAAGTTATTATGAATGAATTATATAAACTCAAGGATTATGATATGAGATACCCTATGCATGATATGTAATTTTCAACCATTTTTCCTAATTTTTTAAGATGGTGACGCTTCTTGACTAGTCATCATTTTGTTTTAAAGATAAGACTTTTGAGTTTGCAACATATATTTAATCATCTTAACCTCAATGCATGTCAAAGGCATTAGATGAAATTGTTATGTGAATATTAATATGAAATTATATATATGAAAGGAAAGGAAAAAATGAATGTTGATTCCTTAAGCAAGAGGTGTAATGAGTTTGAAAACTAACTTCAGAAGTCAGATTTTGAATTAATTTCCTAAGTAAAACCTCTATAAATAATTAAGACAGTTGTTATATTCTAGTATGAACTTAAAAGGTAAATTTGAAGGCTATTCTATTGATCCTGATGGTTTATTTCACCATAAATGGCATATTTATGTTCCCTTAGTTGGTGGATTTTGGTAGTTTATGTGAGGTAGTTCTATCTGAGTCACATAGAGATCCTTACTAAGGACACCTCAGGGTGAATAAAATGCATGCCAAGTTCAATAAATTATATAATTGAGCTAGTTCGAGACATGATATTGTTAATTTTATAGCTCATTCTCTAAATTTTCATAGGGTGAAGGCTAAGCATTAGCATTAACATGATTTTTATAACCCCATAAGATTTTATAATTAAAATGGGACACCATCTCCATAGATTTCAATATAGGCTTTCCTAATTCATCATACCATGATAATGTGATCATGCTCATAGTGGATAAGTTGACCAAACTATCCTAATTTTCTCCCACAGAGAACACTTACAATATCAAATTCTATGGCAAAGGTCTTTCTGGATGACATTGTTAGGTTGCATGAGATTCCTCATAAGATTATTTCAGATCAAGTTATAGTATATACTTCTCACTTATAGACTTATTTTTAGAAGGAATTGGGAACTCAACTCAATTTTATTACTTCTTACCATCCCAATAATGATGGTACAATTGAGAGAGTTAATTAGGTCTTGGAAGACATGATGTGCATGTATATTATGGACTAATAATTGGAAGACTATTTTTATATTGTTGAATTTTCTTCCAATAACAGTGATCATAGTTTTATTAAGATGGCATCTTTCTAGGATTTATATGGTAGTGCCTATAGAACCCCACTGAGTTGGGACCAACTTGAGGATAGAGTCATGATTAGCCCTACCATGTTAGAAGACATGGAGTGAAAAATAATTAAGATACTACAACACTTGGAGACTATTAGGGATTGGTAGAAGAAGTATGTTGATGTGAAAAGTATTTATAAACATTTCAATGTTGGTAATATAGTTTTATTGAGGGTGAGACATAAAAAGAGCCCCATATATTATGGAAAAAGGGTAGAAGTCAACACCTCAATTTTTTGGACCATTTGAGGTCTTAGAGACCATTATTCCAGTAGCTTATAGATTAGACTTAACACCTATCCTATCTCATGTTCACAATGTATTTAATGTCTCTATTTTAAATTAGTATATTGTTGACATTGTTCATGTATTAGATTGGATGGCCTTATAAGTTGAGATTGATAGGGATATTACTTTAGATTCCATCATGATTTTAACACGTAGGATGATAACACTTTGAGGTAGAGACATGGATCAGGTCAAAGTCTAATGGGATAAATATGATGAATTAGAAGATACTTAGTAAGATGTTACACCTTTGAATATCAGGTATCCTCACCTCTTTTAGTGACTTCCAAGTAGAAGTCTATATAAGGGGAGGGGGATGTAAGGCCCCATTTTGCATAATCCTTATCTTTGAGAAAGATCACTATGAAAATTTGACTTATATGGTATTATTATTTAATTATGTTGTTAACTCAGGTTACACTAAGGTGTGCAAGGACTTATGAAGGATTTTCATGTGTTGGGAACCATGAGAAAGACTTACTATCAATCATGTTTTGGATTACTCATTTATGAAAGTAAGATGCTTACATTTATTTATGCAATGCCTATTTATGAAATTTGATTATGTCTATGAGATATATTGACTTAAATCATGTTTAACTATTGCTTCTAAGATTATTAAATGAAAATTACTTATGTATTGAATCATATGAAACTATCTACATGTATGTTGATATTTCATGAATGATTAGTTATGGTTAATTGATTAAAATTTCCATGTTTGATTTAATTACATAGCTTCATCTATTAGGTTAGATTAATTTGATGTATACATCAAGTGTCCAGGGATAAGAAAAGAGACAATGAAGGGAAAAGACTAAACCAATCATAATTATATCACTAATTATTTTTAAACCTTATTAAACTTGTGTTAAGTATTAGGTTACCTATTTTTACACCTTTATTGAATTATATTCTATTTTAGGTGACTAAAATTTAAGCATGGTGGGTGAAACTTATTGTCACCTAACCTAAATATATTGAAACCAATATTTAGAATGTCTAGTGGATGATTGAAATATCTTTCATGAATTGTTTTAGTACTAATATCAAGTTGGAAAATAAATAAGAAAGTCCTAGAAGTAACCATAGAAATATATTAGATCCACCATGTGCCTTAATTAAGCATGGGAAAGAACATTCCTTAGTGATTCATGGATAGGAAAATGGAGGTGGTTGGATAGATTTGGAATGTCCTTATATAAAACTCAATCTCCTTTAGTTGGGGGATTTTTACAAATTAAGAAAATAATTATACTTATCATATGATAAGGATAAGTAGTGGATAGGATCAATTACTTATGAAAGCCAAGTCTAGATAACTAGAGGATAGTGCCTAGGGAATATAAAGGTTGATAGGTGGGCTTCCTTTTAACCTATGTTTTTTATTATTAATTTAGAATGAAATTATTATATTATTTGTTTGATCTTATTTGTTTTAGGTTAATAATACCACTTGGTTTATTACACCTATTTTTTTTTTCCCCATGGTTGAGCATTAGCTACCATGTAGTACTTAGCCTTAGATTATTATTCCTCCTTAATTTGAATTAAATGATACTAGTTATTCATTTTTTATCTTACTTAAAATAGAGTAAGACCACTTGGTTTATTCTATATATATTAATATCTTATCATGGTTGTGTATTGGACACCACATAGTTCTTTGCCTAGGTGAGGGCCTGGGAGAGGTTGTGTTCCTCCTTACTTCACTTGGATGTTTTAAATTTTCACTAAAGTGTATTAATGTTGTTATCACATAGTATAGTGGTTGTCTATGAGACATATTCATGGTGGAAGAATGGAAATTTCTCCTATGTTTTGCATGATGGTAAAATGCTTAAACCTCATATGAATGTCACAGTGGAAGTTGTTAAGCTCTCTCATGATGAGACATTATTGTATATGATTTCAGCCTCCCATGACTATTATAATTTACTAATAAAGTGAAATATCATCTTGATACTCCCATATTTTTATTTTTATTTTTATTTTTATTTTATAAACACTTACCCAATAATATTATATGTATGAATGTTTTCCTTCACTGGAATGATCATTTGAATTCTTATTTATTTTTTATCTGAGACTAGAAGTGTCTTTGGATAAGAACCAAGAATATGACTGTAGGTGTTTCATGGTAATTCCCTTAAATTAAAATACCATTGCCTATATATATACCCTTGATCTTACAAGGTGATATAAACATGCTTGTAGCTAGGATTGTCAAGCTTAAGGGTGTCTAAAGTAGAAAATTGATGATGAAAAAAGGTTGGGAGGTCAATATTAATTATAATGGCCATAAGGTGATAGAGAGCAAGTGTAAAACACCATTAAATACTACTTGGTTCTTTTGCACTTGATTAAACTAAAATAAGTATATCTAACTTATGATAAAAGATGAATGAATCTTTAGTATTACTAATGATGTAGTAGCTAGCTTGATTGTAATGTTTAGGTTAAAAATAAATGTGTAAAATATTCTAAATATGAAATAAGACATCCATTTTCCCATTATTGAGACCTTAGTGTCAATATAAGATGTAATTATGTGTAAAATATTCGATTAATAGGATCTTGTGGAGACTCTTGTATGTATCAAAGTCTTTAAAATTTGAGGCAATTTCAAATAAATAAATAGATTGATTTCCTTGTTTGTATCTTTGTCATGAGTGGCTTGTATGTTAAGCATAATGTATTTATATTTATCTAAGTGAGAAGAGTTAATGGAATTAAACATATTAAAAATAAGTGGAACTTGGATAAATAGATATGGGATTGTTTTTGGAATGATAATTCATATTGTTCAAATGAATTAAACATTAATATTTTATAGTATTATTATGCCAATCATGAATAAAGACTTATGTTTTATTTATGTTTAACCTTTTTTTAAGATGATTCATTTATGGAGATGACCATTTGTCTTTAGACCCTTGGGAAGGAGTCATTTTGGTTAAGAAAGATATTTGGCCTTATGACTTATCTAATAAGATATTGTGCATAGTTGATTAAATATTATTGAGAATAGTCTATTTATTTTTTGTATATATCTCCTTTAAATCTATATGGTTTAATGATTGAATCAAGATTGTGCTAGGATGAGTATAACATAATTGCTAAGATATGGATTTTATTTGGAATAATAATGAAAATAGTTCATTGAACCTTTGATGTTGTTGAAAATCAAATGGATGTCTTTTAAAAGAATACCCTAGGATTTTACATTTGAGTTTTTACCTATTTTATGCCTTCCTAATAATAAGGTTGTTTAATAAAATTAATGAAGGTACATTAAGTTTTGATATTTGGCATGTTTTTAACAAGACATTCCTTTAGATATGTTGGCTTGAGCAAACTCATTTTATGTTCATTTAATAAATTGACTATACAAATGAATTTGATGGTTTAGAATCATGTTCTTCAATTTAAGAAAGCTTTTGAATATTTCTAGACTTGGTAGCATCAACATAGGAATGTATATTTTACCTTATTATGTTTCCAATTTTATAACTACCTATGTATTTTACTTTAGATCATCTCATAGCTAATTACTAAGATCTTGATGGTTTTTTTCCTTAGTCATTTTTTTATTTGGATTTCCTTTGCCACTTTTTCTTTACCTTCGTTTGACTGTTGCCTTAGCCGAATATCAAGCTTTTTGAAAGTTGGCTAGATGATGCCATATGGCATCATCCCAAAAAGCTAAAGGACTACCTAGAAAGCTAAGACTCTAATGCCTCAAAGTTCTAAAAAACTATTAAGTGATAGTATCAAGGAGTGTGGAAGATCATAGGGACTAATTCATTAGAGTTAATACCCCAATGCCTCTACATTCCATATATTTGAGTAGGTCAATGACCTGAAGGATTATGCCTTTGAGTTTAGGGCCTTTTATTTTTTCCTTAGTTAAATTTTATGAATTTGAATAATGGTTTATATTAATCCATATTTCACCATCCTACTAAACTTAGAGTGATGTTGGCATGGTCTGACCTATGGATAGTGCATCATCCCTAAGACCCATGGTCATAAAGTTGGTCATATAGGAAGATTGCCCCTAGGCCAATGGGTAAACGAGATTTTTTTAGCACATTATTATACTAAGAGGGGGTGAATAAGTATAATCTTATCTTTTACTTAATTAAACTTAATATCCATAACCAAATCATTCACATAAAAATGACATAGATTGACACCAAATTTACATGAAAACCCTTTTAGGGAAAAACTATAAATGAATATATGTTTGGAACTACCATCCAAATCCATACATATATTAATATTTTTAAAAATTTCATAGGAACTAACCTACTGGAGATACCCATCCCTATTGCTAAACAATTTATAGGCACCAACCGACTAGAGATACCAATCCCCATTGCTAAGCACCAACTTAGAAAGAGACACTAATCTCTTATTTCTAAGGCACCAACCTCTACTAAAAAAATATTCCACCTTAATTTTATTGATTCATCAACTAATGATGGCAAATTCAATTTCATCTTCTTCTCCAATAATTCTTTTCTTATGCTTGACTACTAGAAAGAATTAATTTCATTCTTGAAATCTACATGTGTTTGTATGATATATCTTTTTATTATCCACACACTTTATTCTTTATCTTCTTTATTAATCTTCACATATCTGACACTTCAACTTCCATATATTTATCAACCTTATAGCCACCTTATATAGCCTTGAAAATCTCATTACAAAGAAAATATCCCATCCAAAAGGCACCTCTTCATCAAAAGATGTGATCATTGACATTTTCATCAAAATTTCTATTAGCATTTCTATCATCCATAGACAATTATATCAACATTTTCATCGATATTTTCATTTATAATTCAATTAGTAATTATATTGACATCAATTACAATTCCTTTGACAACAATTAAAATATTCTAAAAATATCCCCCTTTGTCATTGATGGCAAATCTATAGAGAAACTCCCCCTTGATTTAGTTCTCTTCATTTGCTCCCCCTTTTATTAATTCTCTCCCTTTGACATCAATGGAAAAGGGATGTTGATTATACTTCCATCCACAAATAAATGATTGGAAATATCCATGTAATCCTATTTAGCATCACCACAACTGAATGATTATCTTTCTTCTATTCCATATCCTTTTACATAAGGACTTCTTTTTTTCTCATTTTCTCTCCTTGGATTTGATCAAATCTAGGATTTTTGACATCATTTACATCCATCTAGATTATATTTAGCTGATCAAGTGGTAACTCATCTTTTCCACTTCCCTTTCTATCTAAATATCATGATCCATATGATCATTAACATTCCTATCTTGATCACTCTCTATATTTAATCTACCTTCTACAATCTAAAATTTTCATTGGCCCATGAAAATGTTCTTCACCTTGACTAATTTCATTTTGATCTATTCCTACTTATTTGACTTGCTTCGAATAATAGTACCATCACTTTCATGAATACTATTCATTACTTGATATTTCTATTTGTATTTTGAATGCATATCACCAAATATTATATGGAGTTAAAAGATAATATAGTGATTATCTCCCCCTTGAATTATTTCTCCTTCTTATGAGCTTAGTGGTACCTGTTATGCATGAAATGTAGTTTACACACGCATAGGTCTCTCCTTATTTTCTTGATCCTACTTCTTTATCCATACATTTTAAGTTTCTACCTTTTGTTTACTCATTTATTCTACTTTATTATTTTTCCTAAGAGCTTTCATAAAACCACTTCTATATAAGCATGTTGTATCTCCAATGTTATTGCACTTATAACATCTGACATCGTAAACTACTAAAAGAGTAAATGGATTGTAGTTTATATTTGAATACCCATAATAACTTATGTTATTAATCCATACAAAATCATTTCTTTATTTTTCCCTACATTCTCTTTCTTTATGACCAAAATTATTATAGAAATAATAGTAACCATAAAAGGAACTCAAGAACCTAGTCATATGTGCTTGCCTTAGACGAAAGATTCTTGTAAATTATTTTATGGATACATTCTTACCTTGTTTGTCATTAGGATGAGTAACATTCCATTTTTAAATGTGTTCCTTATCACTTTAAACTTTTGTGTATCCCTTGAGTGAATCTACGTAGCTCTTTGGATTCTCTATATTCATCCTCTTAGGTGGTTATGTAGTTTTTACACTCTGGCTTTCTTTAGTGCTCTTCTAGTTCTCTTCATAACCAAGACCAATCTTGATGCATGATGAACTTTGTAAATTTAAAATCTCATCTAGTACATTGGTGATTTTTTCAAACTTTAAATTATTTTTTCAATTTAGCACATGTCTTCTCTAATTCCTTCTTTAAGAAACCAACTTCTGATTCTAGCTTCACAATGTGGTTTTATTTTACCTTAGATTGGACTGTTATTTCTTCTTTTATCTTCTTAGATTCTTATATTTTAGTATTTATAATAATGATGACCTTTTTTGACTCTTTAAGGATATGAGACATTTCTATTTTTAGGTCAAATTTTTATTCTTCATAATTTTGAATCTGTAATCTTTGTTTCAAATTCTTATTCTTAATAACTTTTACATCACCAAAATTATAGATGAGTTATTCTTCAAGATTTATTTCTCCTTCATCCTCAACATATTCCTCCTCTTTAAAAGTGTCTTCACTTGTAGATTCATCATTCATTATAGCCATGAATAGATTTTCTTCATTTTCACTACTTGAGATACTCTCATCACTCTCCTTAGCTAAGTTGCTATTGTTTTTGGAATAGAGGATTTTCTTGTGCTTACCAAAAATTTTATTATATTCATTTTTTTGAATATTTTATTGTATTGAGTTTTTCTTTCCTTTTTATTCCTATTCTCATTATGATTTTCCTCATCATCACTATCATCTTTATGTGGAAATTTATCAATAAAATGTCCTAAGTTAACATAATTAAAGCATTTCAAGGGTAACTTACCTTTGTATTTTTTTTACCCCTTTCTAATATTTATTAAAAGAGATCCTTCTTTCATCTAGTTCATCACTAGTTTCATCTCTTGATTCAATTTCTCAAATTTTTGATTTTTTTGAGGCTTTGAATGTTGCCTCCCTTTTAGATGGTTTTTATTTTTCAATCCTCACCTCATATGCCATGATAATTTCATGTAACTCATCCATTATTAATTTGTTTAAATCCTTTATTTATTTTACCATAGAAATTTTTGAATTGAATCTTAAAGTTAGAGATCTTAGTAACTTTTGGATGATTATAGATTCTTTGACTTTTTCACTAATCCCTCTGATAATGTTGATAATTTCATTAACATAAATTAGATATGCTACAATGTTTTTATCCTCTCTCATCTTCAAAATTTTGAATTATCTCCTATGAGTTTGAATTTTTTCCATATTCACATTTTTATCTCCCTCGTATATGGTCTTAAGTTTATCCCAAATCTCCTTAGCTGAGTTGCAATGTATTACTTTTATAAACTTAGATTCTAATAAATCACACGAATAACATTCATGGATTTTACATTATTTTCACTAGATTTATTTCTTATTATATCTATTTGTAGAGTGTGTGGAAATATGTACCCATACACAAATACTCACCAAATTTCAAAACTAATGGCCATTATATATGTCCTCATCCATATACTCTAGAATGCATAATTTGTCCTATTAAACAATGAAGCCTTATTATTGGAGAAACCTTCCTGAACTTGATGAATGGCCATATATGCTTTTAGGATCTACCTTCTAGTGGTTAAATTTATCCTGAAGGAACCTCACTCTAAATACCAATTATTGATCAAACACTTATAATGAGAGGGGGGCGAATCAATATAATATTATCTTTTACTTAATGAAACTTAATATCCATAATAAAATCATTCACATAAAAATGACATAGATTGATACATGATTTACATGGAAACCCTTTCAAGGAAAAACCAAAAATGAATAGATCTTGGAAATACTATCCCAATCTAGTTGTATAATATATATATATTTTTTTTTAAATTTTAGGTACTAACATACTATAGACACCAATCCCCATCGTTAAACAATTTGTAAGCACAAGCCTACTAGAGATACCAATCACCATTAATAAGCACCAACTCAGCAATAGACACCAATATATTCATTCTAATGCACTAACCTATACTAAGTTAATATTCCACCTTACTTTTGTTTCTTCATCAAATAATGATGGCAAATTCAATTTCCTCTTCTTCTCCACAAAAAACTGCTTATGCTTGAATGATAAAAAGAATTAATTTCATTCTTCAAATTTGCATGTGTTTATATGATATATATTTTTATTCTCCACACACTACATTACTTATCTTCACATATCTCACACCTCAACTTCCATGTCTTTCTCAACCTTCCATATATCTTATATAGCCTTCAATGGCTCTTCACAAAGGAAACATCCCGTCCAAGAGGCCCCTCTTCACCAAATTATGTGATCATTGACATTTACATTTACATTTATATTACAATTTACATCATCCATCAAAAATTACTTTTAAATTTCTATCGATAATTGAATTGATATTCCCATTGACAATTCTATTGACATATTCATTGGCATTTTTGTTGACATCAATTACAATTCCTTTGACATCTATGATAATATTTCAATAGATGTTGCCACATGTCATCATCCTAAAGACCTATAATCTTGGAGGTGACCATACATGGAGTTTTTCCTCAAGATGGTAAGCTAGTGGGATGTTTCCATGTATCATCATTCTAATGGTTTATAGTATTGGGGCTACATGTGTAACATGAAAGATTGTCAACCTTGCATATAAGTGGCAGGTCATCATGTGGTGAAATGTTTCCTCAAATATCATATAATAACTTACGTGGACTTAGAGGCAACTAAAGTATTAATTTGGATTCCATATGTGTCATCTTAAATTATATTTAAAATGATAGTCATCTCAATGTCATAAGTGCAACAATCTTTGTCATGATCTCATGGAAAATTGTGAGTGTTGGCCAAATGAATCAGGAGTGTGGCCTTCAAATTTATGACATGTTATGATTATATAATGATGGTAGTGATAGGGATTACTTAAGTGTGTTGATTAACATGAATTATTCTAATTTTTTATGTGTTTTGGGTTGGCTATTTGTGTTTTGACTATGTTGTGCTTGTTTTTAGATGAAAAAATTGGGCACGATACTTTTACTTTCATTTTGCTCGTTGAAAGTTCTTTTTTAGCATTTTGATTTATACAAATTAGGGTTAGTTCACCTTTTTAATCCAAATTATGATTAAATATATTGGTGAACCCAACATGAATATGTTTTATCAAATTTTTATTAAAATTTCAATTAGCCCTTATTTAGATAAATTAAATAGAATAAAGTACAATGATAAAAATGAATTTTTATTAAGCAGTTTCAAATTAAAAGAACCAATTTGACATGGTGAAATTGATTAAAATAATTCAAAAAGGATGAAATTAAATTACAAACCTAACTATTTATGTCCCATATCTAACTATGGTGGTTGAATCATAACTAAAACAAGAAAAAAGAAATAGTTTCTACAAGTGCCTAGAAGAGGGAATTGAAACTAAAGAAGGACAAAATCATCCAACTTGGGATAATATTGACTGCCAATGATGTCCCAAAATGGTATATTATATTTTTTTCTAAAAATATGGAGCTTATGTCACGATCACTTACCATAATTTGAATTAGGTATGTATGAGCATATTTGACCTTCAACAATTTGCATAAGACTAGAAAATAAATTCTCCAAGGTTCAAAATATGAAAATGGAAAGAGGTAGAATGTAATTGGATTGAGTTGACCCCAATCACCCCCATAATGATAAAATGATACTTATGTATCTAATGATCTAAAGAGTAAATCAAGCTCATGTAGTTCTCTTACTTAGAGTATTTTATGCAATTATAATCCTTTGACTATATGAATGTATATATAAATAGATTGTATAACTCATCATGATTTGAATTAGGATGGGTAAGATAGGATTTGAAATAAACTAAGGAATACTTCAAGTGATTACAATCATAATTGGGAAGAGTAGGGGAGTTTTTTTCAGTATAAAATACTATAAGTATGCCTCTGTATTAAAATTTCTAGGTTATAAAATAAAGTGACTTGAGTGTGCCTTTTATAGAAATCCAAAATGGGAAATCTTCATGTTACCTATCCTAAAAATGAATATCAAACTATAAGATAATTTAAAAAAATTAAAAAGTGAGCATTAGATAGGAAACTAAGAGGATCGACCCATAGGGGTAAAACCTAATGCCACTATTGTCCCTATTGGTTGATCTTTTCTTGCATGGAAATGTGTGAATTATAGTTCATGGATTGGTTTTATATATGCTTAAAGGTGTTTTTATAAATCAAAACACTTTTTAGGTGATAAATATTAATTTACAAAACATAATACATAGAAATAAGGGATTAGGATTAGGTGAAGTGGAAAAATATGTATTGATTAATTACACAAGTTAATTAAAGTGAAAAATGGCCAAAATTGACATAATCAAGTATCCATGACCATATTAAGGGGTATAAAATTTCTTCAACTTTATTTAATAAATTTAATTTCTAGAGTGAAGGAAAGATATGCCTTATTATGTAAAACACACTTTGTATTTGAGTTAGTACTCATATCATATAGGGCATTGTAGTTTAGTAAACTATAAAAAATAGATGAAGTAGTTACTTTGTTATTTTAAAAATTCATGTTTGAAAAATCTTGAACTAAAAATAATTGAATTTTAAAATTGCTTGAAATTTAAATTTGAAAATTATTATACTTTAAGGTCATGAATTGAAAAAAGAGTAAGGGAAGAATACATATGGATATCAAAAAAAAAAATTGGTAACTTTATTGGAGATGATGCTTTATTTAAGCATAGATAATTGGTGTTTCCATTAAAAATTTACACCAAATTTGGTTCCTTAATGGAAAAAATTAATAATTTTAGGGTGATCAATCCCTAAATTTAATTTTCACTTTGTAAAATAAATAACACCCATTAAGGGATGCAAAAACCTCAATTTAAATAAGCTATTCATTGTAACCCAAGGACATGAAATGGGTTTAAATACAAAATGGATTTGTATACATAATGTTAGAGGATACTAAAACTCAAATTAATGCATTATGCTCTTAGCTATATCAACCACTAAAAATGGATTGAAGATTCAATTACAAATTTGTTACTAAATTCATGATCAAAATAGAATGGAAAAATTTTGTGCTCCTACCATGTCCACAAATAGGAAATAGTTTTGAATTTTTAAATAATATCATCATATACATGAATATGTATCATTCTCCCATTGACAAATGTATACTCTGTGACTATATGTAGATGTAATTTCTAAATTTTGTCTGAAACTTTTGCATGAACTTGTATCATGCATTCAAAAGTATATGAATTTATACTTTGATATTAAAATTTTAGTGAATGTTCATGGCATGTTCCCCCATATTATGTGTCAATGACTGAATTTGAACCATCTTAAATATTTTAAACCTATAATTTGTACCAAAACTAATTTTTGATCATGAATGAGATTATATCATGTATGAAAAATCCATATAAATGACTCCTTTCTGAGTTAAGGTAATTGATCTTATATGTCACTCATCTCAAAATAAAACTTAAGTAAAACATGCATATCAAGATGTAAACATTGAATAATGTAGCATATGTGAAAATTATGTTATCATATCAGGGTTTGCATCATGTAAATTATGTATGTAACATATGAGACAAGGCCTATAGATATATCAGTAAAGCTCATTGTAATATAATTAGTATATTATATGTTAGTAAATGCATGATATTGATAATGAAACATATCAAAATTATCAAGTTAAATAATAATATAACATAACAAGCACAATGTCATATAATAAGGCATAGGTCCACATACAAAGTACATGTTCAAATGTCAAAAAGTATAAATTACACATACAAGGCCAAGTACTACATATAATGGACATGTTCAAATGTTTCACACCAAAAAGGGATAAAGGACAAAATAAACAAACATGTTTAAATTTCACACAATAAAAAACATCTCATAGAGCCAATGATTGAATATCATAGAGAAGTAATATGTAGTCTAATATATATAATTAATATCATCAAAATGAGCATCTAACTAGAAAGATATTTGATATTATGCATATGCAATGTGATCATATCCTATAAAATAGCACGCGTATTTACATTACATAAGATATAAATTTATAAGTAGCATATAGCTTAATAGTATAGGAGTTGGTGTTAGTGGATGAAAGCTTTCATCCTAGAAATTAGACAGGCCAATATTCCAACTAGGATCCTAAGGATAAGGTGAACCCATTTATAAATCTAAAATAACTTATGGAAGAAAAGATAACACACCAAAAGATACCTAAAAATTGTTTTAATCCTATAAAAAGGGGATCCATCAAAAAAATGAATGGGGTCATTATTCCCCAAACTTTAGATCCTGGTTCAACCACAAAAAACTGAACCCTAGTAAAGGAGATGTTAATTGTGGGAACACAAATAAGAAAAGGTGAATACCTTCTTCCTAAAAGAAATTAGAGCTAGAAAGTGAAGAATAAATTTCCAAGGGTACATAAAGTACCCTCTTAGGAGGATTTTTTATGGTTGCAAATGGATGCATAAAAGACCTTTGAGTTTGGGGGTTTTTTGACTTTTCTTAAATGATTTCAAGTTCCTTGTTTTTTGTTTTTTAGTTGGGATTGGTTTATTCATTGTGATCCATACCATGATCCTTCCCTAACCTTTACCTTCCTCCTTTTCCTTTTTTTTAAATTTTATAGTGGTGGGACATTTGTTTTTTGACCATTTTTCCCCTTTTTCTATTTCCCCCTCTCTTTAGAATGGGTATACATTGAATTTACTAAGTTGGTGGCCTAGATCTTCTCCCTTTTCCACTATTATCACCCACTCCTTGTCATCATTCCTTCCCGTGTGAAAAATCACTTCTCTTCCCCCTACAATAGATCAATTCATTATTTTTTTTCCTTTTTCTTGGTGCATTTCCAACCCCTTTATATATTTTACTTCCCCTCACCATTTCATCATTTCTAAGGCACATTGTCTAATCATTACCCCTTTGCCTTTGTATGATCATTTGTTTCTTTTAACTTTTTTAGAGGATTCAATATTTGTTTGGAATTACTTATCTACTTCCTTTCTCTTGAGTATCCTCATTTTTCATGTTTTTAAATTTTTGGCCTCTTACCATGATTATATGGTATATAAAGAGAAGGATTCCAAATCATAGCATGATTCCCTAGAAGATGAGGTTCCCAAATTAGGAACTAGAAAAGTCAATCTCATTTCTAGTTCTATAGTTAAGAATAGTAATCCTATTATTTGAGAAATTTTAGAGAAGGGTAACCTCACCGAATTAATGCTTAGAATCATTAGGAATGACCTTGATATTGTAAAGGAGTTTATTGAATCCTAGAAATAAAGAGTCATTGTCTTAAGGGGTATGAGGATTGAAGTTACTAAAGAAGCTATTGTTAAATCCACTACATTGGTAGTGTAGGATCTCAAGTATTACAAGGATAAAATAATGAAGGATGAGTGGGTGACAAAAGTATTTAACTCTATAGAAAATGCTAAGGATATCACTAAAATTTTCCCAAGAATGTACCTCTTAGAGGTCTAGCTGGAGGTATGCAAATAGGTGATATTTTACATCACCCTAGACTCAAAATTTAGTCTAGTAAGGTCCCACCACTTTATGATATTATTTAGAGGAATCTTTTTTGTTAGTCTCCCCTTATACTTACTCTACTCCTTGAAGGAATCTATGATATCCTTTAAGCAAAGTAAAAAGGTTGTAGTTACACACCAAGCCCTAATATTCCTATTATTTAAGTTTACTCACCAAGTGAGGAATATCAAGATATCTCTAGTGTGGAAACTAATGAAAAGAAAAGAGATAAAGGTGCTTGTATGGAGGATTATAAGGAAATGGTTAAGAAATATAAGGCGTGTTAGCCTAGGAAGAAACTTGTCTTCAATCTTAAATCTTCAGAGGTATTTAAATATTAATTACTTGCCCCTTATGAAATATGACCCTTTAGTTACCCTCTTAGACCTGAGATCCCCTGAGGCTTCTAGACTAGTTATTAAGGGTTTACATGAGGATCCTAGCCCCAAGAAATTTTAGTAGTAATCCATATCCACTTACACTAGACTTTGAGCAATTAAATCATCTTTAAAAATCAAAATAAATGAGATGATAAAAATTTGGTGGGAGATAAAGGAAATTTATGGGGACCTATTCTTAAATATTAGTTCTAAGGGATTTTAGGGTAGATCATTAGATTCTAACACCATAAAATGATGAAGGAAGGAGGATTTTGTTAAACCTCATGATTCAAATCTAACTGATGATGTTATGGAGACCTCAGGGTACTATCTTTGAACCCTCGATAAAACTATTTCTCCCTTAGCTATGGAAGGCATGAACATGAACCCAAGAAAGGCCATGGGTCTAGGACCCACGTAAAATATGCTAAAGATTCTAAGTAAGTATCAATAGGTACTCAAGATCTAATTTTTTTGTCTTCATCATTTATTTTTTTCTAGCCATTTTTACTTACTTTTTTCTACTCACTTATATTATTCTAGTTTGTTGGGGGTTGAGTTAACTACCCATGGATCTTTCATTTGACTATTCTCATAGAGAACCAAGCCTTTATATGTGCCTAGGTTAGTTTATACAACAACTAAAAATGGGTTTATCTTAATCTAAATAGTATATGATTCATGTAATGATAACAACTTTACATATTATCACTTGTGGATAAGATGCCCTTAGTTTAAAAAGGCTAATGAGAAGAGGCAAGTCATATATCTTAATCCTTGTAAAGTTTGTATGTCTTTCATAACACTCCTAAATACCAATGAAATATGCATGTGATATAAATAATAATTTTATATATACTAATCATGAAATAAATCACATATTGTGAATATGTAAACTAAATGTCTAGTCATGCTCAGGACCTGCTTTGGATATTTTTATAATATTTTGAATGTTTTTTAGTTGTTCATATTTTATTGTATTTTTGAATTTTTTTATATAAACATTATAAATAAAAATCCTATAAGTCATTATGAACTTCATAATTATTCCATGCTTTCTAAAATGACCAACACATTATTAGATAATGAACTACAATATTTTTCGAAACAAATTTTGCTTGCAGCTTTTCATGAGTTAATCATTTCCAAGAAAATCAAAAAATTTGAATAAATTTGTCTCACAATAAGATAAATATAATTAAATATTAATTATTTAAAAAAATTAAATATGTATCTACACATAATTCAACTTATAAACATATTTTTCTAATAAAACCATCTTAAAAAAGTTGAACCAATAAATACTTAAACTGATACAAGGGTGGTTAGAATTAATTTATTTCTTAACCTTATAATAAGATTATTTTATTAGATTAACTGCATAGTAGATTATACATATTACCAAAAACACCTCATAAATTGAGACAAAAATTACTTTAATGTAATCTTTACTCTAACTACACCACTTAAAATTGACATGGATAAACTTCAAGGAAAATATTTTGATAATAATGCATATTGTGATTACCATATATGTAATGGTAATTCTACTAAAAGATGTTTCAAGCTAAAGCACTTTATTCATGATCTTATTGACAATAATATTATTAATTCATGCATGTTTATAGAGGAAAATAATCCTTAACAAAATGAAAATTATAAATTGAATATTTTCAATGAATCATTTCCTAATAATGAGACTAATAAGGAAAATTAAATAGTGCATCATGTATACACAAATATTTTTGAAATTTATCATTTAATGATTCTTTATCTCCTAAAAAAACAAGTTGAGTTTAAATATATATAAGTGTAGGACTTAAAGGGTACAATAGGAAAGGGATGAGAAGACCACTGATGCTTATGAGAGACATTATTTTATAATATATAATGCATATATCCACTACATTTCTCTCATACTTGATTCCATAAGCAATGTTCCTGATTATAAACCCTAAATATAAAAAGGTCCATACTTTTTAAATATATCAACCTTGATTGATGTAGTGTTTGATGATTCTCATCAGTTTTAAAACTAAGCTAGCATAACTAGATGTAGTTTGAATGTTATGAAAAAGACTTTACAGCTAAATTGAATATGAATGACCTAATTTAAGGTTAAATTATCATATTTTAAAATAATTTAAGTATGGATGATGGTATCATCTAAAACTTTGGTAAGGTTTTGTATCACTTACCACTATAAATTCAAGTCCCCATTTCAATCCAATAGAAAGGAACATTCATTTTCATTGTCATTACTCACAATTTTGATTAAGTATACATTTGGAGAAGTCATTGCTTAGATATTATCTTGAATGGAAAAAACTTGTCTTGTAAACAATTAGATGTAATATAAGAGTAAATATATCCTAAATCTTGTTTCAACCTTTATTATCCTTATAACCACAATAATATCTTGTAAAACACCATTGTCTAAGTGGGAGCTTGAGGCTAGATAACTTTTGTTCTTGAGGTAAATATATTCTAACCTTAGTGTTTTCATTTTTTTTAATGCTTTTTTAATGTGATCTAATTAACTACTAAAAATAGAGTAGAAACAAGGTCTTTAAGACTACGTAAAGATATGGATGGTTATTTGTACACCATTGATCAGGCTTCATGGGAACTCTTTAGCTAGGGAAGAATGACCTATAAATCATATTAACTCACAAAAAAATGGATTAATAGGAAGATAAGTGGGCTTCCTATTTACAAACTAGTCCCAAAAAGTGGCACACTTTCTTAGATGTATGTCAACCCACTATTTTCAATTAAGAAGGATAATAAAGATAAAAAGATAAAGATTATAAGATATAAATGATGTAAAAGATAATTTGACAAAGATAAAATAAATTATGGATTATTAAAGATAATATAATGTAGGTTTTGATAGCTTTTTATAACTAAAAATTCTATTAAAATAGATTGTAAGAAGGTTTTTGAAAGCTTAGTAGGGATTGATGTCGACCCTGCAAGATTGACATCAATTCAAATGAATCAATGTCGATTCGAGTGAATCAATGTCAATTCTATGTAAAATGATAAAATTTAAAAATAGACTATAATAGTGACTAATATTATTGATAAAATAACAAAAAATAAATGTAAAATAGAGATATATAGACATAAAAGACTTTAGATTGGAAATGTAAATAAATTGAAATGCAATACTAACCTTTATGGCTGAAAATAAAACTTTAAAAGATGAGATAAATAACCTTCAAAATCCTTTGATAAGCTCTCTAATAGAGGTTCCACAATATATCAGGGTGTTGATAAAGTCTATACACTAGTTGCAATGAAATTTTGGTAGAGTTTTGAAGTCCAAAAGCATAGTCACCATCCCCTCCTAAGCCATGGAGGTTTATTGTGTATATATGGATCAACATCACTCTGGGAGAATCATTGTTGATTATAGAGGATCAACATCGATCATGGAGGATCAATGACAATCAGCCCAATTTGATCAAAAGTTGGTTTAGGATACTTTAAAACATGTGCCAAAATATGTAAATATAACACTAAGTTGTTTGCATGGGTCTTTAATGAGGGTAACTTGTTGGAAGGATTTTTGGGAGGTTGGATAAGTTTTGTTTTTGTTTGATTTTTATGGATTTTGGTTGTTTAAAAGAACTTGGGTGGTTAGGGATGGCAAATAATAATCAATAAGGTTAATTACCATGGGTAAATAGGGGATATATACATAAAATAAAAATTTAAGTATAAGTTGAAATTTAATTTTATACATTTAGTTTCTTATACTTTAAGTTATATTTTATGTATATACTTTTAAGGTGTTTGAGAATGGTTTTAGACTTAGCCAATTTTAGGGTTTTACGCTATAATGCAGATTTATAGCATCTACATTTAATTATTAAATTGATAGCCTAAAAGATGGAAGAATAGGGAAAGGGTGATAAATTATGGCATCTACATGTTCCCCTTTTTGTGGAATGGTCAAAATAATCAAGCCATGAGATAAAAATATAGAATAAAAACTTGAATAAATTCCCCCAACATGCCCCAATTTGATATGAGAATGTTTCCCCCTCAAACTGGGAACCAACAAAGGGAAAAGGAGATGGATATTGGTTTGACAAAGGATATAAGAAGAGGGAAATAATGGAAATGGATATAAGAAAAATTTAAATATATAAATTGGGGTTGATGGAATAAATGCACAAATTTAGGTTGGATAAATGGACAAATGGATAGTTATCTAGCACAAAAAATAGGTGATAAAAAATGTCAACACATCAACCCTAGGGTTGAGCTCGAATGAGGACTAAGGTAAATAGACAAAAATATATGTGGTCAAATAAGACATAAAATTTCCATGAAGCACATGTGCTCAATATTTGGCACCAAGATAACAAATGATAGATGAAACCAAACTTAAGTTTTTTGGGCTTGTAAAAGGGTTTTGGCATAGACACATGTTTCAAGGTGAAATGCTCAAGCTGACTCAAACTATGGGACTAGCAGGGGTTAGAGTCTCACTAATCCAAGGTTGGTATTTTTTAGTAAATAAGGATAAAATAAATGCAAAAAGGATGACTTAATTAGTCAAGGAAAAAAATGTGACTGCTATGAAAGGCAAAATCAAAGCATAAACAAAGAGATCGACATGAATTCATATGAATCACAATAATATTTTGATGATGGTATTGATATTTGTATACTAGGATGGAAATGGATGGGTGAAATGACATCATACAAAGGCTATGACCTAGTCACAAAAGATGCAAATTTGGATAATCAAGAAGAGAATGGACACAAAGGTTCAACTCTTTTAAGATGGGTTTGGATTAAGGTAATAGATGAAAATAGATGAATGAAAAATACACAAAGGGGGACCCTTTTCAACAAGTTATCAACATGGACCATAGTGAATATGGGGCTTTGCACTTGACATGCTTGTGAAGGTAAATAAATACTTTTAATATTTTTTTAAAAGGCAAGCTTAGATTTCCTTGACTGGATAAAAGAGGTGTGACATGTATGAAACAGCTATGGGTATACCACCCATCTTATGTAAAATGTGATGTCCTTATATGTGACTTAGGATGATCGATGGGCTAATCCATGTTTTATATATAAGAAGTAGACTAATAAATGTGGGAAGTCTACATAACTGGATAAGACTAATCAAGGTGAGAAGTCTTTTATGGGATATATTGGATTTTGACTTTTTGATTTAGAGTCCTTTTCTTATTTTGGTTTGAGAGATTTTGGGAAGATGATTGATGTAGGAAGCCTCTAGTTGTTTTACTTTTACCAAAAATATAACTAGCCATCCTTCAAGGGAGTGGTCTAGCTTTTGATTTTTTTATAGCTGTCCTTCAAGGGATCATTCTATTATATTTATGCAACTTATAATTCTTGGTAGTTGTCCTTCAAAGGAGTAGTCTGTAACTTTGGCAATGACCCTTTTGAGTAAGATATCACAATTTTTTTGATTTTTTGATGTGAATTAACCCAAGCTAGTCTTGGTCACATTTTAGAGAGCAAAACTAAAACACAAGGGTAGAGGTAAATGTCGAATGGACTTGAGATGGGAAGTCAAGAGACAATGACCATGGGGTTCCTTCTTAAAAAGGTGGAATGTGTCCATGAGAAACATGTTATGAGTAGAGATGAGGTGCTTACATTTAAGATTAGGCTAAGAGTCTATAATAAAAAATCACATGATTCTTGCCATCAATTGCTATTAACAATGGACAATGGGTGAAAATGGGTTAAAGGGCTTCTGGTGGATGATAAAGATAAAAAAAGGTTGCATTAGACAAAAAAGGTAAAAGGATCCATGACCATGAAGGATTCAAGTGCAAATATGCATATAGGGGGATAATATTGAAAATGCCCCATACTTATATGATCCACATCGACTCAAAGTAAAAAGCTTCCCCTAGTAGGGAAAAGAAATCTTAGCATATGGTTAAAGGAAGCCTTAACGGGTGAAGGCATCTTCATATATTTATGAAGGCTTATTAATTATTAGTTGATGGAGAACTTAAGACATAGGTGGGGTTTTAGGTTGGATCAACTCTACAATGCCAATAGTGTAGAGAGACAATTGATTTAGATTAAGCTTCCAAATATTGTAAGGTTGAAAAATAAAAATGAGATGGATGGAGTAGTTTTGAAATGTGGATGGATCTAGTAAAACTGTCTGATTGTACCTATTAGGAATCTTCAACATAGTGCCTCAAAAGGGCTTACAATGTTTAGAATTCAGACATAAACCCGATGACTTGTGTTTAGGAAAGCTTTTGGACTGTGGATGTGGTTGATTGGTTGGAATAGTTTGGGTGATAGATTTTAAGATATTTAAAAAATATAATTGAATGATTCCTGACTAAATATATAAAACATGACTTTTTAGATACTGAAGTGACTTAATGGTTTGCACAAAGAGGCTAATATATTGATTGGTTAACTTAGTTTTGGGTTACTTTATATTTGGTGATGGATTTATAGGATTGACAAATTAAGGTATATAATGGATGGGATTGGTTGATTTCATCTAAAAATGAGATGAGGTGAGAAAACTTTGACTCTCACCTAAAAGGAATTAGATCAAAGGTAACAATGTTATCACTATCAAATAGATGAGGGTGAGAAAACTATAGAGTGAGTGAATTGGATTAACCAATTCAGGTGGCTGACTTGACTAATTGGGGTTAAGAGGTTCCTTTACTATAGTAGCTAAGGATGGGTGGATAGGTTGATCTTGATCCATAAGAAGGTTGATGACAATGGGGTCTTCCTTTATAACTATGTTTAGAGGAAGATTTGAGACTTGAATGGATTCAATAGATGGGTTGGATAAGGTTTTGACAAGATCCTTATTAATAAGCTTATTAGGGATGGTTTTAGATATAAAGAAAGCATGGTTTTAAGGATTTTAACTAGAAATAGGTGAGGTAGCTCACACAAGAGGATGACTAACAATAGATGGCTAATTTTTTAAGGGATTGGGATTGACTAACATAAGCTTACCATGATCAACCAGGTCTTAGACTAACCATTTTAAGGATATGCATCTTTCCACTATATGACCCATGATACAATGATAAGGGCAGAATTCATTTCCCTTATATTAAGGTAGAATGAAATCATATGGTCCTAATATAATGGGTTTGATAAGAGGGAGATGGATTATTGATGCTTTTAGTAAATTTTCTAGGATAGAAATATATGGTTCCTTGAGTGGAGTATACTATCGGGTATAAGGGTTTAGAATTAGTTCTAATGAGTATCCTTATAAAGAGGACAAACTAGTTGATTAAATTGATATAGCTAATGGACTTGACAAGATTGATTAGATAGGTTATAAAGGTAAATGATGAGATGAGAAAGAAGATGAGTGAGGTAAGGTAGTTTGAAGTAATTTGAATAGGGTAGGTTGAAAGGTTGACCACTAAGAGGGTTATATCAGTTGAATCAAAATTTACTGGGATTGGGGGAATAATTGCTCTTAAAATAGTTGAAAAGGTAGGGGTAAATATTGATAAGGCTAGTGATGTTATGGAAAGGTGTTTGGATAATAGTTAAATGATCTAGGATAAGGCATGGAATAAAGTTGACTTGGCTTAACCAAGTTAAAAAAAATGGCACTATAGGGTAGTGAGAATTCACTTTGTATGTTAGGTGTCATGGTATAAATAAAGTAATTAATATACTCATGATATGGAAGAGAAACATGCACCACATGATTAACAAGGTAATCACTCTATGATTGAGGACTATTATCAAGGGTTTTGGTGAAGGTTTCATAGGAGATCTTGAAGGTTTCCCCCATTAGTAAGGATGAAGATCTAATAGTTCTTGAACCTGTTACCAAGTTAGAACTATAAGGCTGGACAAGTGGACTGGCTTGTATGATGGTATAATATTTTGAACCTTAGATACTCAAACAATCAAAATATAAAAAATAAAAATAAAAATAACATATACTAAAAATGTTAAAAACTTAGCATTCCTTGATTATGTTACTTTTTGATTATGTGAAACTTGATTGGTCTTGGATAGGGTACTAGAAATAGTCATCTAAGGATGGTTTTAGGATGTTTAGATTTAAAACCTAAGTTAAATGAGGTGTAATATACCCTAAGTTACATGAGGTGTAATTTATACTAGTGATGGTATGTGGATTGGTACTTGGGATTTACTCCCCTGACATCACAATCCCATAGCCAATGCAGGTGCTTAGCCAAGATATACCACTCAGCTAGGTTTTATACTCAGCCAGAGTACTAAGTTGACACTCCACTCAGTGATTAAATCCAAGTGAAATAATCAATAATAAATATCCCACTTAGTGATGAAATACAAATTGGCTCACAATGTCAAGTTTTGATGTTTGATTTTTGATTTTATACTTTGGTTGTGTGTGATTGATTTGTGGACTAATGGATTACTTAACTACCTAATTAATCTAGATAGACTAATTCAAGTAGATAGAATATGAATGTAGTTTATTTTTAAGCCAAAATAAGATTTTGATTTGATTTGGATGTAGACAAAGAATTCAACTCAATGCAAAACAAATACACATGAAATGGAAATCATATGCCTATGACGATTTTACTTTAAAGAAGAAAATATAGTGAAAGTTATTTGATTGAAAGGAAATGTAAAACATGATGAAATTCACTAATGCAACTACATGTATAAAAAAGAACAAAATAAAGGGACCCACTATTGGTCCCACTGGGCATGCAAAAATGTTTTAGTATTCTTTTATGCTTTTTCAATGTGATCTAATTAACTACTAAAAATAGAGTATAATCAAGGTTTCTAAGGTTACCTAGAGATATGGATGGTTGGTTATGCACCATTGATCAAGATTTGTGGGATCTCCTCCTTTGTTGAGGAAGAATGACCTACAAATCATATTAACTCACAAAAAATGGATTAGTAAGAAGATTAATGGGTTGCTTGGTTATAAACCAGTCCTGAGAAGTGGCACACTTTCTTAGATGGATGTCAGCCCACTATTTTCAATTAAGAAGGACAATAAAGATAAAATGATAAAGATTACAAGATATAAATGATTTAAAATATAATTTGACAAAGATTAGATAAATTATGGATTATTCAAGATAATAAAATGTAGGTTTTGATAGTTTTTTAAGATTGAAAAAGTTTTGAAAATAGATTGCAAGAAGGTTTTTGAAAAGTTTAGCAAGGATTGATGTCGATCTTATAGGATCAACATTAGTTTAAATGAATCAATGTCGATTCTATGTAAAATGATAATATTTAAAAATAAACTATAATAATGACTTATATTATTGATAAAAATAAAAACTAAATGTAAAATAGACACAAACAGACACATAAGACTTTAGATTGGAAATGTAAATAAATTGAAATGCAATAATAACCTTTATGGATGAAAACAAAAATTGAAAATATGAGATAAATAACATTCAAAATCCTTTGGTAAGCTCTATATCATAGGTTCCACAAGATAACAGGGTGTTGATAAAGTATGTACACTAGTTGTATTGAAATTTTGGTAGAGTTTCAAAGTCCAAAATCATAGTCACCATTTCCTCTAGATCCATGGAGGTTTGTTATGTATTTATGGATTGACATCGATCCAAGAGAATAAACATCAATCATGGAGGATCTAAATTGATCATGGAGGATCAATGCCAATTAGTCCAGTTTGGTCAAAAGTTGGCTTAGGTTGCTTCAAACCATGTACCAAACTAAGTAAATGTAACACTAAGTTGTTTTCATGGGTTTTCAATGAGGGTAAGTTGTTGGGAGGTTAGATAGGTTTTTTTTAATTTTATTTTTATGGATTTTGGTTGTTTAAAATATTTTAGGTGGTTAGGGATGGTAAAAAGTAACTAATACGATTAATTAACATGGGTAAATAGGGGGTATATATAGAAAATATACATTTAAGTATAAGTTGACATTTAATTATGTACATTAAGTTTCTTATACTTTAAGTTATATTTTATGTATGTAATTTTAAGGTGTTTGAGAGTGGTTTCAGACTTAGCTAATTTTAGGGTTTTAGGTATGGTGCAAATTTATAGCATGTACATTTAATTATTAAAGCAATAACCTAAACGATGGTAAAATAAGACAAGGGTGCTAAATTATGGAATCTACATTTTCCCCTTTTATGGAATGGTTGAGAGAATTGAGACATGAGATAAAAATATAGAATAAAAACTTGAATAAATGCCCCCAACATGCCCCAGTTTGATATGAGAATGTTTCCCCCTCAAATCGAAAACCAATGAAGGTAAAAAGAGATGAATATTGGTTTGACAAAGGATATAGGAAGAGGGAGATAATGGAAATGGATACAAGAGAAATGCAAATATATAAATCAATGTTGATAGACTATATGCATAAATGCAAATAAGACAAATAGACAAATGGATAGGTATCCAACACAAAAAATAAGTGACAAAAAATGTCAACATATCAACACCAAGGTTAAGATTGAATGAGGACTAAGGTAAACATATAACAATATATGTGGCCAAATAAGATAAATTTTCCATGAATCACATGGGCTTAATATTTGGCACCAATATAATAAATGATAGATGAAATCAAACTTAAGCTATTTGGGCTTATAAATGGGTTTCAGCTATAAACTCATGTTTCAAGGTGAAATGTTGAAGTTGACTCAGACTGTGGAACCAGTAAGGGTCAGACTTCTACTAATCCAACTTTTTGGTATTTTTTTGGTAAATAAGGACAAAATAAATTCAAAAAGGATTACTTAATTGGTTGAGGATAAAATTGTGACTACCATGAAAGTCAAAATCAAAGCATATAAAAAGAGATTGATATGAATTCATATGAATGACAATAATCTTTTGATGCTAGTATAAATAACAGTATGATAGGATGGAAATGGATGGGTGAAATGGCATCATACAAAGGTTGTGACCTAGTCATAAAAGATGCAAATTTGGATAAGCAAGAAGAGAATGAAAATAAATTTTCAACTCCTTTAGGATGGGTTTGGATTAAGGTAATAGATGAAAATAGATGAATGAAAAAGACAAAAAGGGGGACCCTTTTCATCAAGTTATTAACATGGACCATAGTGAATATGGGGTTTATCAAAAAGTAAACTCCTTAAGGATTTGCACTTGACACCCTTGTGAAGGTAAATAAATACATTTAACAAATTTGTAAAAGGCAAGCTTATATTTCCATGATTGGCTAAAAGAGGTGTGACATGTATGAAATAGTTGTGGGTATACTACCCATCTTGTGTAAAAGGTGATGTCCTTATAGGTGACTTAGGATGGTCCATGGGCTAATATATGCATTATATATAGGAAGTAGACTAATCGATGTGGCAATTGTGCATAATTAGAGAAGATTGATCAAGGTAAGAAGTTTTTTATGGGATATATTAGATTTTTACTTTTTGATTTAGGGTCCTTTTCTACTTTTGGTTTGAGAGATTTCAGGAGGCTGTTCAATGTAAGAAGCCTCCAGTTATTGTACTTTTGATAGAACTATAACTAGCCATCCTTCAAGGGAGTGGTCTACCTTTTTATTTATTTGATATATGTCCATAAAGGGATCAGTCTATTATATTTAAGTAACTTATAATTCTTGGTAGTTGTCCTTTAAAGGACTAGTCTGCAACTTTGAAAATGACTCTTTTGAGTAAGATATCAATTATTTTTTATTTTTTGATGTAAATTAACCTAGGATAGTCTTAGTCATAGTGTAGAGAGGAAAATTGAAACACAAAGGCAGAGGTAAATGGTAGATGGACCTAAGATGGTAAGTCAAGAGAAAATGACCATGGGGTTCCTTCTTAAAAAGGTGGAATGTGTCCATGAGAAAGATGCTATGAGTAGAGCTGAGGTGCTCATATTTAAGATTGGGCTAAGTATATGTAATAGAAAAATCACATGATTCTTACCATCAATTTCTCTTAACAATGGACAATAGGTGAAAATGGGTTAAAGGGCTTTTGGTGGATGATAAAGATCAAAGAACAATCTTGCATTAGACAAAAAATGTGAAAGGATCCTTGACCATGAAGGATTCAAGTGCAAAGATACATAAAGGGGGATAATTTTTAAAATGCCCCATACTTATATGATCCACATCAACTAGAAGTAAAAATCTTCCCTGGTGGGAAAAGAAATCTTAGCAGTTGGTTTAAGGAAGCCCAGAGGAGTGAAGGCATATTCATCCATTGATGAAGGCTTTCTAACTATTAGTTGGTGAACTTAAGACATAAGTGGGGGCTTAGGTGGAGTGACCTTTACAATGCCAAGAGGGTAGAGAGACAACTGATTTAGATTGTGCTTCAAAAGATTTTAAGGTTAAAAATTAAAAATGAGATGGATGGAGTGGTTTTGAAATATAGGTAGATCTAATAAGATAATATGATTGTGCCTATCAAGAAGGTTCAACATAGTGCCTAAAAAGGCTTACAATGTTTAGCATTCTGACCTAAACCTAATGGCTATGTTTATGAAACCTTTTGGACTACAGATGTGGTTGATTGGTTGGACTAGTTTGGGTGATAGATTTAGGGATATTTAAATAATATAATTGATTGATTCCTAATTGAATATATAAAACATGACTTTTTGGATACCGAAATGACTTAATGGTTTGCATGAAGAGGATGATAAATTAATTGGTTAACTTAATTTTATGTTACTTTATATTTGGTGATGGATTTCTAGGATTGACAAAGTAAGGTACATAATGGATGGGATTGGTTGATTTGGTTCTAAAATGAGATGAGGCAACAAAACTTTGACTCTCACCTAAAAGGAACAAGATCAAAGGTAACAATGTTATCACTATCAAATAGATGAGGGTGAGAAAACTATAGAGTGAGCAAATTCGATTAATTGATTCAAGGGGCTAACTTGACTAATTGGGGTTGAGATTTTCCTTTACTATAGTATCTAAGGATGGGTGGACAGGTTGAACTTGATCGATAAGAGGGTTGATGACAATGGGGTCATCCTTTGTAATTATCTTTAGAGGAAGATGTGAAAATTGAATAGATTCAATAGATGGGTTGGATAAGGTTTTGACAAACTCTTTATTAATAGGCTTACTAGGGATGGTTTTAGATACAAAGACACCATGCCTCAAAGGATTTTGTCTAGAAATGGGTGAGGTAGATAACTTAGGAGGATGACTAATAGTAGATTATTTATTTTTCAAGGGATTGGGATTGACCAACATAAGTTTACCATGATCAACTAGGTCTTGGACCAACCATTTGAAATATTTACATCTTTCCACTATATGACCCATGATATGATGATAGGGGTAAAATTCAATTCCCTTATATTAAGGTAGAATGAAATCATATGGTCCTAATATAATGGTTTTGATAAGAGGTAGTTATATTATTGATGATTTTAACAACTTTTCTAGCATAAAAATATATGGTTCCCCCAGTAGAGTATACTATTAGGTAGGAGGTTTTGGAACTAGTTCTAATGATTGTACCTATAAAGAGGACAAACTAGTTAATTGGACTAATATAGCTAATGGAATTGATAAGGCTAATTGGATAGGATGTAAAGGTAAATGCTGAGATAAGAAAGAGGATGAGTGAGGTAAGGTAGTTTGAGATAATTGAAATAGGGTACGTTGAAAGGTTGACCCCCAAGAAATTTGTAGTGGTTGAATCAAAATTTGTTGGGATTGGGGGAATAATTGATCTTGAAATAGTTGAAAAAGTTGGGGTAAAGATTGATAAGGTTGGGGATGTCATAGAAAGGTTTTTGGATAATAGTTAAATGATCTAGGATAACGCATGGACTAAGGTTGACTTTGCTTAACCAAGTGTTGAAAATTGGCACTGTAGGGTAGTGAAAATTCACTATCCCTTAGTTGTCATGGTATAAATAGAGTAATTAATATACTCATGAGATGGAAGAGAAACATTTACCACATCATTTGACAAGGTAATCACTCAATTCTTAAGGACTATTATTAAGGGTTTTGGTGAAGGTTTCATAGGAGATCTTGAAGGTTTCTGCCATTGGTAAGGATGAGGATCTAATAGTTCTTGAACCTGTTACCAAGTTAGAAATATAAGGCCAAACAAGTGGTTTGGGTTGTATGATGATGGAATATTTTGAACATTAGATACTCAAACAAGAAAAATATAACAAAAAGTAATAAAAATAACATATACTAAAATTTTTAAACACTTAGCATTCCTTGATTATGTTACTTTTTAATTATTTGAAACTTGATTGGTCTTGGATAAGGTACTAGAAATAGATGTCTAAGGATAGTGTTAGGATGTTTAGGTGCAAACCCTCTTTATAGAATAAGGTACATGAGGTTTGATCTGTACTAGTGATGGTATGTAGCTTGGTACTTAGGGCTTACTCCCATCACATCATAATCCAAAATCTAGTGCAGGTGCTTAACCAAGATATAACACTCAACTAGGTTTTATACTCAGCCAGAGTACTAAGTTGACACTCTACTTAGTGACTAAATCCAAGTGAAAGCACTAGTAATAAAGCTCCCTTCTTGGTGATGAAATTTAATTTGGTTCACTATGTCAAGTTTTGATGTGTGATTTTTGATTTTGTGGTTTAGTCGTGTGTGATTGATTTGTGGACTAACGGATTACTTAACTACCTAATTAATCTAGATAGACTAACTCAAGTAGATAGACTATGAATATAGTTATTTTTAAGACAAAATATGATTTTGATTTTATTTGGATGCAGACAAGCAATTCAACTCAATACAAAACAAATACACATGAAATGTAAATCTTATGCCTATGATGATTTTAATTTGAATAAGAAAATACAATGAAAGTTATTTAATTAAAATAAAATGTAAAAGAGGATGATATTTAGTAATGTGACTACATGCACAAAAAATAAAAAAATAAAAGGACCCACTATTGATCCCACCAGATGTGTCAAAATGTTTTAGTAATTTTTATGCTTTTTTAATGTGATCTAATTAACTACTAAAAATAGAGTATAGGTGGGGTTTTTAAGATTACCTAGAGATATGGATGGTTGGTTATGCACCATTGATTAGGCTTTATGGGAACTCCTCTTTGATTGTTGAGGAATGACCTATAAATCACATTAACTCACAAAAAATGGATTAATAAGAAGATGAGTGGGTTGCCTAGTTGTAAACTAGTCCTGAGAAGTGGCACGCATTCTTAGATGGATGTTACCCCACTATTTTCAATTAATAAGGATAATAAAGATAAAAAGATAAAGATTACAAGATATAACTAATGTAAAATATAATTTGAAAAAGACTAGATAAATTATGGATTATTCAAGATAATAGAATGCAAGTTTTGATAGGTATTTAAGATTGAAAATGTTATGAAAATAAATTACAAGAAGGTTTTTGAAAGTTTAGTAGGGATCAATGTCAATCTTGTAAGATCAACATCAGTTTAAATGAATTGATGTTGATTCAAGTGAATTGATGTTGATTTAAGTGAATTGATGTTGATTTTATGTAAAATGCTAAACTTTAAAAATAGACTATAATAATGACTTTTATTATTGACAAAATAATTAGAATTGAATGTAAAATAGACACAGATAGACATAGAAGACTTTAGATTGGAAATGTAAATAAATTGAAATCCAATACTAACCTTTATAGCTGAAAATCAAACTTGGAAAAATGAGATAAAAAACCTTCAAAATCCTTTGGTAAACTCTCTAGCAGAGGTTCCACAAGATAACAGGGTGTTGATAAAGTCTGTACATTGGTTGTAATAAAATTTTTGCAAAGTTTTGAAGTTTAAAAGCACATTCACCATCCCCACCTGAGCCATGGAGGTTTGTTGTGTATATATGCATTGATGTCAATCATATAAGATCGATGTAACACTAAGTTATTTTCATGGGTTTTTAATGAGGGTAAGTTGTTGGAAGGGTTGTTGGGAGGCTGGATACGTTTTGTTTTTATTTGATTTTTATGGATTTTAGTTATTTAAAAGATTTTGGGTGGCTAGGGATGGTAAAAAGTAATTACTAAAGTTAATTATGATGGGTAAATAGGGGGTATATACATAAAATAAACATAAGTATAAGTTGGCATTTAATTATGGATATTTAGTTTCTTATACTTTAAGTTATATTTTATGTATATACTTTTAGGGTGTTTGAGAGTGGTTTTAGACTCATATAATTTTAAGGTTTCAAGATATGATACAAATTTATAGCATCTACATTTAATTATTAAAGTGATAGCCTAAAAGATGGCAGAATATGCCAAGGGTGCTAGATTTTGGCATCTGCAATTGCCTCTATTTGTGGAATGGTCAAGATAATTGAGCCATGAGACAAAAATATAGAAGAAAAACTTGAATAAATTCCCCCAACATTCCCCAATTTTATATGAGAATGTTTTAGAAAGTTTAGTAGGGATCGATGTCGATCTTGCAGGATCGACATTAGTTCAAATGAATCAATGTCATTTCAAGTGAATCCATTTTGATTCTATGTAAAATTCTAAACTTTAAAAATAGAATATAACAATTACTTATATTATTGATAAAATAATAAAAACCAAATGTAAAATAGACACGAAATACTTTAGATTATAAATGTAAATAAATGGAAATGCAATGCTATCATTTATGGCTAAAAATCAAACTTGACAAGATGAGATAAAGAACATTTAAAATCATTTGGTAAGCTCTCCATTAGAGGTTCCATAATATAGCAAGGTGTTGATAAAGTCCTTATGTTGGTTTTAATGAAATTTTGGTAGAGTTTCAAAGTCCAAAAGCATAGTCACCATCCCCTCACAAGCCATGGAGGTTTGTTGTGTATATATGGATCAATGTCGATTCAATAAAATTGCTGTCAATCATAAAATATCAATGTCAATCAAACCAATTTGGTCAAAATTTGGCTTAGGTTGATTTGTACCATATGCCAAAGTAAGTAAATGTAACACTAAGTTGTTTGCATGGGTTTTTAATGAGGGTAATTTGTTAGAAGGGTTATTGGGAGGTTATATAGGTTTTATTTTTATTTCATTTTTATGGATTTTGGTTGTTTAATATATTTCAAGTGGTTAGGGATGGTAAATTGTAATTAGTAAGCTTAATTACCATGGGTAAATAGGAGTATATACATAAAATAAGTATAAGTTGACATTTAACTATATACATTTAGTTTCTTAAACTTTAAGTTATATTTTATGTATATACTTTCAAGGTGTTTGAGAGTGGTTTTAGACTCAACTAATTTTAGGGTTTGAGGCTATGGTGAATATTTATATCATCTACATTTAAATATTAAAGTGATAGCCTACAAGATGGTAAAATCGGGCAAGGGTGTTAAATTTTGGCATCTATATTCGCCCCTTTTTATGGAATGGTTGAGAGAATCAAGCCATGAGACAATAATATATAAGTAGAGCATGAATAAATTCCCTAGTTTGATATGAGAATTTTTGATTAATAGGAATATAAGTGGGCTACCTAGTTACACACTAGTCCTAAGAAGTGTTACACTTTCTCAGATGGATGTCAGCCCACTATTTTCAATTAATAAGGATAAAAAAGAAAAAAATATAAAGATTACAAGATATAAATGATATATAATATAATTTGACAAAGATTAGATAAATTATGGATTATTCAAGATAATAGAATGCAGGTTTTGACAAGTTTTTGAAATTGAAAATGTTATGAAAATAGATTGCAAGAAGGTTTTTGAAAGCTTAAAAGGGATCGATGTCGATCTAATAGGATCGACATCAGTTCAAATGAATCGATGTTTATTTAAGTGAATGAATGTCAATTATATGTAAAATTCTAAACTTTAAAAATAAATTATAATAACAACTTATCTTATTGATAAAATAATAAAAATTGAATGTAAAGTAAACATAGACGACTTTAGATTTGAAATGTAGATAAATTGAAATACAATACTAACCTTTATGGCTAAAAATAAAAATTGAAAAGATGAGATAAAGAACCTAAAAAATTCTTTGGTAACTCTATAACAGAGGTTCCATAAGATAGCAAGGTGTTGATAAAGTTCATATGCTAGTTATAATGAAATTTTGGTAGAGTTTCTAAGTCCAAAATCATAGTCACCATTCCCTCCTGAGCAATGGAGTTTTTTGTGTATATATAGATCGACATCAATCTGGAAGAATCAATGTTGATCATAGAGCTTCAACATTAATCATGAAGGATAGTTTTTAATCAACCCAATTTGGTCAAAATTTGGCTTAGGTTGCTTTGAAATTCATGCCAAACTAAGTAAATGTAACACTACTTTGTTTGCATGGGTTTTTGACGAGGGTAAGTTGTTGGAAGGGTTGTTGGGAGGTTGGATAGGTTTTTTTTTTATTTTATTTTTATGGATTTTAGGTTTTTAAAATATTTTGGGTGGTTAGGGATGGAAAATAGTAATTAATAAGGTTAATTGCCATGGGTAAATAGGGGGTATATACAAAAAATAAACATTTCAATATAATTTGACATTTAATTATGGACATTTAAATTCTTATACTTTAAGTTATATTTTATGTATATACTTTCAAGGTGTTTGAGAGTGGTTTTAGACTCAACTAATTTTAGGGTTTTATATTATGGTGTATATTTATAATATCTACATTTAATTATTAAAGTGATATCTTAAAAGATGGTAAAATAGGGTAATGGTGCTAAATTATGGCATCTACACTTAGATATTTCATTTCATAGATAGAAGTTATAGAATTAATACTATAAATAAATGTATCTATCCTTATTTTAATATCATATAAACTTATAAATAGTGTGGATATATGGTTATTTAATATTCCATTTAAAACCTTATTTGATCTATGCCCTTATTTTTGTATCATGGTCCCTTAACCTTTTAGTTTGTTTTTAACCATTCCCCTTATTTATGTTTCTAACTTAACAATACTAGATTAGATTTATTATAATATTATAATAAATATTTAGGGTTATTTAATTACATTAATTTGATAGAGGCTTTGGAACCCTCTCTATTGATGTTGTGTAAAGTATTCCTCTTACTGGGTTTATCAGATCTATGTGCTCATATACTGACACATTAAGTATCAATGGGGTCTATTTGATTTACCTTAGCTGAGTTTAGACCTATTAGATATGATAAGTTTCAAGTAAATCCTATATGATTGTATGAACATCATACCTATAATTATTTTTCATATCCTTCATCCTATGATCATCCATTAGAAGAAATTACTGATACAATTATTCTAACTACAAAGTCACATACTATGATTAATTTTGATGATAATGAGACAATGAATGATGATTCTAATTTTCATGATCTATGTATATGATATTATATTGATAAATAAACCATTTATATTTTTATATATGATAACATATCAAATGATAATTCATGCAAAATGACACTGCATTCTAGCCATAATTGGATTCCAACCAGACTTCAAACTGATTTGTACCAAACATTGTAAATTAAGCCTAAAAGTCACTAAACATCTAAATTTAATCCATGCATCACTAACTGATGCTCAGAATCTTGTTTATGAATCCATATTTGAGTTATTCTACCCTATGAAATAATAACCTCTTATTGATTCATCCACAGTCACCATACAAACTAACAACTGGTAGTTTGGCCTATGGACCCATTAAGCAGGGCACTAAAAAAATTATTCAAAGAGATAAAATTATAATGAAAATGAATCATATAATTAGACTAGATTCAATTATTATATAAATTATCCATTTGTAATTAAAAAATATCTAAAATTGCAAATTAAAAATATCAAGATTCTCCATCATTGCCTTTATGAGTTGTCAAGTTCTCACAAATATCTAAAAATATCTAATTTGAGAGCTCTGTCTATTAATTGAAAATAATAATTATATGTACCCTCTTTAACTCATTATGAGTTAACTTTAAATTACTTATGGATAGTTTGAACTAATCTCATGTTTAAACCCTAGCTTAACTTAGCTTAAGTAAGAGTTAACTTTGGAGGCTATAAATACAAGGCCTTGCCTATTGATCAATATGTTTTTTTAGTGCAATGTTATTATGCTGAAATAAATCCAAGAAGATATATTGATGAAAATTTATTATTTTAAAATAGGTGAAATAAACTCTTATAGTAGTGTTACCATTCCCAATTCATAAGCCAAGCTAAGCCAACTAGCCAAACCAAGGTGCTAAGGAGAGGTGGAGTAAATAGATTTCCATCGACAAAGATTTTTAGATGCATATAGCTGAGCAATCCATGTTAGCAAGCCCATTTGGATATATAATGAAGGTAAAATGATTATTTTTTTTCTAGTTATGTTTTCATTATATGTTTGTTAGTTATGCTCTCCTTAGTGTCTAAGCTAGAAGTGATAGTGTTAGTGTGTTAGTTTTTTATTTGGTTTTATTGGCTAATACTATACGAATATACCCTATATGGATTCCTTATTCATATAATAGCATGTTTTATGGGACCACACAGCCCAAAAGAATGAATGGAGTATCTTGAGACCCTTTTGGAGCCAAGAAGATTTCATTATAGAGCTTAAATTCTTAATTTGTTGGTAACTTTTCCATTTTTTCCTTGTGACTATGCATTCATGAATTCATTACTACATAACTAAAAATTTGGTGATATAAACAACAAAATAATCTACTATATATATGAATTTGTCTAAAAAAACTATGAAGTCACTCTAGTTTAGCCTTGGCTCTGCAAAATTATGAAATCATGCTTGAAAATGGTGAAATCAATGAGTAAACTATGAAATCATCCTACAGGAAAAGGGATCCTTTTCATTTCTTTTTCTAGATAACCATGAAATTATTTTAGATTTGTGAATTTGTTAATTTTAGTAGCAAGTGAAATCATCTTTAAGTGGAGCAAAATCACATTTTTAGGCTGCAAATTCATTTTGATTAGCTATGAATTCATCTTGTGAAGCAACAAAATCATTTTTTCTAGTAGCAAAATCATTGTAAAATCATGAAATCATTCATGTTTATTTTTATGTTTTGTTGGAGGTTTCCTACAATCAATAAATTTCTACCTAAATTGTGAAATTATTCCTAGAAATGCAAAATTATTTACCCAAACTATGAATTTATTTGCCTGAGTAGAGTAATCATTAAATTAAGTTGTGATTTTTTTTATAACCCATAAAATCACTCACTATGAGTTTTTAAGCATTCTATTTTGACTATGTTTTTATGATAAAATAATTTCATAGTTCATAGTTTACTGTGTAAATATGAAATTATTCTAAAGAGGTGATTTTATGCTTTTTTGAGTCAATTTGCAAGGATATCACTTTTAGAAAGCAACAAGTAAACCCACTAACAACTTTTTCAAGACCCGGAGACTAAGGAAATATGTTTTTAACACTCTAAAATCTAAACTCACATTTACATTTGGTTTTTAAAACTCTTTTAGTTGACTTATTTTCATTATGCAAAGTAGTCAAACAATGCCAAGGGGATAAGCTTCATATCATATTTTCACTTGGTTCTCTAAAAATTAACTCACACTCTTATTAAATGCTAATAAGAGTTTTAATTTTTATAATTATTATTGTGTGTTTGTTTCAAAATCCATGTGTAGCATGTATGCTCTCCCTTATACCCTTTATGGAACTTGGGTGATGAAAAGCATTTTGCCTTGGTCACTTTATCCAAAATCATGGAAGGAAAGTCACTAAGTTACTTCCCAAAATTTAAGTGATTTAGGTGATCCAAAAATTGCCCTAAAGTCCTCTCACATTCTTTATTTCATGTATTTTGGCTCGTGGGATGGATTTCATCACCTCCTCATGAGTTATCTAGGGAAGTGTTGACCCAAAAATTCATCTCCCAACATTGTTTCAACCCCACTCCATGGTAAGGGTATACAAATTGAGGTCAACATACTAGGATGCTTGTTTGAGTAGTGAAATAAGATCCATTAGTAAGAGACTACCTTAGAACTTAGGTTTAACTTAGACATCACACTACACTGAGTAATTGATGGATGTAGTGGTTGTGAAAATGATAATCTATTTTCACAACAAGTTGGTTTACATGGATCTAAATGATATATTGTGCCCTAGTGTTAACCACACATATAAGACCGTTTAAAACATATGAAACTTGATAGTTTTTAGATAAAATCACTTTCCATGGATACATTGTCAATGCAAAGCAAGTATCCCAAAGTTTTATGTTGTTGTACAAACTCTTAAGAGAAAAGGGGGTTTAAAAACTATACTTTTTATGCACATTTAAATTTTTGGATTATCAACATTATTTCCTCTCAAGAGAAAGTTTATAGATAGAATTTGATATTACAAAGCTATCTTATCAGTTGTTAGGATTAGGATGAATAAACATACATGTTTTGATCATTTTTCCCTTTTAATTGCATCATATTGAGTAATTTTTTTTTGGTTTAATCCACACATAAAACTAGTCATGTTTTCACATCACTATTTGACACCACACTTTGCCTTAGTCTTTTTTCAAAAAAATTATGTGTGTGAGTCACTTGGTTGAAAGGGGAATCATTATGATTCCCATTCTATTGAAATAATTATGCCTTATATTTTTTGAAACAAACCATTTGTCATACCATTAGAGTAAGATAGTGTCATTAAACTTCTCATATTATTTCAAAGACTTGTTTCCTTGTATCGAATTGCAATTTCAAAACCACATGTTCTTTCTTGGTCTATGTCTAGTATAATTATGCCATCAATTTTGGTATATATTATTATACATTTAAACACAAATCCTTCTAAATCAATTTATAAATTGGTCATTATAATTTTATATTCAAACATTGATTGGTTTATGCCTATGCCTCATGTAATTTTAGCTTCGACATTTATCTCTCACTTTTGGGTTATGCAAATTAGACTAATTCCATACTTGATTTAAAGATTATTTTTGTGCCTAGACTTGGGAAGTGGTCTATCTTGTGTGTACCTAAATTATAATGTATTTTTCCAAAGGTCAATTTTATATTAGAATCTAAATTCTTATTTTGAGTCCAGGTGTTTCAAATTGGTTAGATTAATTATCTTGCCTTTTAAACCTAGTGTTATGCAAAGTCTAGATTTTGAGTTGTGTTCCAAAAAGACATAGAAATTCCCATTTATCTTAAACCTATTTTTGTGCCAAGAAAATATTTTTTGTCATGTTCCCAAAAGACATAGTAATTCTCATTTTTCATAGACCTAGTTTTGTTCCAAGTCTAGATTTTTTGTCATGTTCCCAAAATACCTAGCATTTCACCTTCCATTTTTGACCTGATTTTTGTGAGACTAGATTTATTCCTTTTTCCCAAAGACCTAGAAAAATTTATAGTATTTAAACCTACATTATAATTATTTAAAATGATTTTTACCAAGTTTTACTTTTAGATTTTTCCATTCACTTGACTATTTTTGAGATGTTTGACATTACAACTTTTACACCGAGTTTATCATTAATCAAATTTTTGAGAATAGCTCCATTCCTAGACCCTTTCCTAGATCAATGTTGCTTTAAAATCTATACCTATACCTAGGCCATTTTCATAAACCAAGACTACCCTCTTTGGGATAATTACCAAACCTAACCATGTCTATTATCATATTCCATGATCACCATTCTTTGGTCCAGTTAATGTATTGTTTCCCCCTTTTCAATGATAATGGTTCCAAATCCCCTACCTATACCATTAATCATCCTTTCACCTGTACAATCAACTAAGATCTATAATTCCCAAGGATTACCATTCTAGGACCTCATCCTTTGGCTTATGTTAGTAACCAAACTTCATAATGGACATCCATTACCATTCTAGTCCCTTCTCCTTTACCTTGTATTATCAAAAAATATTTAAAAAACCCTTCTATTACCATTACATTCCATTCTAAATATGGTAAATCATTATCCCAACAAGGTTGTGTAATCACAACTAGACAGGTCATAGTTAATGTCTTAGACTAGTATCCAACCTTTGTTGATCTCATAATAGATGAGATTATTGACAAAGAGGTCATTATCCAGCCACTGATCATTATTCATCTAGTGTCAACCTTCCCCCACTTTATAAAATCCATGTTGATCATCAAGCCCCAACAAATTCAATAATTACCTCTTTAAGATCCATCATTAAAATACCAAGATATCTTCAAAATTAATATTTTGTAGTTAGGTGTAAACCAAGTCAAAGAGAACAAACTAATTTGTGATGTATTTGTTGAAAGACATATTTATGACAAGTCAACATATGATCAATCACCTTTTAATCCTTTCCCTTTGGTTAAGGACTCCCACTCTAACAAGCCAATATTTGATGAGTCACTTCTTAATGATTATAATCACCTTTGGAAAAATCATTATCTTGATCATTGTCCTATTTTTAAAGAGCATCCATTTGATAAACTAGTCTCTATGGAGTTGTCTCTTGATCTTTTACCCCTCATTGAGGAGTCTCACTTTGACAATCTAGTCTCTATGAAGTCACCCCTTGAGTTGTTCCCTCTCTTTGAGGGGCTTCACTTAGACAAGTTAGTCTATGTTAAACCCTTCTTAGATGAATATATTGTCGAATATTCCATTATGCCATCACAAGTTGTTACTTGTACACTACCAAATATTCAACAAGACATCATTATATCCACATCCACAATCAAATAATTATGAAAATCAAATTTAGGTTTTATTTTTGAATTGATATTAGATTTAGAATTAGAAGTAGAATCAACATTAGTCTCAACATCAGATTAAGAATCATTTTATTCAAACTCAAATTTAAAATCAAAATACATTCATGGTTGTTACAATATTAGTTATGCATGCCTTATAAATAAATTTGAATATATTTATGATCTTTCCATAGTTTTTAGGATGATTACTTCAACATTGACAAAATCTTTCCTAGTATCTTCTAAGAGGATTGTGTTACCTCTTTCCATTCCATTACCATTCCACATGCCATTAACAAAAACCAACCTAACCATTATATTTACATTATACCTCCCAAAAGTGTTGATTAGGACCAATAAAATTTCACATTATTAAAATACATCCTTGGTGACATATCATTTGTATAATATCAAGGGGATAAAGACCACATTCATACAAAATAAGTACAATTTACTAGTGAAACCTTTTCACAGGTTCTAGGGGGAAATCAAAGTCCAAACTTAGCATCCTCTATTGAAACCTTTTTAGAGGCACTAGAAGACAATCAAAGTAAAATGTCTACATTCCTTAGGGAAACCTTTTTGGAGGTGATAAGGGAGAATCAAGACAATTTTATTGGTGAAAACCTCTTTGAGGCATTAATTGCTAAGTACAATAGTTATTCAATGCTTGAGGAAAACATTATCAAAGATAACATTAATATATATACTAATCTACAATATAATTAGATGATAACATCTCTAAGGCCCAAATAATAATAAAATATGGTGGTCTTATTGAGATAATATTCAAAAGTCTTTGGCACCACCATAAATAAAACTATGTCAAATTCAAAATTAGAAACATTGTGTGCCTAAAAATCCTAATCTTTATTTATTTCCCAATAATTATACATTCCATTATAATCCATTTATTCATTTTAGACCTATATTACATTTCCAAATCATACCTATCAACCAATATCTATCTATATTTACCATCCCTATACAAACTTTCCTTTATAGAAGCTACAAAGACATCTTGTCTCAACTTTATAAGGAAATATAATCAATAACCAACTAAGATCACAACATTATTAGAGTCCAAATTTGTAGTAGGTTATTGATAAATTAGCTATTCATAAGAGGTTTGGGGTAGCAATTTAAACATTATTGACTATTTTGGTTGTATAATATGTTGATCAAGAAGTGAATATACACATCAATAGGAACAAAAAAATAATTCACCTTGCCTTTCCCTTCATGTTATATCATACCCTACCATTTACCTTACCTCATCACTTGGGGGCAACCGTATTACACACATATCCCATTTTCCATTTTGGTTGTATCATATATTGATTAGAATGTAAATTTCCTTATTATTAATAATAATATAACCATTTACTCTACCTTTCACTTTGTCTTATCATTTCCTTTGCCTTTTACTACCTATCTATATTATTGTGCCCTTAACCTTTCACCTACTATTTTTTTACCTAACCCTAGCCTATCTTGTTTGGCCTTGGTTATAATTCATTTGTTATTTAGGTAAATTTTATGGTTGATAATAGATTCAATTCTAATAGTAGTTTTAGAATTACATTTTCACATGACAATATATGAAAGTAGTATAGCAATGTATCTAGGAATTACATATTTCATTTATTGTTATGCTTGTTCAGTGCTACTTCTTATAACCACCATTGGGAAAATTAGTGTTCCACCTTGTGCCACTAATTCTAACCACCTATGGGCAAATTAGTACCATTGGCCCTTTATCATTGTTTCCTATTTATAACCTCCTATGGGTAAATTAAGAATAAAACCTTTACCAAGCATTGCCACATTAGCTTACCATTATTGTTATCATTTGATTTTATATTTTCCTTTTACTTAGAAATTATTGGTATTTAATTATATTCCTTTTATGTAAGCATACATATAGTGACTTGAGGTCCTAATGGTATTATGTAGGTAGTGGTTGATTCCCATTGAGGTCAACTCAGTCACCCCTAAGCTACTCTCTCACCATTTTGCAAGCATTTTTAAGTTGAATTATCTCACCATTTTACAAGGAAATTAAGCCTTATTCTCTCACCATTTTGTGAGTTTCTATTATGTGCATTATGAATTCAACTTATATACATTAATGATTGATAGGATTTATCTTATGCTCTCACCATTTTGTGAGTATTCTCTATTTCCTATGTTCTTTCCATTTTGTAAGACCATTCCTATATTTCTCTACAACATAATCATGTTTTTCTCAATCATTATTTTCTTCTATACAATATCTTGTGAAAACTAAATTTGGACTGAAGTCCATGTTGTATATTTCATTCATGGAACTATGTAGGTAGTGCCCACTTTCCTAGTGAATCTAGAGTCAACTTAGGTACCCCTTCCTTTTCTTCTATTCCCCCCATTTTATCTATCTATTTTATTATCTCCTATAACTTAGGGGAAATGCTTATCATATTGTTTATGGCATTATTTCCCTATAGCCTATGGGAAACCTATATATTGTGATACTTAAGTTATTTATATAAAGCTTAGGGGTCACCCTATCACCACGAGTAACACCTCTATTACATGTGCATAAATAATTTAGTTTTTGTTTTCACTAACATTATGATTATACACTGTTTGCATTTATTTCATTTTATTATTATTATTTTGTTCCATTTTTGTTTCTTAGTGTTTTGTTGTGCTTTTTGTTTATTAGCATTTTGTATTTCTATTTGTTTGTTTGTTCACCTATTTGTTTGCTTTAATTATTATGACTTGAGTTGGAATACATGTGTTCATTGGGTGATTACTTGCACATTATACTTAAGTCCATACATGTTCATATGTCAACATTGTCTTCATGATTTTTATCACTAGTGCATTATTTTCATTTGTTTAATAGATTGTGTGCCAATCCTTAAGCATATTATGACTAAGTTATCATGGTATTTTATATCATGATGCATACCAACACTTGTTATATCAAAAATTCTCATGGTAAATCTTACAGGTAATAATGTCATGGTACTTCTCCTTGGTCACCTAAAAATTACCAATCTATCCAAATCATTTCCCAAATACAAAATAATTAAATCATGAATGAATATTAATCCTTTCTAGTTTGGATATGCATATCCATACTAATAGGTTACCCAAATTCATATTTATCCTCTATACTAACTTATTCTTACTTTATGAGTACTAATTTAGTCATTAATCCCCCTTTTCTAATTTTCCATATTATTCCAAACCATAGTGCCAATGATTATAACTGCCTTTGGATAGATCATTGTCATTTGACCTATATGTATGTTAGTGATTATAAACACCTTTAGGTAAATCCTTATAATTATCTTACCCTACAAGGGAATGTTTTCATTATGCTAATGATTATAACTGACTTTAGGAAAAACATTATCTAAATCCACTAAACTACGGCATGTTTTCATTTTACTAAGGATCATAACCATGTTAGGGAAAATAATTATCTCTTTACCTTGTTATGCCAATGATTATAGCTACATGTGGGTAAATCATCATTTTTATCTACCCAAATGGGGAATCTCATTGTGCCATTGATTATAACTATATTTAGGAAAATAAACCCTTTTTTACCCACTTTACCTTTTTAGTCCCATTATTTTCCTTCTTTTGATGGATCGATCACCAACCTTATTTACCAACCACTCACTCGAGTGGGAATCTAGGGCTCATCCATCACTTTTTGGGTCATTAGGCATAAATGATCCTACCAATATTTGAGAAGACATTACTATGCCTATATATTGAAACACCTTCCTAAATAGTGACAAACTATAAACACCCCATTCCAACCACAACTAACTTCCAACCAAACTTTAGACTGAGTTTTACTGAACAATATAAATTAAGCTTAGGAATCACTAAACATTCTAATTTCATGTGTGCATCATTCATCAATTCTCAAAATCATGTTGAGGAATCTCTATTTGGGTTTTTCTACCATATGTAATAATAAACTCTCATAGATTAATCCTCAGTCACCTTGTGACCTAACAACTGGAATTTTGGCCTATGGACCCATTAATCAAGGTACTTTAACAATTATTAAAAGAGATAAAATGATAATAAAAATAAATCATCTAACTAAAATAGATTAAATGCTTAACTAAATTATCTATTTATAATTATGTGAACAAGGAATCCATAGAGGAGAGATTAGTATAATGTTAGTCAATAAAATCAAATAAAAAACTAATACACTAATACTAACACCTCTAGCCTAAACATTAGGAAGAGCATAGGTAACAAGAATATAATGAAAACACAACTAGAAAACAAAATAAATAATCCTTTAACCTTCCTTGTAGCTCTAAAATGGCTTGTTGAAGTGTCTTTCTCAGCTATATACATCAATAAATCTTTGTTAATGGATATATATTTACTCTACCTCTCCTTAAACCTTGGTTTGGCTAGTTGGATTATCTTGGATTATGAATTTGGTGTGGTAGAACTACTAGAAGAGTTTATTACATATATTTAGTCATAATAAACTTACACCAAAATGTCTTCTTGGAGGTATTTTTTCATAATAACATTTCACTAAAAAAAATTATTGATCAATAGGTAAGGCATTGTATTTATAGCCTCCAAAGTTAACTCTTATTCAAGTTAAGTTAGGGTAGGTCTTAAACATGGAATGATTTAAAACTAGACCTAGGTGAGTTAAATTTAAATATAGTTGAGTTAAAGAGGGTACATGTAATTATGATTTTCAATTAATAGGCATGGCTCTCAAATTAGATATTTATGAGATCTTGAAAACTCATAAAGGCAATGATGAAGAAGCTTGATATTTTGAATTTTTGAATTTCCATTTTTATATATTCTTTAATAAAAAATAGATAATTTAGATAATCATTTAATGTGGTTTAATTATATGATTAATTTTGATTAAAATTTTAACTCTTTTAAGAATTGTTCAAATGCCCCGCTTAATGGGCCCATAGGCTAAACTACCAGCTATTAAGCACAAGGTGACTAAGGATGAATATATGAGATTTTATTATTACATATGGTAAAATAATCCAAATAGGGATGTGTCAAAATTATTTTGAGCATTTATGAATGATGCATGGATGAAATTGGATGTTTAACAATTTCTAAACTTAATTTACAATATTTGGTATAAATCATTCTAAAGTCTAGTTGGAAGCTAGTTGTGGATGGAATGATGTGTCTATAATAATAAAATATATAGTGAGGGAGTATTTATTATATATGGCCATGCAATCATTTATAATACATATTTTCACATAAACATATGTTGTGGATTTTTCAAATATTTATCCTTTATTATGTTTTTAAATCCTAACTTATCACTAGTTTCTATTATCTCTAGTTGTAAAATTTAAAAAATATGACAAATATTAAAAATGAAAAAACACAAAAAAACATTCAAAATATTTTAAAAACTCCAAAATCAAGACCTAAAAATGATTATACATATAATTTATATATTTTTAATTTGTAATTTGTCTCATTAGATAGCATATTATTTTTTCTATCACACATGCATTTCACTAGTATTCATGAGTGTTATGAAAGACAAACAAACTTTACAAGGACTAAGATGTTAGACTTGTCTCTACTTAGTAACCTTTTTAGATCAAGGGAATATTCTTCATAGATGATAATATGTATAGGTTTTATCATTCCATGACTTCTATACTATTGACATATATATCATTTACAAATGTCTTGATAACATTTAAATATTACATTATGTATATGGATATGATATTTTCTAGGATAGGATCACATTACATATGTGTAGTTTAGATTATATTTCTATTTCTATTCTTATTTTTATGAAATTACATATACATAGTATACTACATCTTTATTATTTATGATATTTAGCCCTTTGTCCCTTGTGTGAAAATTTTATTAAATATATCTATGAGATCTTGTTTGGTATGTAACACATTTGAATATGTCCATTCCTTTTAGACTTTTTCTCTTTGTTTGTGAGACATTTGAACATGTCCCATTTTTACAACATTTATTCATGTCCATTACATGTCTCCCTTGGACTTGCACATGTAATATATAATTTGAGATATTTGAACATGTCCCTTCTATGTGAATGTAGGTCTTATTGTATGACATTGTGTCTGATATGTTGTGTGTTTTTTGATAATTTTAAGTTTGATAAATTTCAAGTTCAATATAATTCACTCACTAACACATAAGATATTAATTATATAATTATGATTTTTAATGTTACATTTATATAGGCCTTGATTCATATGTTGCATTTATAATTAAAATGATGAAAATCAACTAGGATAACATAATTTTCACTTATGATACATTATTTAATGATTACATCTTACTAAACATGTTGTAGTTATTTATTATTGTGAGATGAATGACTTTTATGATCAATTACATCACCTCAAATGGTCAGCATTTTAGTGGTATTTTCATACATGAGATATGCACTTTTAAGACAAAAATTATTTTGGTACAAAATATAGTTTTAAAAGGTTACAGAATGGTTCAAAATTCAATCATTGTCAAAAATTATGGGGACACATTCCATGCACATCCATTCACATTGCAAGATTAAAGTAAAAATTCATATAGTTATGAGTGCATGATATAGGTGCATGCATAGGTTTTGAATAAAATTTACAATTTTCATCTACATAAAATAATGAACTATACATTTATTAATGGGATAATTATATAACTTTATAAACAATATCATATTTATCAAAATTTCAATACTATTTACTCATTGTGAATACGGTAGGAGCATGGGTGTTTTCCATTTTATTTTGATCAATCATTTAAAAAAGATTCCATTAGATCTTAAATATATTTGAAGTGGTTGATTAATTTAAGTGCATAATGAATAACTTATATCTTCAATTCCCTCTATAATTTTGTCAATTAATCCATTTTAGATTTCATCCTATTTCACATATTGGAGTAACAAAGACTAGTTGAGTTAAATTTAGATTTATACCCCCATTAATGGTGTTATTTATTATACAAAGTGTAAATTAAATTTGGGGATTGATCACCCTTAAATTATAAATTCATTAAAATATAGAATGAAATTATTTAAGTACATCATAGGAAATATCAGTTCTCTAATGCTTTAATGAAGTATCATTTCCAAGAAAAGTTACAGAAGTAAAGTATGTATTTCAAACATATAAGTGTATTTTTTATTAAGGTTAAAGAGGGGGGGGTATTTTTTTGATCTAGCACCCCAAAACCCTAGGAGTACATCAAAAAAAAAGAACTAGAATAAAGAAACAACACTATAAAGGATTCAAAGAACACAACACAAAGACAATAAGAGAAAATATCAAAAACCACTCTTGCATAGCCAAAAAACTTAGATTATTCCATACTTATTAAAATGTCTTCCCAACATGCCTTCATATTTCTAAGATTCATGCCAATTTTCCTAATAATGCTTTCATAGTCAATGTTGTGTGTTCCACTACTACATTGGCCCTTTGTCTCTTTTCCCTTACCTATGTAACTAGGGTCAAATAGATCTTTGAGGTGCATTCAAAGGTTTTCCATATTCTATAAATCTTCATTCATATTAGCTTTACTATATTTTATAATGAAATTCAATTTTTTCTATAGATCCTCATTGGCATGCTCAAGGAGATCCACTTTAAAGCTAAGTCTTTGAATCTAAAGATCCTCTTCTTTATCATTCCAGGATTTGGATAACTTTTCATTTTACTATTGCATTATGTTCATCCTATTTTTGAGGCTTGACATTTCCCTCATGAACCATATCATGAGAGAATGTTGTAGCTTTAGTTATTCAGTCAACATATCCATGTTTTCCCTACTTTTGATCTAGTTCATAATTTAGTTAAACTCTTTGTTTTAATCTTTCTAAGACTGTACATTCTCTTCTTTCTCAATATTATCAATTTAGATCTTTTAATTCTAAATCTCAATCCTTGTCTATATATTCCTCTAAGTATTATTAGTGTCCTTCTTAATGTTGAACTCTTCCCTCTCTTTATTGTGGCTATCCACAATTACAAATTTCCTTACCCCTTTTTTGTAGAGAGGGGTCTGCTAATTTTTGGGATCCTTAGGTTTAGTGTTGTATTTTAACTCAATGATACATTTGGAAAAACATCTTAAATGTTTCATCAACCCCTCTTGTTCTTTGTTATTTTCCTTTCTTATCTTCATTATTTCTTTTCCAATTTCTATTACCTTGCTACTTGTACCCCTGCTCAGTCTACCTAGGTATTTAATCAAAATTTTCTTAATTTTTCTCATGTCTACTGGTCCTTCACTCATTTTTTCTTCCTTTCTTTGAGTAATATCAATCATTAGTTGATTCATGCCCTTTAAGTATTTGTAAATGAGGAAAATAAAACCCTCATGTCTATGGATATGTAACTACCATTTTTGAATTTTTTTTATGGATTTTTCCATAGATTTGAGAATGAATAAAGGAATATTGAAGCCTACTCCATGTCAAAAAAAATATAGCATCCTAAAAATGGACCACCTGACAACATTGTATCAACCTTCTAATGTAACATATTTAATAAGATGGAAAGTTACCTCTACATATGGTTTTGGAATAGATTCCCTATCAAATCCATTATGTAGTTGTTCCATCTATTCACCCTCCTCCAAAAATTCCTCTTTATCTAATTTGTAGTCTCTAGGATTGTAGTAGATTTTGGTTTCTTCTATACACAAACCTATCACATGGGAAATCAACTCTTTAGGGATTTCAAGCATGACCTCATTAGTGTTTACAACCCTTTCCTCCTAAGATCTGATAAATTGAGTAGACAAATGTCTATCAAAACTCTCAATATTTCCCATGAATCTAGCAAGACCCCCCACCTACAAGGCATTGCAAAGTCTATTATTGGATATGACCTTTGGTTGTAGCTTGGGCTTTATTCTATTGGGTAGGCCCATATTGATTTTGTTATTTTATACAAGGCTCTAGGAAGCATTTCCTATCCCCTCTAAAAAACCACTTTGAATTATCATTAAAGTTGCCATGATGCAAATTATGAGACTCGACACATTCTTTTTATTTTTCTAGATTCTTCTCCCAATCAAAATTAGGGTTCATGGGTCTAATTTTACACATATTTGATGAAATCATAAATTCTCCCCTAAGCATGAGGTAGATAGATATATAAATATATATTAATAGAATGATTTGTCTCTTTATTAGATATTCTTGTTAATACCTCTCTAGGTAAATTCTCATGATCTAGCCATGTTTTGAAACCCACATTTTTAGTTCCCTCATTGGCAAAATAATCTATAATTCTATTACCTTCCTAGTACGTGTGGAGAATATGAAACTATTGGAAAGAGTTTATAATTATCTTATATTCATCAATTAAATTTTATAGTCTAGCTTGGGGTGTGTTTACCAATTAAATAATTGACAATATTTATGGAATCTCCTTTTACCTTTAGCTTTTGGATATTAAGTTGATCAACTAGTTTAAGACTTTAAAGGGTAGCTAGAGCCTCTACCTAGTGATTACTCTTAGTTCCCATATCTCCTGTATAATCCCAAATTAGCTTCCCTTTAGCATCTCTAATGATTCTTCCTCCTCTTGTAATTCTTGGATTTCCTTTTGATGTACCATCAAAATTTAGTTTCATCTATCCTTCAGTTGGGACTTTCCATTTAGTTCTATTTCAAATCTTCTCCTTCGGGTCTAATTTTTGTATGAATAATAGATAAATCTACTAGTTTTGTGTAGGTAACCATTCAAAAGAGACTAATTCCTTGATTATTTTTGTTTTGATGGAGTTGTAATTCTCCTTAATATTTGAGAAGATTATTTTAGAGGTCACTTTACTAGTACACTTCTCCCTGAAGATGATTTTGTTTTTAGTTCCCCATATCCCCCACCAAATGTGTGGAAGGGTAAGGTTCCATAACTAATTAAGATGAGATTTTTAAAAGGGGTAACTCTAGGCTAGCCAAAATTCAATTGGGTTTCTTGGGTGTGCCGATGATATGTTGAATTTTCTCAAGAAGAAATTCCACACTTTCTATGTGAAATTATAGTTAATGAGAAGGTGGGAGATGATTTCATTTTTTTATTTGCATAGGACACATCTATTTGATATAATGCATCATTTTTCTCTAAAATTGTCAACCATCAAAATCTTCACTTGAATGGAAACCTAGACAAAGAAACCTATTTTCAAGGTGAATAATTTTTTCCAAACTCCATTCCATCTCACCTCAGCCTCTTGAATTTGTGAGATCCTTTCATACCCAAATTTGACATTATAGTTCCCTCAAAAGAAACATTCAACATCAGCTTGTGTTCCCTATTGATTTCAATGATATGGATGGTTTTAAGGGCCCTATTCAAGTCTTAAATTTTGGTCTATTCATTATGATTTAATCCATCTATACTAATTTTTATCTAATGTTTAAAGCCATTTCTTATTTACCAATAATTAGTGACAAATTCTCTATATTTCTACGTTATATTCTCTTGTATGTGTTGTTCAATATTACTTTAAATGTGAGACAAATATGTGTTCCATTAATCCCCCCAAAATTTTATATTCCTATCATTACCCATGTGCCACATGGATCCTTTGAGAATGATCTCCCTATTCTCAATTAGGAAGTTCCAAATGTGTTATCCTCTATTAAACTGCTCATCTTTCAAAATGACAATAGGGTTCCTCCCTTGAAGATATCTATGAGATAATATCTTTCCCCAGGTTGAATTAGTATTTATGAATCTCCACACAAAATTGGAGATCAAATATTTATTGATCCTTTGAAGATTTATTATACCTATACTTCTAAATCGTTTGTTGTTACATATCTTATTCCAAGTGACTAGGTGAAATTTAATCCTACCTTCATAGTCATTCCATAAGAAGTTTCTTTGAATTTTTTTTGAGGATTTATTCCACTATTTTTTTCAATTTGAAGATAGAAATAATCTAAATAGGAAGGCTTTGAAGAACTGATTTAATCAAGACAACTTTCCTTGCTTGAGAAAGGAGTTTCCCTTTCCACCCTGCAAGTCTTTTTTGGAATCTTTCAATTAATGGATTCCTAGTACTTAAATTTAATTGATTAATAATAAGAGGCATGCTGAGATAGGTGGATGGTATATTCTTAACTTGATAACACATGTTCCCTAAAATTCTATTTTTTCTAGCTTCCATAGTGTTAAAAAATTAAACTGAGCTCTTATGAAAGTTGATTTTCTAACTGGTAGATTTCTCATACATGACCAAAACTCTCTTTAAGGTACTTACTTCTTGGATAGAAGATTCATCCAGTAAGATGGTGTCATCCACAAATTGCTGATGAGTAATGGGCTCTACCTGCCAGCTAGTTTGAAGCCTCTAAGTTATCCATTTGTTAAAGCCTTATAAATATACCTACCTAGAGACTCTGCCATGATAATAAACAAAAAGGGTGATAGTGGATCCCCTTGCCTTACTTAATTATCACTTCTAAAATATCCCTAAGCCACTCCATTAACAACAATAGAGAACATGGAGGTTTTGATTATTTTCTTGAATTTTTCATTAAAATGAAATTGGTTTAAGACCCTATCTAGGAAATTTTAGTCCATTCTATCATAAGCCTTGGCCATATCTAACTTGAGGATCATGTCTAAATTTTTGTTAATCTCTATGGAGTGAATAGATTCATGGACAAAAATTAATCCATTTTGTATTTGTCTTCCTAGAACAAACCCTCCTTACTGAACCTATATGATTTTCCCCTTGTATTCTCATAGTGATAAGTTTAGTGACGATTTTATACAATGAATTGCACAAACTTATAGGTATGACGTCTGACAAATTCATTACCCTTTCTTTCTTGGGAATGAACACAAGAAAAGTGATTAAATTTATTAAGTAGTTGTCCCAACTCAAAGAATTCATTAACAACTACAATGACATCTTCACTTATAATGCCCTAAAAAGTCTTGAAGAAAGCAATAGGAATTCCATCTGGTCCCAAGGCTTTATCTAGGTTCATTATAGAAATGACTAACTCAAGATCCTCCTTAGAAGTGGGTTCTAATAACATAGAATTTTCCTCTTAATTTATTAGCTCTGGAATGACACTCAAACATTCCTTCTCAAATCTAATGTCTTTTGAAATAATTTTTATACATATTCTTGTAGAACTGCACACATACCTTATTAATCTCTTTTTGATCTTCAATAATATTCACTTATTTATTGGTAATCTTCCTGAAGGTATTATGTTTCCTATGTTTGAGGGTTGATAATGGAATTTTTTTGTGTTTCTATCTCCTTTAAGACATATATTTATTGATTTTTACAACTACAGTGATTCTTCTATAGCTACTATAGTATGGTAGCTTCACAAAATTTATTTTTCCCTATTTTGAATTTGAAGATCATACCCATTATTTTTGATCTCTTCCTCAATTTTAATCAATTATTCTTTTAGAGATTTTTTTCTCAAAAATGTTTTCAAACACTTGTTTGTTCCACTCCTTGAACTTAAGTTTGACCTTTTAAGAAAAAAGTTTCCAGTTTAAACATAGTTGTCCCTTAATTATTTTTAGTCCACCATTCAAACACTCTATCTTAGATGTCTAGATGGATGGACCACATGTGTTCCATGTGGAAAGGGTGATTACTAAACTTGGATTTTTGATCTTTAATAATTATTTCTAAGGGAGAATGGTCTGACCCAATTGTTATAAGATAATTTAGGATAAAGTCTTTTTTTGTAGCCACTCTATTGAGATAAAGAATCTATCTAATCTAATTTGAATGAGATTCTCACCAAGCCTTTTATTTGTCTAGGTAAATTTTGGACCATGAAGCTCAAGATCTATAACTCCCAAGTCAACAATAAAGGAAGTGAAATCCTCCATGTTGTCCAGATGCCCAAAATTTCCCCCTTTTTATCTACAATATGAAGGGATGAGTTGAAATCACCAACCAAAATCCAAGGTAATTGTTCATAGTTGTAAATTGTTTGATGTTTTTCCATAATTTTTTTCATGCTGACATAGTGTTTGAGGCATAAACATTAGATAAAATCCATTGCTTATTCTCACTAATATTTCTGAAAAGAATAGCTAGATGGTTTTATGATTTGAGGATAGGGTCTCTTATAATGTATTTGGGGTCTCAAAAGGTGATCAGACCACCTAAAGCACTAAACACACTTAAAAAACTTTCTTCCACTTATTTCAAATACACTTTTTTATGCTATTGAAAATAGTTCTCCTCAATTTTGGATTCTTGTATGCCAAAACAATGTCTTTTTAATTCATCTAAACTCTTTAAAGACTTTCTGCTTTCCTACACTATGCATCCCCCAAATATTCTAGGAAAGAATCAACATTTTACCTTGTTTATATGGTGTATCTCCTTTAAAATGGAGAGTCTTCTGATGTCCATCTGCTATATCCACCTACATTAAGTTTTGAAATAAATTATTCTTAGATGGTCTACCTTTCATTGGAGGAGTTCTAATGTTTGGTCCTTTTGCACTTATTTTGGTGACTCTAGAAGATGAAGCCTTAGCTTGTGAATTATTTTTTTGATATTTTTCCCCCAAATTTCTCCTCACTAATAATCTCCTTTAATCTTTCTTATGACTCCCCTTTATTTTGTCCATTCTCTTCTACATCTGAATCTTAATCCTTACAATCCTCACCATCTAAGTCCTACTCCAAAATTTTTAATTTAATATACAATAATGGTTTATTTGTGTTGAGTTAATAATTTTATTCATAAGTTTATTGTTGTATAAATTTAGACTTGATGCCTTCATTCTTCTATAATATGTTGGTACCTTCTAATGCTGGTTGTTTTAACTTATTTGAAATCTTTGCTTTCCCTACTTAAAGTGATTCACAATTTTCATTACTTTGGGAAGTATTTGACCTTTCTTATGATTTGATTAGACTCTCCCTCCTTGGGTTTGATTATGGGTCTATTTATTCTAATTCTATTATGTCTAGACCTTCTTTTTCCCCTTCTATTTTCTGAGTGTTATGCCCTATTTTACTTTGAATCATGGCTAGGTTTTCCTTTTCTACATCCTTAAAAGAAACCCCCCATTTTCTTGCCATGTTTTATTGTTAGTATCCAAATGGCACACCTTCATTAAGTGTCCTAGTTTATGACATTTATCACACATTAATGCTGATCTTTCAAACATATAGGTGTATTACTCCCTTTCTCTTTTTTTAATTTCAAGATATCAGAGTACAAGCATTATAAAAATTCAAGTTCAATTAATTTTCAAATTCAAGAATTTTGAAGTTCAAGACATTTCTAATTTTAGTTTTTAAGATAAAAAAGTAACTACTACATGTGTTTTTTATATTTTTTAAACTAAAGTTCATGCATTATTAGACTATAGACTCAAATGTAAAGTGTGTCTTACATACTAAGGTATATATTTACATTAATCTAGTAATCTAATTTATATAATGGGAATTTTAAACACCTAAATCTAGTCACATATAGTTTATTATGTCAATTTTGGCCCTTTTTAACTTTAATTAACTTGTGCATTTATTCAGTACCTATTTTTACACCTCATTCTATCCTAATCACTTATTTGGTCATATTCTCTTTTCTAAATTGGTATTTGTCACCTAATTTTTTTTATGATTGATAAATAACACCTTTAAGCATATGTATGGCCAATCCAAGACCTAAATTTAATATGTTTCCCTTTAGAATAAAATCAACCGATAGGGATAATTATGGTAGTAGGTTTTGTTCATATGGATAGATCTTGTCCTATACCCTCTAATGGTCACTTTTAAAATTTTGAACCCTCTCTTACAATTTGGTCCACATTTTGAGGATAGGTAGATCTATATTTTCCACTATTGTGTTGATATAAAGGCACAAATAATCACTTATTTTACCACTTATAAATTTAAATATAAATACATACTTACACTATTACACATTAAGCAAAGCTTCTCTATTCTTCCCAATTATAATCCTAATCATTTGAAGTAGTCTTCATCCATGTAAAAAAACTATTTTTATCTATCCGATATCAAATCATGTTCAAGTTTTAAATTCATGTCTATATGCATTCACATAATCAAAGGAGCACAATTTCACAAACAACTATAAGTGGGAGAACTATGTGCGATTGATTCCCTCCTTGGAGTATTGGATACATACGAAATGTCTCGTAATCACAGTGTTGATTAGAGTTAGATTATATTAATTACAATGCACCCTTTTTTATTTTTAGGTTTTCAATAATTTGAAAACCGTATTAGGGTTTTAATGTTGTAAAAATTATTTGTAGTTATTTTTCATACTTGTAAATTTCAAATCTACCCATATATACATAAATCAAGCTATCATAAGTGATCATGACCTAAGTTTTTTATTTTTAATAAAATACATAATCAAAAATTTTGGTATAATAATTGTAGTTAATCCTATCCCAAGTTAGATTATTATTCCATTATTTAGTTTTAATCCTCACTTATGGGTACTTGTAGATCTATTTTTGTTTTATTATTTCTGATTTTTATTCAAGCATTAATTACAAAAGTTTTCTTTTAGGGTTTAGATAAATTATCAACTATCTAAAAATAAAATAATCATCTTTCAACCATGAATCTAAAATTTTCCATCTTCTTATAAGACTTCATTTCCAAAGACTGATATAGTCTCCTGATTCTATAAAAGTTTCTTAGATTTAAATTTATGGACTAGGCATGATACAATTATATCCTTCCACTTCTACCTTTGTAACTACATCGACCAGGCTTAATAAAGTACTTTGCTTATTTCTATTAAATTTTTCCCTAGATATGAATATATCAACCAAGCATGATATAGTGTATCCAATCACCTTTTTACCTATGTAACTATATCAACTAGGATTGATATAATACATTTCCATTCATTTATCAAATTTTATAGATTCTACTACATTGACCAAGGTCAATTTAGTTTATCTCCCACATTTATGTATATATAACTACATCAAGCATGGTCGATATAATGTGTTTTTTATTTCCCTACATTGGATGATACGGTATAAACCCTCCATCATGTATTATATCTTTGTAAATTATAAAAACACAACATAATATAACATGATTGATCTAACTATTTTTACATAAATGTATCAACTCTAGCCTTATTTATAACTATATAAAAAATACATATGTAAAAAACATCCATGTGCCCACTAGAACCAAAAATTATGTGTCACCTTCTAAAAATCTTGATCCATTTAATTATCCTCCACACATGCCTATTGTAGAGGATGAAATTGATCTTGAATATAAATTTCAAATGATAATTCTCATCAATTAAAACCCTTGACATAGGGGAAATTATGATATGATAATAAATAACCTCATAATGGGACCCCAAATAGGATGTCCCTCTTCACCACCACATAGGTTTTAAATTGGATTCTTGGCAAATCAATATACAACCTCATTTATTCCTTATATTTTTGTGTCTAGTATATCCATTACTATTCCATGTTTTTCCTCTATTTGGCCTACTCAAATTAACCATATCAACACTCAAATTAATACTAATACTATTGCATTTGACGTAACTGATACTAGCCAAAAAACCATCAAAACTAACCAAATATTATTACAAGCAATGAATCAAATAGACACCTTCCAAACCAATTATGCCAATAAAATTATGAAAATGTAAAATACACTTTTATAATTACAATGTCATCCTCAACCTACTAAAAATGGATAAAAAAATTCAAATCCCTCCCACCCACCATAGTGATTCACAAGGTAACCTTATTCCTTAACCACCACTCCTTAACAAATTAATTAAACATCTTCAAAATAGCATTAATTCCTCAAATATATAATATCAACATAGGTGATATTAATATTACTATAACCTAAAATGGATATATATATCTTGCATTGCATATACAAGACTTTGAAAGCTTTATAAATATTGGACTAAGATAAATATCATTGCACTACCAAAATTATAGCCAAAACCTTTTCAATGATGCTTTAGATTGGTACAATAAAAAAAAGTCTAACACTTTATTATTTGGAAGACTTAGTTAATGCATTGGTTCATGAATTTCAAACTAATGATATACGTAAATATATCTTATCTCATTTTATCACTTGTAAAGAGTTAGAATCTAAAACAACCAAAGTTTTAATTAAAATATGGAAAAACTTATCTCACAAAGTTAAACAAAATATTTTAGAAGTTAATATCTTCCATTTATTCACTAATTCTCTTCATTATCAAACTCCAGTACTATGTGATGACTCTCTCTCTAAAATCCTTGGAAGAATCCATTGATAAAAATAAGAATCAAGATTTCCTAACAAGGAAATTTGAGCTTTCCCATCCTCCAATGGGATTTCACATGATTATTATATCTAAAAAAAACATGCTATTAATTATGGTGTTATTTATACCCATGATTCTATAAACACCATCCACACCATTATTCGATGTGGCTCTAATGGTGTAACTCTCTCTACACCATTCAAAAAATGTTCCCTTATACTCTTTTGCTTATATATCTTCCCATGTGAATAACATGGATGCTCACCAACCTTTTTCCGTGGCATAATTTGAAAATTACATTTTTAAACCTTCAACATGAGAAATTAATCATATGCACCCTACTAAATAGTTATATGATCCACACAAATTCTATTGGTATCATGCAAGTTAGGGAAAATCTCAAAAAACCTATAGATACCTTAGGAACTTTGCTCTTGAATTTATCATTCGTATTAATTTTGATCATGAAATAATCATTTAGGAACATAAAAAAGCCTATGAAAAATTATCTAAATATCATGATTACAAATTCAAGCATGAAGTTCATAATCAATATAATTCTCACATTTCTATCTATAAAGATCTACTTCTCAATCATCAATTTAATACTACTAAACCATTTATTTCCAATGTTTTGGAAGCTTGAGTTGACCCTAATTCTCTAACCAATGATGAAAATGTAGTAAAGATGAACAATATGAGTCATATAGTATCATACATTTATCCTTATCCAAATTCCACCTTTAATAATTTTCACACTTTATAAACTATTTAAGACACTTATCCATCTCAGTTTACATATATCAAACATATAAAAAAAATGTTTAAATACCATCTATCCAAAATGTACCCAATACAATGATATAACATAATACTCATCCTTCTCTTATCTCTAATGCATATAACAATTGGATACCATTATCCTCTTTTTAGTTAGAACTAACTCTAAATATAATGAATCAACCTAATTTTATACCTACATATTCACCTATCTCATCAACCACCTCAATGGAGTCAATACTTAACCAAACCATGTTACTTCCTCTCCACCAATATACTTGATTCCACATTATGCAACTTTATCTAATATAGTTCTAATCATATATGATTAATGGGATCCTATAACCGAACCTTTATCATAAATCTCAAATTAATTTTATATAACTAATGATGAATTTAACTTGTTATCATAATAATTTAATGAAAATTTATTAAAAATGAACACCCATCACCCTCTACTTATAGGGAAAGAAGGTACTTTTTTTGGGTCTGAGGATAGTATAATCCAATAGTCTTATTAATGTCAGGATCCGAAATCACACAATTGATTACTTTTGTATTAGCAACTAAATGCAGAATTTAACCAGAAGTCACAAGTAACTAGAATTCAGAAATAACACAGAATATGAGAGATAATACCGAATTGTATTAATACTCTTCCAAAAAAGAATTACAAATGAAGAGATGCCACACTCTTCCCACCTTACAGGCTTCCCACACCAAGTGTTCAATAATTCACCTTCAAGAGCTCACTCTCTCAATTATAGTCCCAACACACAACTCAAACACAAAGTTGGTGTTCACTTCCACCAGCCAGTAACAACACCGCCAGTCAACCAGTTAGTAACAATACTGCCAGTACATCGAGTATACAAACATACTCAACTGAGTACATAATGCACTCCAAGTAAATCTCCCATGAACTTGTAACAACCTGCAACTCAAATGATCTTACTTTGGAAGGATCTACCTTGCCTTCCTCTTTGCTCTCTAATTGAGTACACACTGTACTCATATTAGATCTAACCTGATCTTGCTCCCTGTTGTGTTGCTATCACCTTGATCCTGTTGCCACCTACAGATCAACTTGGTTCTGCACACCTGCAAAACTAGACCTTGCACACACATACACCTATAGATCAATGATCTTACTTACCCTGTAGATCTCCAATGTGGTCTTGTACACCTACTGACCAAGATCCTATATACATGAAGAATCCTTTTGATTCTCCAAACTAGCACCCATACTTGACACTGTGCCACTAGGAGGAACACACCTTGCTCTCTTCACTCTAAAGGAGCTAATTTTTGCTCTGTTACTCTTTAGCACACTTTAAAATACAGCCCATGAGTCTATTATATAGATCTCATGCAAACAATTATTAGACATCTAATTACAATAATTAGATCCATGGCTTCAAGTCTATAATTAGCCTTCTGCATGTAAACAACTAGTTCATTAACTAACTATTTATGCAACTGATAGTTTTGGAACCACACAAGCGACTGATGTCGGTCCTTATCTGCCTAGAGGTGACCAATGTTGGCCGACCCATGACTAACGTCGATTGATCTTCTCACTGTATATGATTGATGTCGGCTGATCAGACTGATGTCGATTGGTCTACAACTTAGCAACCTCTCAGCAACCTCCTCCATGTCTACATCAGTGAAGCTTTTAGCTCCACAACCTAACAATCTCCCACTTGGAGATAAATAGTTGCATTGTACCTGTACCTATACCCCATCTAATATGTTTCCTGGCTTGTATCCCTCTTCAAGCTAAACCTTAAAGACCAACCACCACAAATCCTATGGTGCACCTCCTATCATCTAAGTAAACTGCCACATCTACATCTATAAACCCATGTAGAAAATAAATTGACCTTGCATAGCATGTTGACCTACTATTGGTCCCTCTCAGATACCTGAGAATCCAATGAACTTCCCTCTAATGCTTCTTTCCTGGATCAGCTCCAAACTTTTTGATAGCTCCCACTGTGTGGGCAAACTTAGGGAGTACACACATACTCAACCTCATCATGTGATTGGGGACCCTGTTCTATGAACTATCCATCCATAGGTGTGCTGCCCTGATTTTACATCCTACACTACCTTCACAAAATCATCCTGTGACAACATCAGCTTGTGATCTCCCTATCTCTAGGATTACTCATGCCAAAGAATTTTTCTACTCTAAAATCCTTCATGGCACACTGAACTAACATTACCTTTAGCTCAGCAAAACCCTGTATGTATGAACCTTCAGCTAGCATATCACCCACATATAGTAACAAGATAATGTTGTGACCATCATCCACCTGGTAAGACAAACACAATGGTTACACTGACATTGACTAAAGCCCTGCTTTGTCATCCACCTATCAAAACCTGTACCACTATCCTACAGCTTCCTCAAGACCACATGACCTGGCCTTCTGTCTCACGTGTCCATTCTCTCTATTCTTTAACTAAGGTATCCATTTGTCTTTTAGTGCTTTCATATTAGCTGGAAACCCTACCAAATCTCTCATTTGGTTCTGCATCCTAATCATGCCATGCTCCCACTATTTCCTAGATCTAACCTGCTCTATAGTGAGCAATAAGTATAAATAAGAGGAACAATGAATTTGAGGCTTAATTACCCTTTCAGTCCTCCATATGGGTGTTTGAGACTCCTTGATAGCTTGCTGTCCACCCAAAATCTATTACAGTGACCGACCTTGGTCACCACACAATCTACATCTGACTGATGTTGGTTCCCATGTGACTATCCTTTCTATCGATGCCAGTTCCCTGACTGATGTCAGTCTTACCTGGTCACCAACATCGGTTCCCTGACTGACATCGATAGCCACCTTGCCTGACACCACTGGCTCTAGTCTGCACATGACCGACATCGACACCTGTCTGTTTGATGCCAGTTCCCCCTGACCAACGTTGGTAACTATGTTCACCTGTGAGTGATGAATTTTTACCCATGAGCTCTCCATGGATCAAAACCCTATCCAAAACACCCTACTCAGAGATGTCCAGCCTTCTCCACTGATCTCTATCTATCATCTCCTCCAGAAACACCAAGGCTTTCTAGTTCTTAAGTTTGTCAAACACATCTATCTTCTGCTTAAGAACATGCATCTCCTTCTTGCTCTTGTGACCAAGCCTACAAAGCCACGTCTTCGTAATAGAAGAAGAATCAATAATACAAGCAAGTAGATAAAGAGTGCCTACTTTCTTACCACATGTTAATTCAAGTGCATCCATTATGAGAGTTCTTGTGCATCTTTCATCACCCAACTTTCCTAAAGAAATTAGCCACATCTTCAAGACCGAGACCTGCATGACCTCCTTCAACACCCATGTGTTGGCTGCCTGTAATTTCAGCTTCACTTCCCCTTTGACAATGCTTTGACAAGACACACTAGCCCCTAAATAGATCTTTCCAAAGTCTCCAAGGACCTTAACATGGAAAAATAATCTATTTCAACTACATGGAAAGAGGCAACATAATCTATAAAACAAGATTCTACTTTATCTAAGGAACATCCCAAAGCATCCTATGCAACAACACCTACAACATCTACTTCTTCAGTTCCTTCATGCTGATCTTGAACCAACCAACAATATTTATTTACCTACTCTTTCTTTCCATAACACCGTAATTGATCATTCATGCCTTTGAATTCCTCCATTCTTAGTGTACTTTCTTCTACCATTGCTATACTCCCACTCAATCAAAAACCCCTGAGAGTGACCTGTAATCAGACACAAACCTGCTCCCTACAACCTGAGCTCTGATACCACTTTGTCAGGATCTGGAAGCACACAATTGATTACTTTTGTAATAACAACTAAATGTGGAATTTAACCAAAAGTCACAAGTAACTAGAATTCAAAAATAACACAAAATATGAGAGACAATACCCAATTATATTAATACTCTTCTAGAAAAGAATTACAAATGAAGAGATGCCACACTCTTCCCACCTTACAGGGTTCCCACACCAAGTGTTCAGTAATTCACCTTCAAGAGCTCACTCTCTCAATTATGGTACCAACACACAACTCAAACACAAAGTTGGTGTTCACCTCCACCAGTCATTAACAACACCACCAATCAACCAGTCAGTAATAATAATACCACTACACCGAGTATACAAACATACTCAACTGAGTACACAACACACTCCAAGTAGATCTCCCATGAACTTGTAACAACCTGCAACTCAAATGATCTTACTTTGGAAGTATCTACCTTTCCTTCCTCTTTTCTCTCTAATCAAGTACACATCATATTCCAAGTAGATCCCACCTGATCTTGCTCCCTATTGTGTTGCTGTCACCTTGATCTTGCTGCCACCTATAGATCAACCTGGTTTTGCACACCTGCAAACCTAGACCTTGCACACACATACACCTACAGATCAATGATCTTACTTACCATGTAGATCTCCAAATGTGGTCTTCCACACCTACTGACCAAGATCCTACATACATGAAGAATCCTTCTTATTCTCCAAACCAACACCCATACTTGGCACTGTGGCACTAAGAGGAACACACCTTGCTCTCTTCACTCTGAAGGAGCTAATTTTTGCTCTCTTACTCTCTATCGCACTTTACAATACAACCCATGAGTCTATTATATAAATCTCATGCAAACAATAATTAGACATCTAATTACAATAATTAGATCCATAGCTTCAAGTCTATAATTGGCCTTCTACATGTAAACAACCAGTTTGTTAACTAACTGTTTGTGTAACTAATAGTTTCAAAACCATACAAGTGAATGACGTCAGTCCCTATCTACCTGGAGGTGACCGACATCAGCTGACCCATGACCGACGTCAATTGCTCTTCTCACTGTATATGACCGATGTTGGCTGATCAAACTGACATCGATTGCTCTGAAACTCAGCAACCTCCTCCATGTCTACATCAGTGAAGCTTTTAGCTCCACAACCTAACAATTAAATGTCTATATATGTTGAAAAAACTATCAATACTTATATTTCACTCAAATTTCCCATCAGTTCAATGATTCCACATTAAATATTACTTCATGTAGATGATCCTCTACTATTCATTAGTGTCCAAGTTGGTGACATCCAATTTAGGCATGCTTTGATTGATCAAGGCTTTGTTACTTATTTTGCATCTATTTACTTCTTTAAAACACTTGTATACTTAGAATACAATCTTAAATATTCCAAAAGTATGTGTAAACACTATGATATAATAAAAATTCTTTCATTTAGTTGTGTTTGGATTCCTATCATGGTTCTTCATATCATGATTCATATTAAATTCATGATATTCAACTTCCTATTATCATATAATATCTTACTCAGTTAGTCTTGGACACATCACTTGAGAGATATAGTTTTATCCACATGAAAATGTGTCAAACTTACTCATAATGGTGTTATATATAAGATTTAAGGAGACATGAATCCTTAGAATTTTTAACAATTCCAAAAATGTAGTATTTTAAAAATACCCACCTTTGAATGTTTACCTAGTATCCCTTTTTATGATTCTCAATGATCCAATTATATTGTTAATTTTAATAGAGGTTATAATAGATACCATAAACTTGTGGGAAATATAACATCTAAACTATTACATTTTGATGATGACTAACATGATGATATTATTTTGAAAATCAAATCTTTTTGTCTCTCTTCACACATAATTACTCAATTACCCCATTATCTATGACCATGGTCTCATCAAAAGACAATGGATGAAATTATCACTTTCATAATGATGCCAAAACAACCCATTCCTCATCCTTCATCGATTGATAAGATCATTGATGGTTACAGTATTGATCTTCATAATCCTAATTATTATGATTTATTTTCATTATATGATCCATTTTAAGCTAGTTTTGGTTAATCTGAAGATGTATAAATACTTATATATCATTCTTTTTTACAACATTCTTTATGTTTACATAGTATTAGTTGTATGGATCTAGTTCTTCCTTATTATATCCCACACAAGATTATTTATTCTCCACTTGATGTCCATAGGTCTAGGATGGAGTATATACCAACTAACTATCATATTATCACTATTGAACCTCTTTGGTTTATATTCCTTGAACATGACATAACATAGCCATATTGGTTCATTCACCATATTTTTAATCCTACAATCATGTTACCTCCTAAGGTGTCCTCCACATTATGTAAACCAACATTGAGATCATCTTTCCCACCTAGTAAACATATTTTTATCCTAATTCAAGTTATCCCCTTGATGTTTATGTAATATTACCTTTTCCTAAGCTTGATCCCTTACCTACATGATGGGTAGATGAATCATATTGTGAATTCCATAAAGTTGTCAATCATTGGGATAAGTATTTCCATGCATATTTGATATTTTTATCACTAAAATAGGCATTATGTTTCAAGCCTACTATAGATAACTAACCTACATGGTCAGATACTCATAGACACATATGTTGTTTTCATGAAATGAACATGTACACCTCTATGTATTGCCAACAACTTAGATAAAACATTAATGCACTTCATCTAGAAACCATATAGTCTTCTATTGATAATAGCATACCTTTGAATAAGGTACTTCTTGAGTATATCCCTAAACATAGAGATGCTTATTATCTTTTTCATAAATGTGATACATATCATACAAAAGTTTTATAGTACTTTAACATCATTTTCGTGATTTCCCATAGTCTACACACTCACCTTATTAACATCATACTCAAGGTCATTAATAGGAAAAGGCTTAGTATTCTCATCCATTTACATCATCCACAAGATCCAAATATATTAGTCACATTATAATATTAGTTATTTACATTTATTACCCTTCATAATATATTACAAAAACTTATCCTCCTTCTAGAATAATAGGAAGTACTTCCATGAATTTTTTCAAAGATCAACAAGAGCATGATTAAATTCATATTTTAGTTACAACATGATTTATATGATGTTATTGATAATTTATTTCAAGAAATATATCAAAAATTTTAGCACATTATTGTGCTACATCACATTATTATTCACATTTTTCATATGAGTTAGATTTGATATTTACATTTCACTATATAATTTGCGATGCATTTTTTATCTCTTGTCATCATGATTTTCATGTTTAGTTTTTTTTATATACTTTATGCATTTATAATAATTCATATTACACACATTTATTTTAAATTAAATTATTTTGAATATTTCCAAAGTTCACTCATTATTTATGATATTTTATATTTGGTAACCATTTCCTTATTTTACCCTATATTTGGATGAATTTTCCTTACTCTTTCTTGTGCTATCTCATTTGTCAAATTATATAGTAATTTATATGACATGGATTTTTATACCAACACTATCATATTTAAATTATGATAAAATACAAATCATATTAATCATTGTGTCATTTATAACATCAATGGATCTCTTAACAATCCTCATTTATCCCCTATCATTCTCTCATTTAAAATATCACATAGGCTAGACTTGATATTTGACACTTATTTGTGGGTAAGTGTAAAAATATTTAATGACAACATAGTGTTTAAGTACTCCTCTCTTTTAACCAAAGTGTAAGGTTTATTTTGTTTATAAATTATATCACTCATGATTGGTTCTCCAAATCCATATAGAGGAGGAATTAAAAAATAAAAAAAGAGTTAAAATACATATCATATAATAAAATGTAAAGATAAAAAGGTAATTACAAATTCAAAAGTCAAAATCACACTAAAATACATGATTTTTATGTGGAACATCTCTTATTCTAGTTCAATCTTAGACTCCATAGTTGGTGTCAAAATATAATTGAGGTCCATTGGAGTGTGGTAGTCAAGTATAATTGGATAGGAAGTATCCTTATATTATTTAGTTCTACTTAGTTTATCATACAAATACTTAATATTCATAGTACACCAAATGATCTATAAGGGGACCTCATGAATGAGGAACATATTACTAGAAGGTAGGTTCATTTTATTTTTCTTGCATATAAAACCTTTATGATATTATTTAAGTTCCTCACTTGTTAGCCAAAGATTTTATGTCTACTAGTTAGAGTATATTAAACTTTTGTTGATTCATAGAAGTTATTAGCACTTGCACATTTGCCTAATGTGTTTCATTTATACTAATTATTATAAAAATGAATATTTAATATTTTCCACTCCCTCTTTTCATTATAATATCCTTGATGTTCCGCTTGATTGAATATCATTTATTAAATGATCATACCCTTGATAACAATTCCTATTTTTCACACTTCATTATTTTTCCTCTTGTGAGTTGTAGTATAAGTCCTCATATATAACCATTCCTTCTTCAAAACATACCAATATATCCAATAAACACAATAACCCACACTTTTAATAGTCCATAAATATCCATACTCTTCTACATTATCAACTAGCACAAGCACTAAGTTTGGTTTGTCATTCTTATTTAAATCCCTATTTTAAATCTCTTATTTCTCTTTCATTTGAATAAAATTGTTTGGATTATTATCTTAAATTTATGTTTACCTCTTTTTTTTTAATTTTTCATCATTCACATGTTGATCACTTTTGACATATCTTTATCTTCTAGTAATTTTGGTTTCACATTTTCATTTTATTTACTTACAATTTATCTAATGATCGTTATTTTAGACCATGAATTTATTCACATTTGTTATAAAATAATAACACATAAATCATGAATTTTATCATATCATATATATTAAATAACATTTGTGCTCACAATTAAACGAATACATCCATAACATCCATGAGCCATCAATAATATACATATATATATGGTTCAAAATTTTGATATAACACAACATGATAGAATAATTTTAAAAATTTATATCCCTAAGGACCCTATCTATCATGAGGATGTGATACACTACACATATAGGATTTAGAGTTCCCTCTCTAAATAATCTACTTTAGGATCTACATATATGATCATACATCATCCAATTATCCCTATAGATTAGCCACTTGACCCTACACTTGTGTTAACTATATAGCTATAGAAAAATTAATGGCTCTTTCTTGAGATAATGCCTACCGTGCTTGTATCTCCCCTTAACCTAATCCCACTACTAGAGCAGCCTATGCTCTATTTGGTAATCTTTTTATCTCTCAAGATACCTCATTAACTATTTAAAAACAACTATAATATGTAGATGTTGAAGGTGCCTTAGGATCAACCATCTATGTAGTATCATGTTAAGGTAGCATGCCATCAAAACCCTTAGTTGTTGAGGCCATATAATGGGAAATTTTACTAATATTCACACACTTCCTACACCATTAAAATACTTTTCATGTTGATCCCAACAATACTATAACTATTATAGGAGAAACCAAATGTGGTAACTAAAATTTCCTTGGTACTTAAGCTTTTGGATGTGATTCTACCCATATGGATAATTTATAGTAATCCATAATAAACCCTACACATAAAAATTACTTATCCATGACATTCAAATATCCATCATGAATTGATATGGATTTCACAGAATCTCACCCCATGTCACACTCCATAATACCAAGACATGTGGGAAATATGCACCACATGGTCTTGTGTCCACTTTAACACATAGAATAAGGCATCATCCATAACATGAGTTAATAATATTATACTATACATAAGAAACCTCTAATAAATATAACTATAAAAAATAATAATGGGCCCTTTAGTTTGTTGGGCCCTACACAAAATGCTATAAAAAAAATGCACTAACTATAACCAAATCATATAACCTAAGAAATATAATATGCCCTACTCTAACATTGTGTAAAACAACTCTATAACATAGAATTGGACCTTATCTAAATCATGATATATTAAATGAGTTGTCACAAATATAATAATGACCTTTCAGATATCCATAATGAATGAAACATACACATCAAACATATGAAGTAATAACTTAGTTTGGACATATCTCTCCAAACTTTTCACCCATAACACAAGGTTCATAAATCATCAATTGAATTTGTGGTATTGCACACCACTGGTGTTCTAGTAATAGGTAAACCTAATAATGCATGTCCATACTCTATGGTAATACCCAACTTAATGATTTCCCCATCTACCACCCATTTAAATGTGTTAATTAATCTCTCCCATATTCCTAGAACATGGTGACTAACTCAACACTCAATTTGATACATTACATAGACATCAACCCATAGTAACTAAGTGTTGTAAGATGCATATGATCCAAATCCATCAATATATTTAGTATATATGGTAACCAAATTATATCCACCAATATACAAATTATGTGTCACCTTTACAAAATTTTAATAAATAGATCACCTATTAGATATTTATCCCAAAATTAGCATAACATATACCTTAAAAATTAAAAAAACCAATAAACAATAAAATTAACTACTTCATCAGCCACGTCAAGCACTAAACTATCTCCTTTACCATCTTACTAACTATATCAACCATGTACAAAACTACATCAACCATCCAATACATTTAACACTATCACCTATGTACATAAATTACACTGGATTTATAAAAATCCATACTATATCATCCCTTTATATATTATATCAGCTTTTTCACAAAATTATGTTAGTCATAATATACATAGTTTGAAAACTTACCATGTTATTAGCCAATTTTAAAACTATATTGACTACATCAAATTTATACTATGTTAATTAGATATTACTTCATCAACCACTAAACATTTATTTACTATCATCCAACATTTTCATTATCATCCACCCTCAATCAAACTATATCAACCATCATGAACATCATTGGCTAGTAAAAAAAATACTACCTTTTCAACTACAATGGCTTGGCCAATACCATATTATTTTTGTAGTGATTTTTCACTAAATTATCATAAATATCCTTTAATTCCATTTTGATATTTTATCTCCTACCCATATTTAATTTTAAATTATAATATATTACCACACTTTCTAGTGAAAATTCTATTGCATAGATTTCCCCAACACTTACTTTTCCTAATCTAGTTCATTTTCATTTAAAATTCCAAAAATTGACAATAAATAAACCCCATACCTATATTACACCATATTATATTATAATCCAACCTCTAACATGTCCTCCACTTTGATCTCAATCCATCATCTCTCTCTCTCTAGTAAATTAGGATACATAGAACTATGACATTCAATAACATAAAACATGCAAATGGAATATAATTTATTCATTTCATAGTAAAATATCAAACTTTCAATTATTTACTAATAAATTATATGTTTTTATCATAATTTTTTTCAACACATTATTTTCAAAATAAGTTATATAATCTTGACAAAATAGAGAAAATTTTATTGTTAATACCATACTCTTGTAAAAAGTTCAAAATTTATCCCTTTTTTCAGTTTTTTCTTATGTTCTACACACTAGATGCCTTCCCTCATCTATTTCACATGAAACTTATTTTCCATAACAATAATGTGAGTGAATTTACATATTTAAAAAACTATTTACATTAATTTATTTTCTACTTTCTATAAAAAAATATTAGTCTAGTTAATGTGTTCTATTTTTATATTTTTTTGAAGTACCATCCCATGTTATGCTCTAGTGTCACATGATGAGCTTCGAGTTGGGAATATGTATACACATAATATTTTTTAAAATTTTATCACTTATTGATAATCTCTCTTGTATAAACTTTTCAATTTTGAATCTCTCAGAGTGAAAGCTTTGGGAAGACCATTGGTGCTTCATAATATTGTTGTCTAACTCTATTATGCATATATCCATTAGAAAATCCCACTTATTTGATCTCTTAGGTAATATTACATATAAATATGCCATAATTAAGCCAAGACCCATAGTTTAAGACTATATAAACCCAATTCAATGTAGTATTTTTGATTCCCAAAAAAATTCAAACTAGGTTTGCCCAGTTAGATGTAGTTTAAAAATTCATAGTGCATGCATCATAGCTAGGTCATTCTAGGTTGACCTAGTTTAAGGGTGACCAATAAATTTTAAACAACATAGAGGTAGGATGATATTACTAAATAAATTTATGTAATGATTTAGGTTCACTCAGGACTATAATTATAAGTCTCATTCCAATCCAATAAAGAGGGAACATTTATTTTCATACTATTATTACTCATAATTATGCTTTTAGTCTACAGTTAGTAGAAGTTATTACTTATATATTATCTTGAAGGTAAATAAATTGTCTTTTGGAGTCTTGGATTGAAATATAACAAGTCTTGTAGCTTATAGTTTATTTTAACCATTGTGATCCTTAAAACCATAACAACCTCTTGTAAATCACCTTTGGCTAAAGGAGAGATTGAGGCTTGATATATTCTATTCAATATAAGTATTTCTAACCTTAGTTATTTCATTCGGTAGATATATATTTCATAATCAATATTTTTGAATGTATAACTCCTTGTTTTAATCTCCTCTACACTTAAAATCAGTGTGGATATAGGGTTATTCAAACTTTCCATCTTTCACCCTAGCTAACCTAGGCTTCCATTTACCTAATGGCTCTTGACTAATTCTAGTGTTATTTTAACCATCCCTATTTATTTGTGTTTTAATCTTTAGTAACACAATATTAGATTAATTATATTATTCTTAAGTGACCTAGTTAAAATTATTTCATTGTATTGAATACCTAGAGGCTTTGTAACCCTCTCTATTCATGTTATGTGATAAGTGCTTCTTTAGTTAGGTTTAGTGGATCTAATTGATCATGTCCTAATATATCTATCTAATGGTTTTTATTTGGTTTACCTTCTCTAATTATAAATATACTAGGTAGGATAGGTTATAGTTTTATATTAATTAATTAAATGCATTATGGTAAACTCGACGTGAACTAACCACTATTTTTTCTGCTTTTAAAAAATTATATCAGTGTAGGTCAATAGAATTTTATTTTATTTCTATTTTTTACATTGATTACAATGATGAAAGTTGATCTAGTCTAATTTATATGAATCTTTAGGAAATACCACATCAATGTAGGTTGATACAATTTTATTTCTATGTGTATTTCTCAATAGACTACATCAACATAGAAAAATCTAATTTAATTTTCTAAATTTCTCTACTAGCCAACTATATTGGCTAAGACTAATCTAATTTTATCCTTATATTTTTTGGTGTTTATTAATTTTGTATAAACTACATTAATCTAGGTCAATCCCATCTAGATTTTGATGTGATTTCTAGGAAACTACATCAACCTAGGATGACCTAGTCTAAATTGTTGTGTGTTTTCTAGGCAACTACATCAATGTAGGTTTATCTAGTCTAATTAAATATATTTTTATAGGTAAATACATCAATATAGTTTTATACAACACTAATTTTGTGTTTTTACAATAAGATACCCTGAAGTAGGATGATCAAGTTTTCATGCTTAGATATGCATTATCTCTAGTCATCTAAATACATCAACCCAATTTGATCTAGCTCTAACTTTTAAGTATTAATTTTCAATTATATCAACCTAGTTTGACATAGTTTTACTCATATCTATAGACAATTTCATTAAAAAAATATGGAAATAAAACAAACACCTAAATAAAAAAAGAACCTAATATATCAATATATCAACAAATTGTCATAATATGCAAGGTATTCATCATTATTTGGGTCAATTACAAGATGGTTTGCACATATGACTACATATATACAATTATCAAATAATATTAATGATTGATAATATTCAAATAATCAATCATGAATAAATAAAGAAACTTGGATATAGCTGAGTTATTCAATCAAATTAATTCCTCACATAATGCATTCTTTGCTTTATTTGTAGATGATTATTTGATCTCAGAGATGCATACACTAAAAAATAATGATGTAAAATTTCAAAATTATAAGAGATATTAAAACATGTATGTTTCTCTTCTTTTTATTTTTTTTTAATCTCTTAATAATGTAATTATCTCTTGAGATAGTTATGAATCAAGCTACAACTAATTTTAGTTAGTTGTAGTTTAAGTTAATTGAATTTTAAAAGTTAATTAGTTTACTTTAAAAGTTATAAAGCTATAACTTAAATTTAAAATTTTAACTTTACAAGAAAAATAAATATATACTAAATTTAACTTCTAGTGGGTTGAGGGCCTTTTAATTATTTGTCATACATATAGACAATCATCTAACTAGCTCAAGTAAATATAGACCAAATTACAACTAGCTCAAAAAATACCTTAGGGTTATAATAAACACACTTTGGAATTTATTTATACAAGTTCATTGAGATTAATTTCTTTCCACATCTAGTAAAAAATACCCATAATTATCTAAATACCATAACTAAAACATCAACGTGCATGTGGGTTTTCAAACTATGTCATGAAAACATATTCTAACTATCAAAATCAACTTCACATTCAACAAAGGGATGAATATTTCATGTTAAACTAGATTAAAATAGGACTAAAAATAGAGAATGGCCACATAAAAATTATTGGCTTGAAAATTGTCACCTTATAATAATATATTGACTTAAAAAACCAAACCTTAATATGTATACAAAATGACCACAAAATATAAAACTTACTACCATACACTCAAATATTGTAATTGTTCAAGAAACATTATCTTTTCCTTCAAAAATGTAATAATACATTTAAATATATACAATTTTGAACCATTATTTTTCAAAAATGACTTAAGAAAATAAAATGTTGTCAACATTCACATGTTATCTTCCTTCACAACCATTCAATGGAGTTATTACTTTATAATAATTCTTCAACAAAAGACTAAATACATATATTCTTCATACAATTTCATTTCATGTAAAAGACTCAGCTAATAAATCAAGCAAAGTATGTAGAAAAAAATATATGTAGATAAATATTTTGAATCCAACTGATTATAGCTACATCATTTCTTTCCTAAAACCTCAAGGAAAATGAGAAGTTATTTCATAACAACTATCTCACATACTTGAATGAAGTTTACAACCAGAAAAACCAAAATAATTGATGTCTAAAAAATCTATAGAACTTCGATCCCATTAAAAATATTATTTGAATGATGAAGTGAGCAAAGAAAATATGTATTTATGTCCAAGTAGTTATCATAAAAACATTAAATGATCCCAGACGATGTGTTCATATTTTATTAGGATAATCAATTTATACCAAAATGTTTTTACTTCCAACCAAAATAAAATGTTGGCAATGCTTTAGTGATTGATTTAGCACCCATTTAAATCTACTACCTAGTTTTTAAGACCCAAGGCTGATACTTTAGAAATTAAAATAATTCCACCTCCAAATATACGCCATTATCCATGTAAATAGTCATAATTCTAAATCCCATTAAAACCCTAATTGATGAATTAACACCAATGTTAACCGATAAACTCCTTTAGAAATTTAAAATATGTTTGAAAATTTATAACTATGTCATTTGAATATTATGTCTTATGCTATTGAAAAATATCTAATATGTTTATACTTGCCATTTGAAAGTTATGTTGAAAATTATGCCATGATTTATAAGCAATGAAAAAATTATCCCACTAAGGGTTATATCAAAATACCTATTATAAAACATGAAACACATTATATCAATATACAAATTCTCATTATAGACCATATAACATATAAGGGTTATATGCACTTTGGTGGTTCTAGGTCCCTATAAAACCTAGTTTTCACTTTATCAAATAAAAATATACCAATGTGTTTGCAAATATATGTTCTCAAGATTTGCAATGAGTATAACAATCAATATTAAAGATCAAAACAAATGTCATTTCTATATTTACATTCTAGGAAATATATTGCTCATGCCTAAATAATATAGGTGTTATAAGAAATTATATTGAGATAACATGCAATAAATTTTATTTTATTTTAATACTATATATCCTAATTGGAGGATTTTTCAACTATTTATAAACAAGACTGACTATCAAATGTAAATAAAGTGTATACTATAAAATAAAGTATCAAAATACTAATTCTCAAATATAATTAACATGATCAAATGATCAAATTAAGTTACATCATCTCATATTAATGTCATGAGTATAAAAACAATCAACTACAACAATATTTAATAGTTTCATACACTTAGATAAATAACTATCTAAATGAATGCAAATAAGTTGGCACCCACTTAAATATCTAAATATCATGAAAAAAGTCATCATATGATAACACTAATCATGTTGATACCATAAAAAACATCATGGGTACTGAATTTAGGCATAACACACTATCTAATAGATAAGGGTGTATATTAGAGAGCCTAAAAACTAATCACATTATTCTAACATATCGACCCAATCTTCATTTCATATAAATAGTTATAAAAAATAGTTTAAATTTTAATTTGTTATTTGATACTACATTTTATATTTTATTCTATATTGTCCATCATTGATATAGTTATCTATCATGTCTTCCAGTTAAATCAACCAATGTTGATATAGTTGTCTATGTAAATAGACTATATTGACAAAATTAGATATAATCTTTTGAGTTTGCTTTCACTTTTCTTATCAAACTTTATTGACCAAGACTAATAGACTATATTCCTAATTCTATAATTTTTACCATATTTAAAATTTTCAACCATGCTTGATAAAATACTATCCTTCCATTTTTTCCTATGTAACTACATTACTTAGGCTTAATATAGTACTTTTCCTATTTTTTATGTTTTTCACTAGACTTTACTACATTGACCAATCTCTAAATATTACATTTTCCATTCATTTGTCAATTTTCCCAGATTCAAATATATTGAATAGGATTGATTTAGTTTATCTCCCACATTTATGTCTATATAAATATATCAAGCACATTTAATACAATGCATTTTTTATTTCCCTTTGTTAGATGATATAATATAAATCCTTCAGCATGAAATATATCTTCGATGATTCCAAAATAAGAATACAACACAACATGATAAATTTTAATAATTACCCTTAATGTCCCAACTCTTACTTTCCTTATAATTATATACAAAATATAGATGTAAGTAATGTCCATGTGGCCACTAGAACCAAAAGCTATGGGTCACCTCCTTCTAAATATATTTATCCATTTAACTATCCTCCACACATGCCTATCATGTATTATGAAATTCATATTTAATATACCATAAAAATAATCCTTTTCATAAAAAATAATCCTCAATATAGGGGTATTGATCTCATGGTAAACAATAAACTTATGATGGGACTACACATAAGGTGTGTCTCTTCACCACCACATAGTTTTTATACAAAATTTGGGGAAAACAAATATACATCTTCCTTTGTTCCTTATTATTTTTACTTTCCTAATATATCCATTACTATGATAGGTATTTAAAATTCTAGGCCTAATAAAATAACCTACATCAGCACTAAAATTAATACTACTACTAGTGCATCTCAATATACTACTAGTAGTGTATCTCATGCCACTACTACTAGCCAACAAACCATTAACACTAACCAAAATTTATTTCAATCCATTAATCAAATGGACACCTCCCAAACCAATAATCATAATCAAATGCTACAAATTCAAAATAAACTTTTTCAATTTCAAATTCATCCTTAACCTACTCAATGAGGAGAAAAAAATTAAATGTCCCCACCCCCACCCCCATTAGAGATGCACAAAGTAACCTTATTCCTCAATTTCCACTCTTTAACAAAGACATTAAACATCTTCAAAATGAACCATTAATTATTAAAATTTATAATACTTACATAGGTGGTATTACTCTTACTATTACGTAAAATAGATCTATTAATCCCACATTGCATCTAAAATACTTTGTAAACCTTTAAAAATATTGGATTAATAAGAATACCTTTGTTGCTACCAAAATTATGCCCAAAACGTTTTTAGGTGATGCCCTAGATTGGTACAATAAATTAAGTCCAACACCATTTCTAGTTTGGATGACTAAATCACTTCATTAGTTTCAGAATATCAAGCTAATAATATACCTAAAAATAGTTTAGTGCATTTTATCAATTATAAATAGGTATAATCTATAACAACCCAAGGTTTCATTAAAATATGGATAGCCTTATATAATAAAGTTGAACATGGCATGTTGGAAGATAATCACTTCATTTTTTTCACTAATGATCTTCATCCCAAACTCCAATATTATGTTAGGACTCTCTCTCTAAAATTCTTTTAATAATCCATTAATCAAGATAAATGTTAAGATTTATAAATAAGACATTTCTATCCCCATCCTTTGATGGGAACTCACATTATTATGAAATATAAAAATAAACATGCTATTAATAATGGTGTTACTGATACCCATGATTATATACACACCATACACAACATTATTCCAAGTGGATCTAATGGTGTAAATATATCTCCACCATTCATAAATACCCCCTTTCACTCTTCCACTTATATATATTCCCATGTTAATAATGTTTATGATCAGCAACCATATTCCATGGTGGAAATTCAAACATGCATTCTAAAACCTTTGTCACAATAAATTGATCCCACTTTCCCAATAAAAAACATTGGTATGATCCACACAAATTCTATTAGTATCATGAAAGTTTGGGACATTATCATGAAATTTGTAAATAACTTAGGAAATTTTCTCTTCAATTTCTCCATGCTCCAAATTTCGATCATGAAATAATGATTCAAGAATGTCAACAAGCTTATGTAAAATTAACTAAATCTAATGAAATTCAAAGTCAAGAATGAATCTCTTAATCAATCTAATACTCACCATTCTATCTATAAAGATCCAATTCCAAATCATCAATCTTACTCAACCACCTACTTATAATTTTGTGCAAACTTTAGTTAAACCTAATTATCTAACCAATGATGAAAATATAGTAAACATGAATAATATGAGGCATGTAGTATCATACATTGATCCTTATCTACATTCCACCTATAATAATTATCCCAATTTCTGAATTATTCAAGACACTTATCCCTATAAATTTATGGATATTAAAAATATAAAAACACATTTCATTCCATTATCATATGTTTAAAGTGTACCTAATACAATGATATGGCTTGATACTAATCCTTTTCTTATCACTATGACATCTGATAATTAGATATCATCAACCTCTTCTCACTTAGAACTAACTCATTTAAATATCATCAATCAACCTAATTATATACCTACGTCTTCACCTATCACATCAACCACCTTAAAGGAGTTGATTCTTTATCCAACTATGCAACAAATGGAATCATGTAACTCTACCCATCATGATTTATCAAAATAACCTATCTTGGATAAATTAATACAACATACTTCTTATCATCATCAATTATAGTATACTTTTTCTCCTCCTTCAATGAACTTGTTTCAAAATTATACACATTTATCTAATATAGTTCCAACTAGATATGATTAATTGGATCGTATAATTGAATTTTCTTACCTTCCATCTCATATTTCTTTTCTAGAAAGCATGAGGACTTCACCTTATAATTACATTCATTTAATGAATTTTTTATTCAAAATACACACCCCTCACCCTCCATATTTGGGGAAAGATGATACTTTATATAGATCTAAGGATAGTATTATCCAAAAAGGTGAATAAATGTTTATACATGTTGACAAAACCATAGATATTTATCTTTCACTCAAGTTGCCCATCGCTTCAATGAGTCTGAAAGAAGTATTACTTCATGTAGATGATCCCCAAATATTCATTAGTGTCTAAGTTGGTGATATCAAACTCAATAATGTTTTGATTTATTAAAATTATGCTACTTGTGTTTTATCTATTGACTTCTTTAAAACACTTGGATATTTATAATGGAATATTAAATCTACGCAAAGTATGTGTCAAGGGTATGATAGAAGTAAAATGAATTTATTCAATTATTTTTAGCTTCCTATCACATTTCCTCTTATAGATATGGTTTAGTTTTGCACATGATTAACACATAAAATAATGATTAATCATTGAGTTGAAAATATAGAGAAATTTAAACTCATTGATAATAATATTATATTTCACTCTCTTATTTTCTATTTGAACACATTAAAAATATATAGGACTTTGATTACTACAAGAGGGGATTTCCAAATCCCTACAAACTCTCAAATACTTAACTAAAAACCTTACCCATACAACAATAATATATTACAAATTATCTTTGTAATATATATCTAATAACAAACACTATTAAACAAATATATTGTGACTAAAAATATATTTGGTAAACTAACCTATAGACTATTAATGTAATATTATTAACAATAATATTTACATTTGTAAATTAATAATATGAACACACAACACACTATAACTCAACATTCACCCCATTTTAAACATTATTAATCTTATCTACACAAACTTAATGTGATCATGGGGAGAATATACATCTTTAAGAACTAGCCTAAATAGAATCATATGTCAACACATACTTTTAGGTCTACATACTACTAATGTGATCTTATTACACATGACCACTACTATGCAAAGAAATGCATCTCACATTTACTTCACATGATCATAATGGAAGTTTCATTAGGGGTCATCTCTATAAATAAGTAAGGTAGTCATGGGATATATGTAGTTAGTTTCCCTCTTATACAACTATTATCCACATTCTATTATATCCATGCTCTCCCTTTTCTCCCAATATCAGAGGTGTTTCAAACAACTAGGGGAATAAAGACACAAAATTGAAAAAGATAAAATTACACCACACATGTGAATAATAATTTTATTCTATTCTTATTTAAACACACACACACACACACACACACACACACACACACACACACACACACACACACACACACACACACACAAGTCACCATATAATTCTGGGCCTCATCATTGGTGACTAATGAAAGTATCTAGAACCTTCAGCCTCTATTTTCTCATTCTTATATTTGGTCACTTTTTACTCAGCCAATGAAGATTTAAAGCTTAGTTGCATGTCACTTTGAGTAGAATAAGGTCCCCCCTATAATATTGGCATACTCACTAGATGTCATGTATGCCTAAAAATGCATCCATTTACATTTGACCCAATATTTTTATTTTTTAATTTTCTTAATAATGACTATAAAGACACAAAATAAATAATCTAACTTTTGATAATAATAACACAATTTTTGATGAATTTTTGACAATCATAAAAAATTAACACAACTTATAAAACATTATTAACATGACCATTACTTTTATTTTCAACATTTGACCCATTATATTAACTTTTGACATTATTCCAAAGACCCTTTAAAAACTATGAATATGAAACAATTCAAAAAATTACCTTCTAATTCCTATAGACTAGAAAGTAATATTTAATTACTTTCTACCAACTATAAAAATAAAAATTCAAAGATTTACTTTTTTAAGTCTAAATGACTTACTAAAATGTAAATACAAATAAATGTAAAATACCATCAAATAATAATATAAAAAAACCATAATTTTCATGAAAATGTGGATTACATGCATGGATTTAGTCGATGACAAATTCCATGAAAATCAACATATAATAAACTAGGTATTGTCAGCAGGAGAAAGGTGAATAGTAGAACATGTATCCTCTATAAATCAGAGTCTATTAGATCATATAGCTTAGGTATTGATGATATGGCCATCATGAAACATATAAATGAGGGTATTACTTAATTTTCATAGATCACATGGTGGATTTACGCTAAATATTCTAGTTAGGTGCAAATGTCTAGCATTCAGGCCAAGTATGTAATACTATGGCAGACAATGTTTGGTGTAAAAGGTGAAGAGGGATTTCAATAGGATATCCATAGTACATTTTATGAGCAAAATTATATGGAGTGTCTTATACATTCATGAATTTTGTGGCAATAATATTCAATGTTTGATTTGAGTTTTAAATTACATGTTGACCAAATTTTCAATAAAAGATGCTCAGTCAAATGCACTATTTGAAACCATTATAATAAAAAATTCACACTGACCATGATTTATAAAAAATTTGATAATTTTATACTTAATATAATATAAATTTGATTGCAAGATTACTTCCACTATCATTGCTTGGTGAATTGTATCCACTATAATAGAATAAAATGTAGATGTGTATAGTGTCAACGACTAGAAGATCCAAATAGCAGCTCAAAGTTCAAAAGACATAGATGTGAATCTAAAATGCTATGAACTAAAATAAAAACATGGTATGTCATTAAATCCTTAACAAACTACATGAAACATTCCCAACCTTGAATGATATGAAAGGTGACTTAGCACGTTAGGACCAAAAAGTACAGAAGAATGGTACATGAAGGAATTTTATCTCTAAGTTAGAAAATAATAACACCAAGGATTCAATTTGATTTTCACACAATAAGCTATTCTAAAATTTATATTTCCATCTTTTCAATCAAAATATTCAAATAAGCCCTTTACTTGGGGTAATTACAAACAACATGATTACCATTAGTTACTCTCAAAATCCCATTATCGATAAAGGATCAAGATTGCTCCAATACAAGATAATAGAGTGGGTTTAATTCTACACATGATTAACACATAAAATAATGTTAAATCATTGAGTTGAATATATATAAAAATTTAAACTCATTGATAATAATATTATATTTTACTCTCTTATTTACTATTTAAACACATTACAAATATATAGGACTCTGATTCCCATAATAGGGGATCTAGAAAGCCCTATAAAATCTCAACCATTTAACTAAATTTGTTACCTGTACAACAATAATATATTACAAACTATCTTTTTAATATATATTTAATACCAAACACTATTAAATTAATTTATTGTGACTAATAATATATTTCATAAACTAACCTATAGACTATTAATGTAATATTGTTAACAATAATATTTATGTCAGTACATTAATAATTTAAACACACAACACACTATACCTCAACATCCTCTTATCATAATTCATATTAAATTCAAGATATTTTACTTTCCATTATCATATATTATCTTATTAGGATAACATTAGACACATTACATGTTAACTATAGCTTCGAATGCATGTAAATGTGTTCAAATTACTCAAAATGGTGCTATATATAAGACATGAATCCTTGAAATTTTGAATAATTATAATAACATTGTATTTTATAAATACCCACCCTTGAACCTTTACCCAGTATCCCTTTCCTAAATCTCAATGATTCAATTATCCCATTGATTCTAATATAGGTTATAAAAAACACTCTAAACTTGAAATAAATATACCACCTAAACTATTAGATCATGATGATGATGAACCCACTGAGAACTATTCTAAAATAAAAAAATATTATCTCTTTTCACACAATTACTCAATTACCCCTTTTTCTATGACCTGTGACTTGCCAAAATATAGTAGATGAAATTATTGATTCCATAATGATGCTAACACAACCCATTCCTCATCCTTATTGGACTGATAAAATCATTGATTCTTACACTATTGATCTTCATAAACATAATTATGATGATGCATATTAATTAATTGATCTATTTTAATCTAGTTTTTGCCAAGATAAAGATCTAGAAAGACTTAGATATCTTTCTTATTTACAACATTCTTTACATTTGAATAATATTAGCTATATGGATATATCTCTTCCTTATTCTTATATCTCACCTAACACTCTTTCTTATTCATTTGATCTCTACTTTATTGAGATGGAGTATATACCAACTAATTCTCATATTATCATTAATAAGCCTCTTCAAATTATGATCCTTGATCATGCCATGATAGGATGATATTGGTTTACCAATTATTTTGATCCTATGAGCATGCTACCTCATGATATTCCACCCACATTATGTCCACCTACATTGAGATCCTCTCTCATAGCTAATAAACATAGTTTTTATCCTGCTTCAAGTTTTCCCCTAATGCTGATGTCATATTAACTTTTCCTATGATTGATACCCTACCTACACTATGGAAAAATTAATTATATTATGAATTCCATAAAGTTATCAGTTATTAAGAAAAGGATTATAATGCACATCTAATATGTTTAGTACAACAACAAGCATCATATTCCACCTCTAATACATATATCTGACCTCCATAGTTAGCTACTCCTAAACATGTCTATTATTTTCATGGCACAAACACATTCACCTCTTTGAATTGCCAACTTTGATAAAAAATTGATGTGTTTCATATAGAGACCATATAGTCTTCTAATGATAATATCCTACCTAGACCTAATATACTTCCTGAATGTATTTTTAAATATAGAGATGTTTCTTTTATTGGAATAATTGTTCTACACATCATACAAATAGGTTTAGAGTACTTCAATAACATTTTTGGGATTTCATAAGGCCTACATAACCTTTTCAATAGTGTAATCAAGGTTGTTCATAGCCAAAGGTTTAACATTCCCATCCACTTACATCATCCAAAATATCTAAGGTCATCAATCAAATTGTGGTATCATTTCCATACACTGATTACCATTCATAGGAGATTGCACAAGATCATCCTCCTTATATAATAGTAAGAAGTCCTTACACAAAATTCTATGAAAAATTATGAGACTATGATTAAAGTTAGATTTTAGTTACAACATTATTTATTTGATGTTATTAATGATGTATGTCATGAAATATATCAGTATTTGTGATCACATTATTTATTTACATCACATTATTATTCAAAATTTTCATATGAGTTGGATTTGATATTTACATTTCATTATAACATTTGTGATGCATTGCTTATCTCTTTCCCTCATGGTTCTCATATTTAATTCTTGTCCTATACTGTATGCATTTATGATCATTCATTTTAGAAGCATTGTTTTATAATTAAATACTTTCAAATATTTTTAAAGACCACTCTTTATTTATGTTATTTTATATTTGGAAACCATTTCCTTATTTTCCCCTATCTTGGGATAAATTTTCCATACATTCTTATTTGTGATACCTCAATTTTTAGATAATATTGTCATTTATATGATATACATTTTTCTACCAACACTATCTTATTTCTCTTATGATATGCTACAAATCATATTAATCATTGTACCATTTATTAAATCAACATATATCTTGAAGATCCTAATTTATCCATTATCATTCTCACATTGAAAATAACACATCAATTAGTCTTAATATTTCACACTTGTGGGAAAGTATACAAATATTTAATGATGACATAATCTTTAGTACTCATCTCCTATAACTAAAGTGTAAGATCTCATGTGTTTCCCAATTATATCACTAATGATTAGTTATATTAATCTCTATGAAGGAGGAATCAAGAAATCAAAAAGAATTAAAAGCTATATCATACAATAAAAGGTAATTATCAAAAGTCAATTCAAAAATCAAAAGTCAAAATTACACTAAAATATGTGATTTTTATTAGTAACATATCTTATTCTAGCTAAATTTAAAACTCCACATTTGGCCATACAATATATCCAAGTTCCATTAGAGTGTAGTAAGCTAGTAGACTAGGATAGGAGGTATCTTTATACTAATTGTGTAACCTACTTTCTCATGACATTACCCAATATTCATATTAGACTAAAGGCTTTGTAAGGGGTCTTAAGGAATTAGGAACTTGTTATGGGAAGGTAGGTCCATTGTTTATTTTCCTATATATGCAACCTTCATGATATGATTTAATCACCTCATGTATTAGAAAAATATTTTACGTCTAATAGTTAGAGTATCTTAAACATTTATTGATTCAAACAAGTTTTTATCACTTTCATGTTGGTCTAGTGTGTATTATTTCAACTAAGTATTGTCATAATGCCTATGTAATACTTTACATTCCTTATTTTCATTACATTAGCCTTGATGCTCCCCTTGATGAATATTATTTATTAATTGATCATACCCTTGATAAAAATTCCTATTTTTCACACCTCATTGGTTTTCACCTTGTGAGATGTAGTATAAGACCTTAGATATGACTAGGCCTTCCTCAAAAATACCCATATATCACATAAACACAATATCCTAAAATTTTAACATGTCCAAAAGACACCATACCTTTCTATATTATTGACTAGTACATGCACTATGTTTGGTATGCCATTCTTATTTAACTTCCTATTTTAAACATCTCTTATTATTCTTTCATTTACATATCTTTATATTACATTAATATTTATCTCTTTGACATTTAAGTTTTCATTTTTCACATTTTGATCACTTTTGACATCTTTTTATCTATTAGTTATTTGGGTTTCACATTTTCATTTTATTTAATTAAAATTTCTTTGATTATCATTCATTTTGACCATGCATATTTTCACATTTTTAAGAAAATAATAACACATACATCATGCATTTTATCATAACATATATAATAAATAACACATATACTCAAAATTAAAAAATACATCCATAAAATCCATGAGTCATAAATAACATATATCTATATATATATATATATATATATATATATATATGGATCATAAGTTAGATACAATACAACATGATTAAATCATGTAAAAAATATATCTCTAAGGCCAAGGTCCATCATGAGGATGTACTACATTACCCATAGAGTAATTTGAGTTCTCTATATGAATAGTAATTTTTAGAATCAACATCCATGAATGTAGACCATACACATATCCTTGCAGATTAGCCACCTATCCTTACACATGTGATAATTATCTATCTATGGCCAAATGAGTGATTCTTTCTTGACCTAATGATTTCCATGCCTAGATCTCCCCTCCACCCACTCCTAATAGGAGAGTAACTTGTGATCTATAAAATAATATATTTAGTTATTGAACTGTAACACTAACCAATTGATACCAACTAACATATGTAGGTGTTGAAGGCACTACAATATCAACCATATACATATTATCATGCTAAGGTAACACGACATCTAAAATATCAAGATGGAAGTCTCCACCATGGTCACCCATCTAGTCTCCTCTAATAAAACATATATAAAATTAAAACCAAAAATAGATCTAATCTCACATAAATAACTCCAAAAACATACATCTATCTATCATGTATCTTTATCTCTCTGCCTAAAATCAAAATAATCACAAGAAACCACATCATCCTCATAAATAATTACTCCATCTACTTGGCCACCAAACACCTAATGTGATGAATGGATTTTAATTTGTGAAAAATTTATACATTAATCAACATGAATCCATGATCATGACATACTCCATTACAATTCTACCTCATAATAAACAAACTCATTGTAGGATGTGTGGCTAGGCATCCTTGTGGTTGTGGCTATGGTTTCATTAGAGCCTATCTATATCTTCATGGGCATGGTGTTGTATATGGTATCTACTGATGTGATATAATAAATATAAATATATATCCTAATTATCACCAATGACATCATCTAAAAACCCTCACTCAATGAGGATGTATAATGATAACCTCTACTAGTGTACCTACACCTCTCACACCATGTTACTCCATTGCATGTCAAACCCAAAATGTTTTAAATACTACAGATATAACAAATTTGGTAACCCAAACTACATTAATACTCAAGGTATTTTATGTGGATCCACCCACCATGTATAATTTATAATAATCCAATTTTAACCTTATGCCTAAAAATTACTTGGACATGACTACCAAGTATCCTATGTGCATTGATAAGGGTGACACACAATCTCATCCCATATTACAATCTATAACATTAGGACATGTGTTAAAACATGCACCATATGTTCCTCTATCTAACTCTACACATGTGGGCGGGAATAATCTATAACATGAGGTAATCCCACTAGCCTATACATAGGAAATATCTCATAAACCTAATAAGTAAAAAGAATAATGGGGCCCATAGTCTATTAGCCCTTAGAAAAAATAATATAAAAATTATGCGTTAACTATATGCAAATAAAATAACCTAAATCATATAATGTTTCTTACTCTAACATCAAGTGACATAAATCTATAATATAGAATGGGACCTTTCCATCTGACTTATGACACATCGATTGAGCTATCATAAGTCTATTAATGACCTTCTAGATATATAGAATGATACAAACATACAAATAAAATAGAAAAATCACCAACCTGGGATGGACATATTTATCTAAACCTATTTCCCACAATGATAAGTATCTATTATGATCATCTAAATATATGGTATTTCACAATACTAGTGTGCCAATAATAAGTAAACCTCATAATACATGTATATCCTCTAGGCTAATACCCACCTCAATGGTATCCCAATCCACCACCAATACAAATGTGTTATCTAGTCTCTCCCATATTCATAGGAATATGGAAGCTAACTCAACTGTCAGTGGGATAAATCACATCTCCATGAGCCCACCAAAACTCAGTGTCATAAGATGCATTTGACCCACATCTAATAATATATTTAATAGATATGGTAACCAAAGTGCATCCACTAGCCTCCAAAGTCTTTATAACCTTTTAAAAAATCCCAAACAACATACCACCTATAAGATGTATCCCAAAATTAGCATAAGTTTACTTTAAATTTTTAAAAAAACTAATAGATAATAATATTAACTTCTTCACTTACCATGTCAAGCATTACATAGACCCCTTTACCATATTTTTAACTATATCATCCACATACAAAACTACAAAAACCATTCATTAAATTTAACACTATCATCTATGTACCTAAGATACATCACCTCTATAAAAATTCAACTATATCAAAAAATTTCCACTGTATCAACCTTGTCATCAAATTACATTAGCCATCATATACATAGTAATTTTTGCATGTTATTAATCAAGTTTAAAATTATATTGGTTGCATATAATTTATATTATGTTATCTATATATTATTTTAATGAATGAAAAACATATTTATAATATATCTACCAAAAACTATTTAATTAGACATCCTTAATAAAACTATCTCAGCCACCATGAACATAATCAACTAGTCATAAAAATTGTACCTTTTTAACTACATTAGTCTGGTAAATATTGTATTACTTATGTGTTGATTTTTCACTAAATCATCATAAATATCCTTGACTTACCTTTTTAAACTCATCTCCTTACCATATTCCATTTTAATGTATAATCTCTTACTACACTTTCTAGAAAAAATTATGTTACATGAATTTGTCTTGATGCTTAATTTTCCAAATCTAGTTCATTTTTATTCAAAAATGAACTTCATAACTAAGATACACTAGTTTCTACTACAATCCATCCTATAACACATTCTCTAGCTCAAGAATGACCATCATCTCTCTCTACTAAATTAGGATAGAGCTATGATATTCAATAATGTAAAATTGTAAATGAAAAATAATTGATTATTTTATAGTAGATTTTCAATTTTTGAAACTATTATGATTTCAATTATTTAGTGATAAATTCCATGATTTTCTCATCATTTTAATTCTATACATTATTTCCAAAAATCAAAAAAAGTTTTGAAATATTGGAAAAGTAGAGAATTTTTTAATGTTAACACCATTTTTTTCAAAAAGTTAGAATTTTATCTCATTTTTTAGGTTTGTCTCATGTTTTACACACTGGATTCCTTCCCTCAAATTATTGACATGAAAATTATTTTCCATGTAAATAAGTTAATTGAATGTACTTGATTTAAACAATATTTTCTTTCATTTATTATCCACTTTCTAATACAATTTGTTAGCTCAATTAATGTGTTGTTATGTTCCTTCTCAAGCACTATCTAGTGTTACACTTTGGTGACACATGATGAACTTGCAGTGGGTCATATGTATACACACAATATTTATAAAAAAATTATAATTTATTGACACTTCCTCTCTTGTAAAACCTTTTCAAGTTTCATTTTCTCTAAGTACATGCCTTAAAGGGTGAACTAAGAAAAGGGTGGGTAGACGATTTAGTCTTTGTAATATTTTTATCTAAACATAGCATGCCTATATACACTAAAAATTACCACTTAATTGATATCCTAATAAATATTCCACCCAAATATCCCCCAACTAAGCCAAGACCAATATTTTATGACCATATTAGCTTGAGTCAATATAGTATTTCCATTTACTACCAAAATTCAAAATAAGTTTGTTTAGGTCGATGCAATTGTAAAAGTCACGAGGCAACTAGGTTGGTCTAGGCTAACCTAGTTTAAGGGTAAATTATAATTTTTTAACCACATCAAGGTGGTCTGATATTTTAATCTAAAATTCCATAAGGGTTTAGGGTCAATTCACCACTATAAATGTAAGGCTCATTTTAATCCAATAGAGAGGGAGCATTCATTTTTTTCACTATTATTACTCATAATTATTCTTTTTATATATATTTAAAATAATACATTATTTATATCTTATATTTAAGGTAAATATCTTATCTTGTGGAGTCTTGAATGCAGATAGATTTTTTCTTATATCCTAGAGTTAGTTTCAACCATTGTGATCCTTAAAACCATAAAATCCTATCTCAAAGCACCATTGGACAAGGGAGAGATTGAGGATCATTAGGTGATATTCTAGTAAGTATTGCTAACCTTAGATATTTCATTTAGTAGATAGATATTACATAATCAATAGTTATGAATGTATAACTTCTTGTTTGAATGTCTGCTACACTTAAACTTAGTGTGGCTATAGGTTTATTCAAACTTTTCATCTTCCACCCTAAGTGACTCAGGCCTCCATTTTTCTACCATGGTTCCTTACAAAATTTGGTGTTATTTTAACCATCCTCATTTATTTATGTTTCAAGCTTTGGTAACACTAGATTATATTAATTATATTATTATTAAGAGACCTAGTTAGGGTTATTACATTGTATTGATTATCTAGAGGCTTTGTAACCCTCTCCATTAATGTTGTGTGATAAGTGTTCCTATATATAAGTTTATCATATCTAATTAGAAATTAATTTATATAACTAATTATCAAATAATTTTTAGTTTATTTACTTCTCTAAGTCCATTTATATTAGTAAGGATAGGTTATAGTTCTATATTAATTCATTTCATGCACCTAAGGTTTGTGCTTTTAAATCCCTTTAAGATCAAACATCAATTTTCAAAAGTCAATACAAGTATTGAAAAAGTAATCAATATCTTAGTTCAAATATAGTATCACTAGAAAATAACATCACAAACATAAATAATCTAGAGTATGCCAGTGTTAATCATGTATCTACATCTTCATATAGCTATCTTATGCCTCAAAATAGCTCTAAATATACAATTATTGATGCAAAAAGTGTAAAAAAAAGAATAAGAGTTAAATTGATATTTAAAGAAATATTATTTTAAAAGAATTTATCACATTACCTTATATATCTCTTGTAATAAGATCAAAATAATATTGTGCATATTATAGAATGCATGGGCATCACATAGATATTTGTTTGGCTTTGAATAAAAATACAAGTATAATTGAAAATGGTTATCCTATAATAGATAAATAAAGGTTAAATGGGGAATAATTAAAAAATGAGAAATTAATAGAAGAGAATTTAGAAAAGTTCCAAAAAAATTCAATATAATTAAACAATATAAAAATAAGAACATTTATAAAAGGAATAGTTTTTAAAATAAATATTACAAAAGGAAATTTTGGAAAAATACAAGTTATTAAAATAAAAAATTGAGAAGGAACAAGAAAGGTTACAAAATATACAAAAATAAAAGTTACAAAAAATAAATTATTAAAATACAAGTATTAAAAATAATTTCAACCTATGTAAGAAAGTATCGTTAAAAAAAGGTTCCTAACAAAAGAAGTTCAAAAAAAAGATACATGTAGAAAAGTTAAGGTTACAAGTGTGTTTCTATATAAGTTAACCAAAAATCATTAATAATATATAGATACTTTGATTCTTAATCCACTCATATATGGAAATAAAAGTACTAATCTTGATATTGCACCCTTTTTCAAAGCCAATATATGTAACATGACACATCTCAAATATCTTAGGTATGATATTAGATACTTTGGTAATATTATATATCCTCAATTTTGTGTTACATCCATTGAGATATAAGTCACATCTGAATTAAAAAATAGGTTCTATTATATTTCACATTGACCCTACCTTGGATGAATGCAATGCAAAACTAGGAAGATCATGGATGAGAAAAATGGTGGGGGGATTGGTTAAAGATCAAAACTATATCATGTTTGGGCATGAAAGTGAAATGGTTATAGTTTAAAAAGAGGAAAAAAATGTAGAGAAAGATAAAAACAAGGAAAATATTTATTTAGGTATCATTCCAACAAATATAGCTAGTACCATCACAACAAAGGCACATGATATAACATATAATAATAATAATAATAATAATAATAATAATAATAATAATAATAATAATAATAATAATAATAATTAAAAAAAATGTAAATACCATAGTATGGGGTAGTTGGTTTTATATGTAATTATATATAATAATATAATGGTGGAATACCACAATTTTAGGATAAAACATATGAATATGATGATTATTGTGAATAAGATGATTATAATGACGTGAATAATATGTAGGATGAATATGGAAATAAATTTAATGGTTATAACCCACATGATATGGGAACCACATAGAGTAATCCATTAGATAAAATATTTAGATTATAGTAAAATAATATTTTGTATATATCTTATTTATTATTCTACTTCTTTCACATGCAATTTATTTGATCAAATTATTCTAAGCCCTTTGATTTTATTGAATTTTTGGTATCTTGGATCTTCCTTTTCATGTTTACAAATATTAAAAATAAAAAGTGATCAATTATACCATTATTTTACCCATTATCTATCTATTTTATTAGTCTAAACTGATCAAATGCCATTTTATTTCAAATATATAATTGACTAGTTAGCAGGGTAAATTTTAATGGTCCATATAGAAATAAACTTAGTTTTTTGGAAAAAATCTAAGTACATGTTTTGTAAGTATAGAAAAATTTAATGTATGGTGTTTATATGAGTATGAAAATAAATAATAATAATAATAATGTGGTGGGGCACATAATCCATGGTAGCATGATACTATATGAAAAATTGCATAGATGAGTGGTAATAGTTTTTTGGTGGATGATAGATCTATTGAAAAACAACAATAATATGCTAGTGGACACTAGCTCTACTATCAAGTGACAAGAATTTATTGGTGAAAACCATCTATGTTGTTAGATGGTATAATATGTTTATGGGTGATAGCATTTTCTGTATATGCCAATAGTTTCTACCGAATGATATTAGAGCTAGCATCCACTACCTAATTGATAACACACAACAATAGGATGTTTTCAAATTATAATAGGATGTTTTTGGTGTTTTATCTTATATTCCTCTATTGGTAGATAATGTATATTTGTGCACACATTTTTTTTACCAATAAAATTGAAGTGTGGCATGTTTTTTGATAAAAACTACTAGACCACTTCATTGTGATCTCTTACAAATTCAAACCTCCACTTTAACCTCATAGAGACCTAATTACATACAAATCAAATTAAAACCTAATACCTCCTAGAGACCATCTCATAGAGACCTTTTAGACAACACAAATAGCACAGTGGCTACCCCAAACTCATCCTTAATGAAAATATTAAATAAGAACATCATGTGTCTTTAGATAATTTGACTATTAGAATAAAAAGATGCATACAAATACTAAATTTAGAATTTTGGTTTGGAGAAGCTTGTCAATATGCCTTAGTATGACACATACACCACTTAATTATTTGCTTATATACTATGATTGTATGGAATCCATGTTCACTATGAAGGTGCAATCATGGGTTTTTCAATTTAGAATCAGCCCCAAAGACATCCATAACTTAACATAGATCCCTCACATAAATGTTAACCATGTGACCACCCTTGTTTCACTGACATACTATGACAATAAGTATCTAGAGTCTCATGATGACTTATGAATCGAGGGTTCACAATTTTTTCATTAAATTACTATTATTTTCATTTAAAGTTTGTTTTAAAATATATGTCTACTAAGCATCCTTAATAACATGTTTTATTTTATTATAGGTGAATATAATCAAAAATATAATGGCCTTGTTATTTAATCTATGAACAATTCTTTTCTTCTAGCCTTGATAGAATTATTTAAGTCTAGAATTGTATTACAGGGAAGAAAATCATACATTACACATTAGGATGTGGTCAACATCCTACGTAATTTGAGTGGCCAATAATTTTATTGGTGTTCATATTTGTTAAGTAATATTATCAGTGAATTTTTTCTTACCATTGAAAATTTCACTTTTACATGTATCGATTATATTAATGATTTATACAATGAGGCATTTCACTTATTAAAAATGGAGGGAATGAATATTCTAACTGCTCTTCATGAAAAAATAAATCTCAAATTTCTTTCACTTACAAATAAAATTTATATTAATGTTTACAACTACGTTTTAAATTATTGAAAAAGTATTTAATGTACTCTATTTGATTAAACTAATAGTATCCTCCTCAGAGAATAATTACGTAACTAGTCTTAAGAAGACATGTTACAGTAAAAGGTCAACAATGCCCCAAGGCCTCTAGATAATTAGACATGGATGAATAATCATCCCCTCATCCATTTAAAAAACAAAAAATAATGGATTTACATTATGCATCCACAAAATCTAGTTTCACTAACATAAACTCAAACCTATTCTCATGTTGTCATTAATACAATTGTTGTGTTTTCATTATTAATAATTTCATTATATGTTATATTTTTAGTTTTTTATTTGATTCATGTTATTTTTATAGTGTCCTCATAATATTACCCCAATTTTCCCAACAAGAATGTCCAAAAATATAGTTTCAACATGTGTCTTTATGGCATATTCAATAGTAAGGTATGTACTTATCAGTGTTTTTTATAATATAATTATTAAATATTAGTTTAATTCTCATTTAGTAGTAATCTAATTTATTTTTCAATTTTTAGGGACCTATCCTCAAAGGAAAAAATATCCACCACAACCATGATCCCACCAAGTTCTAACTATGGGAAAATGGTTATAATGTTTGGCCCCAAGCAGTGGCACTATGCATTTGACAACATAAAAGTTTCCAAACCTTTCTCTTGGTGGTCTCCCTATCTTAGCAAAAATTATTTTAAAACATTTAGATATTGATATTATTTTTTGGGGATGGATATCAGGGATCAATATACTTTTTTCAATCCCCATGCTATGATTTAGGTTTCCTAGCCCACATGGATAGAGGTTGGTTCCCAACAACTACTGACACCTAACTCTCTATGGTATATCTCACCCCCACCTCTTCCTAATATTGAGATTGTTAAGAGTGATTATGAGATTACTAGTTTAACTTTAGATAATATATTAGTGGATAATACCACCACATATGTAAAATAAATTATTCTTTTTTAACTTGAGTGTTTGAGAATGTGAGAGGTAAGGGCTAAAGTTTTTATTTACGAAATAAAATTTCATTTTCAAAATCACTCCCAATGTAACCAACAGTTCAAATTAGTTGAAAATCAACCAAAAAAATTGATGTTTTATTGAATCAAGTTATTTTTATATAAATAAATATTATAATAATTACAATGATAAGAATCTAAGTTTTTCTAGAAAAATATTGTATGAGTTTTGACATTCTCAATGTTTTGGATCATATTACATGATAATTTTTAGTAACCCTTTTTAATGAAAATTGTTGTAGCATCAATTTTCACCCTTGGATAAGTTTCTTCAAGATCTCTCAAATTAATCTACACTATGGGAACAACCCTAGTCTATGGGTCACTTATGGTGGGGTTGAACCTCTAGAGAAGGTCAGCTTCCTCTTGATGGATAACCTAAACTAATGCTACTATAGGGAAAAGGGTTAGAGAAGGGGGAAAGGGATCATAATAAATTTAACCAAATAATTCAAATAATTTAAATGAATCTCACATAATCATGAAGTAAACACTGAGGAAGCATAAGACAATGTTATCTCACACAATCTCACAAAAATAGCTAGTTGCATAAGTATTTCATAAACTAGGTTTATGAAGCAATGAATGAAGGAAAATAGAAGTTCTAATACTCAATTAGATATTTAATTAATGAAGAAAAAACACTAATTTAGACTTTAAAAAAATTGAAGACACCTAGAAATGATCAATAAAGAAGGACAATGGGCATGGAAGATTCTCCTTTATAATGCCATCATGTGCAAGCTTTGTTACACACAATTTAAAAGGGAGAGATAAGTAAAGAAAGTATTTATTGATTCAATAGGTATTTAATACAAATTTTTATAGGTTATATCCTTATCAATTGATATTGTTTGCTCTTACATAATTGAGAGAGAATTTCTTATCAAAATTGAGAAAGATCTTATAAATGGGAAAGAATTGGAGATATAGAAAAATGGCAAAGAGAGAGGGGGAACATGCCATCTGAGATCATTAATTGATTTGACACCACATTTAAATTAATTCTCAACCAAATTTCAAACAAATTAAGACATAACATATCATAGAAAAATTAACCCTCATTTGCCCTGATAGCCTTCGAGTTCTTTGAAAAACATATTAGAAGACAAATATGTGTTTTGGACAATGAGTCATGCTCCTATTAAGAAGGAAACCATTATATCTCTCTTAAAAATAAATTAAATACTATAAATACTTACTCTAACCACCATGTCTCCATTTTGGGACTCTACGCCATCTTTTACTTGGCTTGACTATAAGGACAAAATCTTTATGTCCATCAACTTGACTGAACCATGACTATGTTTGCTTTAGGCAAATGAATGTTTTTACTAAATTATGGATGATATGACAATAATATTTATTCCTTTACATTATATTTACTATAACCCCTATACACATATCTAATATATATGAAAACCAATCCCCTTTATTGGTGTTCATATAGTTATCATATCTACTAGGTGCATTTACATCATTTAATCAACCTAGTAGACCACCATTGATCTTTGTTAGACCCAAAAAAATAATTTTGAATCTAAAAATATTTAATTCAATCATTAAAACTTTAAATATACATTATATTTCATCCTAGATCATCTTTTCAGTTGACTCTTATACATTTTATTATATGGGTTGAAAATAGCTTTGTTGACCTCCATTAAAAGTCTCCTTATCTTGCCTTTGTTCATTGGCCATCGACTTATTGACCTTACATGCACCATTGATCTTTATCTATATGAATTAACATGATCCATATATCTTATTCTAGTTAGCAAGCTTAAGACACTTGTCACCCACACATTTACTCATAGGATCTGCTAACCTTTTGACCCACCGCTCATTATCAAATCTACTTTGTATGAGTGAATGTTCTTCATTGATTTGACTAGACCCACTAACTTTATATTTTCCCACATTTCATTAAATATTATTTTTATGATTTATCATGCATAATAAATCTACTAAGACCCATTAGATTTTTCATTTTCTCTATATTATTGGATTTACTTTATATGATTGATCATGCATCGTCAATCTGATTAGACCCATTGGCTTTGTCAATCACCATGCATTGTTAAATCTTCTTTGAGATTACATTATTTAGGCACTTGTCATCTCTAAATTCAGTCTTTTTAATCCAAAAGGATATTTTATGAGTCCTAAACTTGATGTCCCTATGCACATCTTATTTATTAAGTATTTTTAAATCCAAACGGTTAATTATTGCAGCTTTAACTTGATGTCCCTGTGCATGTTTCATTCACTTTTTCAACTTTAAGGACTTAGATATTGAGATAGAAAACTCATCAAGACATGAAATTTGTATAGAATATTCAATGAATGAAAACCACCATGCCTATGAAGCTCTTTAACCTTGGTTAACTTTTTAAGTGTATCTATTAAATGTGTAACCAAACTGATCTATTTGTTTTTACATGACATGTTATGATGGTCTTGTCCTTCTAGACTTTCTCTTGTCATATTTTAATCTATCAAATCTTTGAATAAATTTTTAAATTTCATGCCAACATACTCTATGTACTTTGAATGTCATAAATACTATGGAAACCTGTTGCATCTTCTTCCCTTGCAACTGTAGACCTATTTCAAGACTTGCTTCTCAAACATCAATAAAACACACTTTAAGCTTGATTAAAGTGAATCAAATTATTTTTAAGTGGCATTTTATATTATTATTATTCATTATTTTTCACTCGCTTAATCTAAAACTCTATTCAGCTGATCACTCCATACCAAGACCTCTAAAAACTAACCCATCTAGGTAAATTTCCATATGTATGCCAAAATTAGCCAATATTTATGGTGACGTCCTGGGATTGCATGACTTATATGCATAGACTAGTGGATTTAAACTAATCCTTTGGGCATACAGAGTCTTAATTATTTTCTCTCATTTGATTATGAAAATGATACAAGGCTACCCCTTTTTTAGAAAATATCCTCTTGAAATAACAAGGATCAAAAAATAAAAAAAAATATTCCCAGGAACTTATTGAAAAGGAAACACACAACTAAAAGGAAAAGTACTTAGGGCACTTAAAGGAAAGCATAGAAAACTTCTCTAATATGTAAAGTATTATACAATAGTTGTAAACTCTTCTAATAAGAAGGCTTTAAATGAATATCATTAATTGGGATGGGTAATATTTCTCTATCTAGTTGGGCAATCTAAAAAGCATTATGCTATTTGCATCCATGGATCAAATAAGGACCACTCCAAAAGCTATCAAACTTGGTATGGTTTCCTAGCTTCTCCTTATTTGAGTCCCATTTGAAGACTATGTCCCCTTCCTTAAAGTCCCTTGTCATGGTTCTCTTGTCAAAGGATTTTTTAACTTGAGCTTGGTGTGACTCTAATGTCTTCATTACAAGTTCTATAGTTTATTCAATCTCCATGAGATATATCATCCTCATGTTCATAGGCTCACTCTCCATCAACTCAAGTTGATGGGCTAATTCCAATGTAGGTAGTTTAATAGAAATGGGAAATCTAGCTTACCTTCCATATACAATGACATCTAGAGAATTATGAATGGTAGCTTTGGGAGTCAATTTTTTATCCCATAAGGTTTTCCTTAGATTTATATGCCACACTTTTTGATTCTCTTCCATGGTCCTCTTGATAATCCTTATCAATTTATTGTTTGTGAACTCTACTAGTTCATTGCCTTGGGGATAGTAATTTGAGGATGTATTGAGGTAGATGCCCAGTTTAAGTGCCCATTCACTTGTCTTAATGCCCACAAATGCTATAGAATTATTTGAAATTATTGTAGCTAAGACACCGAACCTAGTCACTATGTCATCAAAGAAGTCCAATACTATTATTTCATTAGATTATTTCAAGGTAATTATTTACACCCACCTAGTGAAGTATTCAATAACAGTGAGTACCAATTTATGTCCTACACTTTAAGGTGGATTTATCATTAATATTAAGTCTAAGCCCCACTGCATGAAGGGTTTTTCCACATGAATTGGGTTTAGGGGAAGGGCTGCCAATATTTGTTTGCCTACAAATAGAGCACACTTATGACATTTTCTAACCCATGCATAGGCATCCTTGAAGAGGCTAAGCCATTAATATCCAACTCTCATTACTTTTTCTACTATTGTCCATGGATCAAAATGGCCTCTTATAAGTCCATGATGAAACTACTCCAAAAGTTTTATCACTTGATCATCATCTATGCAACTAAGGATTAATTCATTGAGGTCCCTTCTAAATGAAACCCCATGAATAGATGTATAAGGTATGGATTGAAGCCTAAAATACCTTATTTTTTACCCTATCCAAACCTTGAGGGCATTCTCCTATCATCAAAAAATGTGTCATATCTTTGAAATAGCTATTATGAAGTGGAGGTGCATCTATTAATGAGTTATCTTATGTCGACAAAACTTCTTTATCTTCTTGAAGGTTATTCACCATATGATCACAAAAGCCTTTACCTCTTATCATATTGGTGAATTTGATTTCCACATCATACTCCATGACCTTGGTAATCTAGCCTACTATTTTCTCATTCAAATCCTTACTGAGGAGATAGTCCCTCACTCTAGGATGAGACACTATAAGATGAAAATTATTATTGGAGAACATTGGTCTAAAAATTTTGAGGCTTCTTAAATCTAAGAAAATTTGATTTTATATAAAAGCGTATCTCACCTCATATCTTTCCATCCCTTGACTAAATAAGGCAATCGGTTGCTCAAGTCCTTCAACATTCTTCTACGTCAATATAGATGATATGTTGTCATTCTTCTACGTCAATATAGATGATATGTTGTCAACATTAACAAAGGTGTACAATATGATATATTTTGATAAATCAGGATTGATGAATGAGGGTGCTTGGTTAATGACTTACTTAATGGCCTCAAATTTTGATTTACCTTCATTTGACCAAGAAAACATTTGGCTCTTCTTTAGCATAGTAGTGATGGGTTTGACTAGGTTTGCAAAACTAGGTATAAACCTTCTCACAAAGTTTATCTTCCCAAGCAAGTTCTAGATTCCTTTCTTGTGTTTGGGTAGATATAAGGCTAGGATGTCACTTATTCTATTAGAGTCAATGGATAATCTTTATTTTTAAATAATTTGACCCAAAATTTTGCCATCATGAATAATAAACACACATTTCAAGGGATTTAAAGAGATCCCATAGTCTCTACATCTTTGAAAGATCAACCTTAGATGATTTAAGTGTTTACTAGCTTTCTTAGAGAAAAATATGATGTCATCCAAGTAGACTAGCACCATTTGATTTATCAAACCTTGGAAAGCCATCTCTATGGCTCTTTGGAAAGTTTCCCCAATTTTTGACAATCCAAAAGGCATATTTTGGTAAGCATATGTGCCCCACTTTGTGGTGAAGGTAGTCTTATATTGATCTTCTTCTCTCACTAGAAACTAGTTGTATCTTGAATATGCATCCAAAAAAGAGAAGTGTTCTAAATCAACAACTACCTCAAGTAGTTGTTCTATGGATGGTAAGGGGTAGTGATATTTTAAAGAGGCCATATTCAAATCTTTGAAGTAAACACACAAACTAATTTCCCAACTGTTCTTCCTCATAGGCACCAAATTGGCTACCAACGAGGAGTGTTTTATGGGAAAGATGATATTAGATTTAATATATTTGGTCAATTCTTTCCTCATAAGCTCTTTAATTTTGGGGTTTATAGGCCTCTACTTCTGACAGGATTAACATTAACCTCTAGTTCTATAGTGTGTTGGTCCAACTTGGGATCAAAGCCTCTCAGGTCACTATATTCCCAAGAAAAGATATATGTATACTATTTACAAAGTTATATGAAATCATTCCTTTCATCTTTAGTTCTTACCTTTCTAGGCTTGAGTAGTTTTTATTTAAATATAATGACCCTTTCATAGTTCTCTTCACTTTTTGAAATTACTTCCTTGCCTTTTCTCATATGATATCCCTCATGAAAAATACTTCAAGGGTGATAATCCCTTTAAGAAGCTTGTTAGATCTCAACAGAACAATCTGCTCATCACACTGATGTTAAAACTTTACCTAGTTTGTAGAGGAGAAATATACTTCCTACTATAATAAATAGGCAATTTTATTGTCATACTCAAATACATACCAATGAACTTCATTGTCTAGGACTGATGGTCTTACTACCACTTTGACATATGGTTGCACTTTGGTCTTTTTCAACTCTTTTCAGATATCAAACTGAGCTCCCATTGCTGCCAACATATAAACATGTCCATTTTTGTTATTTGGCACTATTTGGATGTTAAAGGCCTCAAAATCCTTAATTAAGTCCCACACTCTATCTTTTTAAGACTTTATCAAGGGATTCTTGGTGATATTTTGGCCTCTAACCTAGTGTATTATCATTTTGCTATCCCCATAATATTTCAATTGTTTGATCCCTCTATTACAATCCCATTGAAGGCCATGGATAATGGCCTCATACTCTACTAAATTTCAAGAGTAATAAAATTGGAACCTAAAATAAAATAAATACTTGTCATTATAAGGGGATACTAGCATTGCACCTACACCCACTACATATTTTCTCCTTAAAACATCAAAGAGTAATTTACATAAGCCAATAGGATCTTTTTTAGGTCTAGTGAGGGATGGCATGGACTAATTCTCTTCATGTAAGTAATAGACACCCATTTCCCTCTCTTTAAATCTTTCTAAGGGATCAACCAAATGATTTTCATTTCATATTTCATCTAAGAACATGTCTAGTATCTCCTCAGGATGAGTGTGTAATTCTTGACCAAACATATGTTCATCCTCATCAAGAATGGTTTAATTGAAGTTTATGCTATCTAGACCATAAGGATATATGTGGAATTGTGAAATGGGATCAAATTTGATTGATACTTTAGTCCCATATATTATTTTGAATTCCATGTATGACCAATTTTCTACCAAATAACCTCCAATATTTTCTATGAATTATCTAGATAAACATAGTGCAAAACTATGAGGCGCATCAAGGGTCAATATATATTGAACCACTAAGACACTAGGATAAGCATGTAGGGTCAAGTTAAGATATTTACTGATACTAAATGGCTTGGTGGAAGATCCATCCAACTGCAACACTCCTTTAGATTAGGGCTCATATTTTAGACCAAGTGGGTTTACTATATACTTTGGAATTGCTAAGGTGATACCCCCACTATTTACCAATAAATTATGCACTAAATAGTCACTAATGATTAATAAAATTTAGAATGGAGGATTTTTTACCACCCTACCTAGTTTCTTTTCATTTGGTCCTTTGGTTGCATTGGTGATAACCACATTCACCTTGACTAGTAGTTTCTTAGAAACATTGATTATTGACAACCCTTCTTGGAGGATGTATACTTAACTAGGAAAGGAGTGAATATCCCACATTACCATAGTCACATTGGAACTTTCATTTGTTCCACATGTTGATGGGTGAACCACCAACCTTTGGTTGTGCTTTGGGAGCCACAACTACACCTTGAGCTTATGAGTTTTGAGGGACAAAGACATTCCCTTAAATTCCTTGGAGCTATTAGAACCTTTGGAATAGTAGAAGGTTCATTTGGATTTAATATTGAAAGAGTAATGGTTGGAAGATCTTTGACTACTTCCTAATTACCATCCATGTTCCTTCTTTTGAACCTTATATTTACTACCACTGGAATGTATGTTTAGATAGAACTAGCCTACTAATTGAGTGAATAACACTCTTATTTCTCATAATTTACCATTGTATCACCCAAATAGCTTGGTCCTTGATTAGGGCTTTGACCTTATTGAGGCTCTTCTTATTTTTTCATCATGGGTACCTCTATATTCTAAGCTATAAGAGCTTGATTGTACTGATAATTAGTGGATTGCTATCACTGATCATTAAAAGGTTGAGTGAAATAAGTGGTTAAAATAATGGATTACACAAAAGATTTATTTCAAGGAATGACACCCTCAACTTCTTGATAAATATTATTTTTAATGAGGATTAAAGTGTTGGAAGTGCTTGCAATATTTGGATTATAGTTGTTTTACCTAACATAGTTAGGTTGCCCTTGTCCTTAGCTTTGACCTTGGCCTTGGACTTGGAATTTTCCTTTGTAGGGTGGCCTATTTTATTGATAACATTGTTGTTGAGGTTGATATGAGGCTTGTTAAGGCCTTTTAAAGCTTTTTTTCCACTTAACATTCACTATTTCATTTCCTAAAGATTTGAACATGCTCTTAAGCTCTTAAAAGTTCTTTTGTTCTTGGGAATCACTAGATTGACTAGTGAAATCCTTTTCTTGCTTAGGTGAGGGTATAGAAATAATTTTAGGCACAAGAAGAATGACAACAAGGGGAGGAATAGAAATATGGGTGGTCTAATCTTAGCAAATAAAGTCATTGATGGTCTAGGTGTAATATTGTCAGCCTGCACCAAATAATTTTCTACTACAATTTCCTTCTCATATGAATTTAGTAATGTGTTTCCTCATATAAAATAGATTATTACTACAATTTCACTATTTAGGGACTTCAAATAGTAAAAAAAGGTAAAGTTATGGATAAGCCTAACAAAGACTAGGATTTTATCCCACATTTTTTGGAACCTTGTATTGAAGTCTGGCATGACTTCATGAGGGGATCTTTGAATTGTGGTCAACTATTTTACAAGTGACAAATGGTCACTTTTTTATTCAAATATCTTACATAATGTATCCCCTAATTGATCTCATGATGTATTAGAGTTAGTAGCAAGGCTTCTATACTAGGCTAGGGATTTACCTTTGAAATATATGGCTAATAACCTAATTGATACATTTTCCTCATTGACATTATGAATATTTAAAAAATTAGCTATGTCCATGAAGTGCTCAGAAGAGGTTTTATCTTGGTCTCCATTAAAATAAGGGACACTCTTAAGAGCTAATACTAGAATAAGATAATATTTAGAGAGGTCCAATGGACTTTGACCATTGAAATCTATAAAGGAAAAGGCTCCAAGTGTTGTCATGGAAATGAAAGGGTTAAAAAAAGATATTCTTATAGGGTTAGGCCTTAGAATTGACTTAGGAACAAAGTTACCTTTATATGGGTGTATATTAACAAATATTAATCATTTTTCTAAGTTGAAAGGTAATTTAACAAATTCAAATGGAATACCTCTATAAGGTTACCTTGTAGTCACCTTTGGCATGAGATGTAGTCATTGCTATGCTACCAGAATGTTGAATATTTTTTTGGAGTTACCGAATGTTATTGCTTTGAAGCTATAACTGTTGAAAATTTATCAAGCCAACATCAGACTTTGACCAATCTTCTTTGAACTATCTCCCATAAGGCATTCCAAAAACTATTTTAGCATCAATTTTAAACCTTGGAGAGGGTTATTTAGGATCTCTCTGACTAAGCTACACTATGGGAATAACCCTAAGATGTGTGTCACCTATGGTGGGATTGAACCTCTGAAGAAGGTTGGATTCCTCTTGATGGATCACCTAAATTAATGATACTACAAGGAAAAGGGTTTGTTAAGGGAGAAAGGGATACTAATAGATTTAACCATATGATGAAAAAAATTTAAATTAGGCTCACATAATCATGAATTAAACACCGAGGAAGCATAAGAAAATGCTAGATCACACAATCTCACAAAACTAACTAGTTGCATAAGTATCTCATAAACTAGGTTTAGAAAGCAATGAATGAATGTAAAGAAGAGTTATAAGACTCACCAAGATATTGCATTAATGAAAAAAAGAACACTAATTTATACTTATAACTACCTTTAAGACACCTATAAATGAGCAAGAGATAAGGACAATGGGCATGGAAGATTCTCCATCATAATGCCATCATGCACAAGATTTGCTACACATAATTTAGAGGGGAGAGATAGGTAAAGAAAGGATTTATTACTTGAAGAGGTATTTAATACAAATTTTTATAGGGTCTAGCCTTATCAAATTAGATTCTTTACTCTTCCAAAATTGAGCAAGAATTTCTTATCAAAAGTGAGATAGAGCTTACAAATGGGAAAGAATGGTAGATATAGAGAAATGGCAAAGAGAGGGGGGAGCATTCCATCCAAGATCATTAGTTGAGTTCCCACCACCTTTTAATGAATGATCAACCACATTTTGATCAAATGAGGACATAATATATCATAGATAAATTAACCTCCATTTGTCCCCATAGCCTTTGAGCTCTTTGAAAAGCATACTAGAAGACAAAAATGTGTTTTGGATGACAAGTCATTCTCTTGATAAGAATAAAAACCATTATAGCTCTCCTGAAAATACATTAAATAATATAACTACTCCCTCTGAACACTAGATCTCCATCTTAGGACTCTATGCCACTTATACTTGGCCTATTTATAAGGACAAAATATTTATGTCCATCAGCCTAACTGACCCATAACTATGTTTGCTTTAGGCACTTAAATGTTCCTATTAAATTATAGATTATATGACTATCATATTTATTCCTTGGTGTGATCTTTATTGTAACCCATAGACATGTATCTACTATAGATGAAATCTAATCCAATTTATTAGTTTTCATATAGTCATCATATCTACCAAGGTGCATTTATATCACTTAAACAATCTAGTAGCCAACCATCAATCTTTATTGGACCCAAAAGACTAATTCCATACCTACAAATATTTAATGGCATCATTATAGCTTGAAATATCTATTTTGGTTCATCTTGAATCATCTTCAATCTTGGGTCTTTTGAATTTGCTTACTTATGTCTAAAATAGCTTCATTGACCTCCACCAAAAGTCCCCTAGGCTCTCCTTTATTCATTGGTTGTTAACTTATTGACCTATCTCGCACCATTCATATTTATTTATATGAATGAATGTGAGACATATATATTCTACTATTTTAATCACTTGTCACCCATGCATTTTATCTTAGGATACACTAAACTTTGACCCATCACTCACTATCAAATCTACTTTATACAAGTGAATGTGCTTCATTGATCTACCTAGATCTACTAACTTGATCTTTACCCATGTGCCATTGGATCTATTTTATATGATTAATCTCACACCATTGATCTCCTTAGACACACAGGCTTTGTTAATTTTTACATGACATTACATATGGTTTATAAGATTGATTATGTACCATCAATTTGCTTGGACCCACTAGCTTTTTTAGTCATTGCACATCGTTATATCTTATCTAAAATTACATTATATAGACACTTATCATCTCTACATTCAATCTATTGAATCCAAATGGCTATTTTACAAGGATTTAAATTGATTTCCTTGTGCATGTTTTACTTATTAAGGATTTCTAAATCTAAATGGTTAATTGTTACAACTTTAACTTGATTTCCCTACTCACATTTCATTCTACTTGTTCAACTTTGAGGGCTTAGATATTGAGATAAACAACTCATCAAGACATGAAATTTTTAGAGAATTTTTAAGTCATAAATAAAAACATATCCATGAAACTCTTTGACACTAGTTAACTTTTGAAGTGTATCTATCAAATGTGTAACTAGATTGATATGTTTATTTCTACATGACATGTTGTAATGGTTTGGTCCTTCTAGACTTGATCCTGTCATCTTTTGATCTGTCAAATCTTTGAAGAACTTTTAAAACTTCATACCAACCTTCTCTATTCACTTTGAATGCCATGAATACTATGGAAACTTGTTGGATCTTCTTCCCTTGCAACTCTAGACCTGTTTCAATACTTTCTTCTCAGAGATTAATAAAACACACTTTAAGCTTGCTTAAAGTGTTTCAAAAGATTTTTAAGTGATATTTGATATTATTATTCATTATTTAGTCACACACTAATTCAAGAATGTTGTTCAGCTGATCACTCCATACCAAAACCTAGAAATCGATCCATCTAAGCAAATTTCCATATGTAGGCCAAAATTGGCCAATAGTCATCTCATTTCTTATTTAAAAATGCATAGTCTTGATATTCTACTTATCTCTTTTTCTTATAATGGAGGATCATGGAATATGATTTAAAATTTTGAGAATATCAAAACTCATACACAATTTTTTTAGAATTTTTTTAATTATCAAATGGATGGTGAAAACATCAAATCTTTAATAAAATGATAATGTTTTCGATATTATGTTGAACAAGATTTAAAATTTAAATGTAGAGGCCTAATCATACTACAATAAATGGGTAGAAGACAAAATTCTTGTGGTTATTATTGATTCAAAAAATCGAAAAGGTATGGTAAGCTATACTCATCCTAAGTTGTTTTTCATTTACATTTTAATTCTTGTAATTTTTATCTAAATAATATTCAACCTTTAATTTTAGTCAAAATATGAAAATTTTAATAATCAAGTAAGGTTACTTAAATTTCACATCCAACAATGTGGACAAGTTTAAATACAGATATTTCCATGAAATAAAAACTTGTTTTGGTGAGTAAACAAAATAAAACATTGAATAAATCCATCATGAAGCATGGATTGTATCTACATATTTTATTCATGCAAAAATAGGACGTATATCCCTCTTTGATTTTGATAAGAGATGTAACAAAGGATGAAAAAGAATATATTAACAATATTAATTCTACATCCAATGATGTTATATAATTAGGAATCCTAAAATATGATATAATACATGGAGAGGGAGTATCTTCTACAATAAAAAAAGTAGATAACCATGCCATAGGAAATTCAAAAACATTGAATCAATCAGTTGTAACATGTATTTATAGTGTAAATATTGTAATATTATAAGAAAATGAGTTTCAAATTGAAATATATATTATATTTATGTCTTCTCAAAGATGCATTGCATTATTTGATGGATTTTAGTTGCTAATGTGTTAGATATTATCTTGAAATGTAATGATTTGTTTGTAATTAATTTGTTACACTATATGTATGATATTTATTTTAAATTGTGAGTGTTGATTTTAAATTCTAATTATAACAATTTTAATTGGTAGTAGACATGTTTTTATGATTGCATTTTTTGAAAAATTATTAAATTTGATTAATATAATTACTATAGTTTTTTTAATTGAAGTGAAAATAGATAATGGTTAATGTTATTAAGGGACAAAACTAGTCTTCTCACATCTCAATATTATAATTTGATTAATAAATAGACTATCAGGTGCTGATTATGTTGGTTATTGATAAGATAAATTGCCAGATGTTATATTATTAAGATTAACCTTGAAGGTAGATAAAGGGTTCTTTTAAAGTTCTCTTTATGGAGTTTTTTAATAATCATGGTTGTTGAACATCATATTCTTGTGTTTTTTGAATTATTGATAATAAATAATCATGTATTAATATTTTATTAGTGTGATTAACATGAGATAGAATTTAAATATCAAGCACATGATAAGTGGGAAATATTTAGTAATAAATTACTATATGGTACTTATGATAATGTTTATTTATAATTCTTATTGATTTTATTTTTTCATAATAAATAATTCTACTATGAGTAGATAATGTTGTGATTCTAATATTGTAATGTGATAAATTTTACAATGCTTGAAATAGCATATATAATATTTTATAATAAATATAAAAATATCACAATTGGTAATGAATTATAGTATAATTCTTAAATTTAGAATACATACATAACTAAAACTCAAGGGGATGAAACAATCCTTTTGTAGCTTGTTCTTTGAGGATGGCATTTGTATCTACATTCTCATAGGAATCTTGACTATCAAAATTAACATCATATCTATTGGTGGTTGAATTCATAACACCTCTTATTTAATTTATTGAATTCCAAATTAAATGTGATCTTTCATAAGTAAACCCATCCATGGGATAACGAGAACCATACAGCTTCAAACAAGTCTCTAGATTTTTATCCAATATATTATAAAGTTTGGAATAAAAAAAATATAATAAAATGAATACCCTTTGATATTAAATAAATCCCAAAATAATTTTTTGGAATATTTTATATAATTGAAAATATTCACTCATATTTTCCCATAGAATGTTATGGGGTAATGTTTCTTCCATAGCCTTGTAATAACACCATTTTACACTAGTTCATTTAAAAAAACGATAGTGATCATCAGTTGTAATTTATAAATGTGTTGACTAAAATTTCAATAAATCCTTTTGAAAAATACCTTTAATTCAAACTTTATTTATCTCCACATAATTTTTAAAATGTTTAACGAGACTTTCCATGTATTTGACAAATAAATTATAGCTAGTTATTCACCATTTACAGTGTTCCAAAATATTAGATTAATCACTCCCATGGATTCAACCGAGTCATCCCTTTTAAAATGATATCAAATTTAAGTAGATAGGACTATTAAAATATTTATTAATTTTAGTCGTGTCTCATAAATAATAGTATCATATAGTACTCATTTTAAAGGCACTTCTTCAATTTATTCTCCTACCAAATCAAAATGTCTTTGGAATTTGTGCATTGGTATCTAATTTCCATTAATAATTATAAAAATATTATCATTAATATTAAACTCTAAATAGATACCAAGTTCCTTAATATCGATTAAAATTTGCATGTTGCCAAATACAGGGCCTTTAAAATAATCTTTTGAGAAGTATAATATATCTATAGACTGATAAATCTATTTTATCAACTAAGTGAAGTATATATATATATATATATATATATATATTGTAAAACATTTCATTTATTTCAATATAGGACGAATAACACATAATTTCAAAAAAAGTTTCTAGATATTTTAAATGGTAAAATAAATTTATTTCCTTGTCAACTTTCATCTAGTATTTAAACATAAAACCTACTAATGATAGATAATATTAAAAAATTATGCATGTTGACTCATACACATAAATACATCTTGTATCAAAATATTTTTACTATTAGTCATTCTAATCAAAAATTTATAAAACTCCAAACATATTTTTGGTTACCTGACATGTATGCATGCAAGTCATAGACAAGTTCCTCCACTTTTATGACATTTTCAAATGTGTTAAAAATATTGTAATTAATATTCATTCTATGAGCCATGTAATGAATTAGAATAATATACGAGGAATATATTATTTGTAATTAAACAAAAATACTAGTTATATGCCCCTACATCATAGACACACCATTAACACTAACATAGACTAACTTAGTAGCTATAACATAGTCATCCATCCTAGTTATATCCTTCAAATTAGAAATAATCAATCTACAAAGGTTTTTGATGATACATTTTTTGGTCATTTTATGTACAAATAAAATTTGAGGTTTCCTTAAATGGTAATGAAAAGTATAAACATGAATACAAACCCATGATGTGTTCTCAATTACTGTGACCTCATCAATAGATAGTGAGATAAACCATGCATTGTTTACTTTTTATTTCAAATCCTCCTCAAACATTGTGAGACATTTTTGCATTTCCCAAGAAATTATATTTTACCATTGGGATTGTGGAATTTTATAAAATGCACTATTTTGGAAAAAATTATTATAATCTAAAAAATATGATATATGTCTACCTTTTTCATAATGTGATAGATGGTAGAGAATTGTATATTTTTGGCATGAAGATTTGCTTGAGCAGGTTTTCCTAAATGAGTTATTATTTTACTCCTTTCTCAATAAGATATTGTATATGTTTCTAATGATATTCATACTTTGATGTGTACCTTACATACATACACTATTTTACATCTTGCCTTATCTATGTTTTATGGGTTTATCCATATTTTTGTTTTACCGATGCATATATTTTTCCACAATGTTTCTCAATTGTGTCCAACTTAGGTTGTATTTTCTGGTACTTTCCTAGTTTATAACTACATATTATACATCAAAATTATGTTTTGGTATCATTACCATTTTATGGTTTCACTAGTTCAATGAATGGATATTTAGCTACCCTATCAAACTTACCAATTATCTGTGTACTTCTCTTTTTTTGCATAGATTTCTTAGTGCAGTCTTCAAATGAAGTTTGTGTTTAATGAGTAAAAATGTCATCTAATATTTGGAACTCATTATCAATAATGTCATCTAGTTTCGTCTTCCTTCACACAAAATTATTAGTTCAATATTTAACCAAAGTTGGTGTTTCATGAGATCTAGAAATTTGTTTATGTATTTGCACCTCATCCAAGTCATATTGTTTATTATTATCATCCTCTTGAGGCATTTCATAGTCATACTTAGTAGTGTATTTGAGTGTTCACATGGCATCATAAATAATATCTTTAAATGGTGATGTGATTAATTCATTTATCTAGAATACCATTATATGTGGATTATGCTTTTAGTAGGGTTTACCTTTCAATTGTTATTGAAACTTAATATGATATTGAAAAATAAACAAAAATATATTTCATAATTTAGTATAGTATCTATATTTGGTGTTAATAATAGTTTCTTGGTGGTTTTTTTAGTTGGATAAAATAAGATAATAGGATTTTTTGGTTGATTATCCCATCCCCTTAACATTTGCACCATATGCCATGTAATTGATTGATTATAATGAAAATGGGTCATGGTGCTGGCAAACAACATGAATCCTAAAACTAATTGTTTTTTAGTGACACAAATTATAATGATATACATAGATTCTAGAGGATGACCTAGATTTTAAAGGGATACACAAATGTTGACAAAAATTGTTAAACATCAAGAGTGCTAAAAAGTGATATGGTAATTGGTTAGTGACACCAATTTTGAAATGTGACATAACTTTCTGGTAGGTGACATAGACAGTGATCAACAACATGGATGATTCCATGAGATACTATTATTAGTATAAGACAAAGGTTATTATGAGTGACATTATTGTGGGTAAGAGACATTTATGTTGACTAATAACATAAATGCCTCTGGATGGTAGTGTGAACTAGGAATTTGACTCAAGAGAGGGGGTTAGATCAAGTGTTAATTAAAAATGAAATCAAAATGAAAATAACACACTAACAAGAATGACATCTATATGCCCAGACACTAGGGGAAGCTTAGTAATAAACATGCATATGAAATTAACAAGTAAAACATGACAGAAACCTTTCTTCACCTTCCTTAAAGCTTCCAAATGGTTTGTAGAGTGGCTTATTTGGCTTGTGCATCAAAGAGTCTTCATCAATGGATTTGTTTAGCTCATTCTCTCCTTGGCACATTTATCTTGTGATGGATTTGGCTTGGTTCAATAACTTGGCATAACAACACTAATCATATGAGGCTTTGAAATCACTTGTGTATGGTAAATATTGTCACTTGGATTTTCACCCTTGAGGAGATGCTTAGTTATCCTCATCCAAGTGGAAAAATTGAGTCGTCTCTCTTGCTATGGGTGACAATTTTGTTGAGATGAATCTCTAGATAAGGAGCTACCTCCCCTTGATGCTCCTTTAAATCTCTCTCTAACTTAACAATTCTATATGAAAAGGGTTAAGGAAAAAAACTAAGAAAAAAAATGGTGATGTACCAATGTATAATTTCCTCCCAATTGACTAAAACCACTACTTAAAGACAAATAAGGTTTTTCTCACACAAGACTCACAACTCAAGATTCATTACTGCATCAATGTTTCATATGCTAGATTTAAAAAGGTATATGATTCTTAGGAAGGGAATGAATGATTCCAAAGAGGGATAAAATCATGGAACACTTCTATGATATCTCTACACTTTGAAAATAATACTAGAAAAGACTTGCAATAATCTCCTTTTTGCAAATTGGTAGACCATCAGGAGTATGAGCTAGAAAAGATAATATTTCACTAGACTAGACCAATAAGATTCAAGTAATTACAAAATATTAGAGAATATGAGTGGAAAAAACACTTGTATAATTTTGCAAGAGTTCTTTGAGTACAAATATAGCTAGATTTTTCCTAATAACCAATAGAGGCTACTAAAAAGAGATGAAAGAATGCATATATATATAGCTTTGAGAGAAAAATCAAGAAAAGGAAGTCCAAAGGTCATTCAAACATGTGTCACCTTGAGGATATCAGTTACAATTACATGTGAAATAGGGGTGAGGTGAGTCATGCCATATTAGGATGTCTACTTGTCTGAAACAAGTTATAAAAATGGTGAAAAGTGGCATAAAACCTTTAAAATTAGCACAGGTAATTACCTCCAAGCTACCAGTAATAACTTGAAGCATAGACCTATCTATTTTTTGATTATTTTACCTACACCAAATGCTCAAGATCTTTCCATCTATTACCTCCATATTATCCCTTAGGTTCCCATCAAGCCTTTTTCTGACTCTAACGACTAGTTTCGATAGTTTGAAATTAATGTTTGCAAAGCCATCACCTTCTTGGGTATTTTTTTAAGACATTTATTTCCCTTGGAAAAACTTTCCAAAAGAATTCATTATTTGAACACTTTTCTTGAAATAATTCATTCAAGTTTTTTCTTGGAAATTCCTACAGATAATTTTCTCAAAAAATATTTTGGGCCTTTTGTTTCCTTTGTATCAAACAAAATGTCCCAAAGAATTAGGCTTTGACCTTTTTCGATGCTAACAAGTTTTATAAAAGAAATCCTTAGATAATCTTTTCAAAAGAATTCCTTTGGATTTTCTATTTGGCCCTCTGGACTTTTGTATTTTTACCCTTTAACTAAAATAAATGGTCCTTCGACAATCTATAAATGACCTTACGAGAAAGTTGAAGTGCCCTTCAGAATTTTTTTAAAGTACCTTTCAACCTTCCTTCAAATGCCCCTTAGGAAAAATTAAAGTGACCTTCAGAACTTGTAAACCACCCTTCAAAAAATTTGAAAATGATCCCTTAGCCTAAAAAGGTCCTTTAGGGAAATTGTGAATATAATTTTCCCAAAGGAATTAGTCTTTAGCTTTAGGAAATCTATCTTAGACAAATTATCCAAAATAATTCGACACTTAGCCAAATGAAAAGTCTAAAATAAATAACATTTAGACAAAAATAAAAGACCTAAAAGGATTACTATGGAAAGGCTTAACAAATGACCAAAACCAAACTTTCCAAAAGAATTAGACATGTACATTTGTTATGGGCTTTGTATAGAACACTTCTTCCAAATGAAACCTGCATACTAGACCTAGCCAATTATATAGACTTAGGTGACTAAGTTTTCAAATAGGGATGCCCAATTTTTGACTTGACAGACCAAAATTTGGTCAACAAATTAGTAACTCATAGGGGTAATATGCCTACTATATTAACTAGACTCATAGCCTAATTAGTCCATTAGGCATATAGAGTCATCTAAGGACTAAAATAAAGAAGAAAAATTGACCATGATTCAAAACTTGATCAACAAGACAACTAGTTACCACCTTAAAACACATAAGGGAAAGAACAAACACACACAAAGACCAAAGAAAACACACTTGTGCTAATAATCACTTAGGAGAATTGAATATAGAAAAAAGAAAACTAATTATGTACAGTTAACCATATATTCTATTCCCCCTCCTAGATCAAAGGGGAAAATTCTTAGGTCTCTTTCATGACAAAAAACATCATGGTGGTAACTAGGTAGCTTGTTAGAGTGATAACTTGGTGACTCACCCTTCTTTTTTACCACTTTGATTAGCATGTATTCTAATGTATCAGATTCAAACATGTCCCCAACCTTCATGTATCCATTTTACTCTTTAAGACATGTATCATGTTGGTTCTTTATACTAGTGTAGTCTATTAATGGATTAATGGTTGTTATCTCATCATCATAGGATTCATTTGGATCATGGCCCTCTCGGTATGCATCATGGACCAACTCATTCTTTTCTATCCTTTTGAAAAGCTGGTCAAATTGATCTCTTACTTCATCATAGCTCTCTTGAGGAAGGGTGGATGGTGTAATATTTTAATTGAGGTAAAAAAATTATAGCTCATTCCAAAAATCATCATTTTATTTCTCAATAACACCTTCTTCAAAGTCTATATCAAACCAAACTGACCTCTCTCCTTGTTCAAAACTAAGAGTCCTTGGTTGCTCAAGAACATGCTCTTAAACCTGATTTAACTCAGGTACCATGATTTGAGCACTATCTTCATCAAATCAAAAGGAAAATCCATCAAACAAAAAGGAAGAGAGATCACCATGTTTGCATTCTTCATCATCACCTACTATGGATTGTTCACTATCTTCATCACAACCAAAAGGAATTTCATCAATTAGAGATAATGAAACCTCATCATGTCTACCAAGCTCTATACTTGCTACCTCCTTTTCGATTATATTATCTTCTCCACCCTTGAATTTTGTAACTTCATCTTCCACCTCACACAAGACATTTTATCCTTTCTCCAAGGAGAGGGTGAGAGGGAAAGAAACATCTTTGACTAGGTTGAGAGATAATGGGACATTTTCATTCTCTTCTTTCCATCTTGCAATCATCCTATCAAAGACTAGAAAATTTCCATTATTTAAACACATTTTCGATTGAGGAGTAGGATAATGACTTAACAAAATATAATTTTTATCCATAAGAGTCTCATCAATCTCTTCATTCCTCTCATCTTTAGGTTATGTTTACATTTGAATAACATCCTTCCAATGTGTGAAACCAATATGCATAACTTCTTCAAACTTTTGGGATAATTCATGAAGAGCACTCCTCCAAATTGGAATATTGACATCATGTGTCTCCTCTTGATGATAGGCAGCAACTTCATTCACTTTCTCAGGGCCTTGAGTTAGATCATGATAAACATTTCTATAGCTTGGAATCTTGACATCAAATTGAAGGGCTTGAGAGGTTTTAGGTAGACTAGGGAGAGTTTGCACATCCATAAGAGTTTTTTGAAGTTGAATGTGTTGGTATCCAAAGGAAATGGGATGGTTTTCTTCCAAGGAGGGCTCCAAATCTAGGAATGTGGATTAGTTTGTTTCCATAGAAGGCTGACCTAATATCTTTTGGTATTAAAGTGCTTAGTGCAATGGATTAATAATAGGAGTAGTTTGTTTTGACATAAGAGAAGATGTATTAGATGGGATAGAGGGTTGGATCATTTTATTTTGATGAACAAGTTATATTTGATAGAAAGGATTTGGTATACAAAGAGAGGGTTTATTTTGTATGGGATAAAGTTGTCTTAAGATGGAAGAAGGTGTATAAGGTTGACTACATTGAGTGTGTTGACTCCTCCATCTTACTTGTTTCTCCTTCATGGATTGAATGGCATGATCTTGAATAAATAAACACCCCTCCTTGTAAATTATCTCTTAATCATATATATTTTACTCATTCAACCTATCTATCTCCAAAATTTGCTTCTCAAACTCCAACATTATCTCCCTAGCACTCTTGGATTGATTAGGAGAAAGACAATTATAAGATCTACTCAAGGTGATTCTATAAACAACATGAGATTGATCAAAACTATATGAAGGAACATAAAGGCCATACTAATCAATAATGATATTATACATACCAAATATGATTTCTTGATGCACTAGGCATACATAACCAACTGGTTTAACTTATAGTCACCATTGGTGTTGATTAAAATTCCTCCAAAAGTTTGATTGAGTGAAGAACACACAAATAATTATTTAACTCCTTGGACAAATTATCCCACCAAGAATGCAAAAAACTATTTTCACTTGGATTCACACCCTTGAGGATATTCTCATCTCTCCTCAACCAAGTGGAAAAATGGAGTCATCTCTCTTGCTATGGGTGCCAATTTTGTTGAATCTTTAGTTTTTTTGAGATGAATCTCTAGATAAGGGGATAGATCCTATTGATGCACCTTTAAATCTCTCTCTAAATTAACAATTGTATATGAAAATGGTTGAGGAAAATAACTAAGAAACCAAATGGTGATGCACCAATGTATAATGTACTCCCAATTGACTAAAACCACTACTTAAAGACAAACAAGGTGTTTCTCACATAAGACTCACAAATCAGGATTCATTACTACATCAATGTTTCATATGCTAGATTCAAATAGGTATATGATTCTTAGGAAGGGAATGAATGATTCAAAAGAGGGATAAAATCATAGACCACTTCTAGGATATCTCTACACTTAGAAAAGAATACTAGAAAAGACTTGTAATAATCTCTTTTTTGTAAATTGGTAGACCATCAAGAGTATGAGCTAGAAAAGACAATATTTCACTGGACTAGACCAACAAGATTCAAGTCATTACTAAATATTATAGTTTATGAGTGGAAAAAACACTTGTATATTTCTTAAAGAGTTCTTTGAGTATAAATCTAGCTAGATTTTTCCCAATAATTAGTAGAGGCTACTGAAAAGAGCTAAAAGAATGCATATATATAGCTTTGAGAGAGAAATAAAGCAAAGGAAGTACAAAGTTCACTCAAACATGTGTCACCTTGAGGATATTAGTTACAATTCCATGTGAAAGAGGGGTGAGGTGATTCATGCCATGCTATGAGGTCTACTTATTTGAAACAAGTCATAAGTATGGTGAGAAGTGGCATACAGAATTGGCATACGTAACTGCCTCTAGGCTACCAATAATAACCTGAACCATCAACCTATCTATTGTTTAATTATTTTTCCTACACCAAATGCTTGAGATATTTCCATTTTTAACCTCCATATTTTCCCTTAGGTTCCCACCAATCCTTTTTTCAACTCTAAGGGCTAGTTTCTATAGTTTGAAGTTACATTTGCAGGACCATCACCTTCTTGGGTATTTCTTTCAAACATTTGTTTCCCTCAAACAATATTTCCAAAGGAATTCATTCCTTAAGCACTTTTCCTAAAATAATTCATTCAAGAATTTTCTTGGCAGTTCCTATGGATAATTTTCTCAAATAATCTTTCGATCCTTTTGTTTCCTTTGTATCAGACAAAATGTCTAAAAGAATTGGGCTTTGAACTTTTTTGATGTGAACAAGTTTTATGAAAGAATTCCTTAGACAATATTTACAGAATAATTCCTTTAGACTTTGTATTTGGCCCTTTAGAGTTTTGTATTTTTTCCCTTCGACCAAAATAAATGGACCTTTGATAATCTATAAATGACCCTCTAAGAAAGTTGAAGTGCCCTTAAGACTTTTTTTAAAGTAGCTTTCAGCCTTCTTACAAATTACCCTTAGAAAAAATTGAAGTGTCCTTTATAACTTGTAAACTACCCTATAAAAAAGTTGAAAATGATCCCTTAGACTGAAAATGCCCTTCAAGGAAATTGTGTAGACAATTTTCCCAAAGGAATTAGTCTTCATCTTTGGGAAATCTATCTGGAACAAATTATTTGAAAGAATTTGGCACTTGGCAGAATGAAAATTCTAAAAGAAATAACACTTAGACAAAAATGAAAGACCCAAAAGGATTACTATGCAAAGGCTTAGCAAAAGACCAAAACCAAACTTTCTAAAAGAATTAGACTTGTATATTTGTTACAAGATTTGTATAGAACACTTCTTATGAATGAAAATTGCATACTTGACCTAGCCAAAGATATAGACTTAGGTAGCTATGTTTTCAAATAGGCATGCCCAATTTTTTACCTAAAGGACCAAAATTTGGTCAATAGTAACTTTACACTATCCAAGATTAAAATTATAGTTGTGAAGCCTTGTATTTATAGATTTTTAAAAATGATCAAAATGAACTTGAACCATCCATTTCAATATGAAAACATGTGGATAATAATAAATTAAATTTTGGAGTCCAAAATCAATAAATTCCATCATAAATATTTGGGATAAAGAGTCATTAAAGAGGCATGGGAGGGCTTAATTAGATATATGTTGCATTTATGGCCTAGGGATGGCTTACCAAAAAATGATGTCACATGATGATGCAAAAATTCATAATCAATTTACAAAAATAAATATTCAACAAGTTTCATGGAAAATTAACTTAAGCTCTTGATTCAAATTAGTTGGTCTTAAATATGATTTATCAATTTTGGTGTAAATCCTGGTAATTAGTTCACAAATTAATCAAACTGGTCAAAATGTCATATTATTGGCTTAAAATTTGACTATATTAGAGTTAGGATGTGATGTTAGATGTGTTGGAACCATTATCCCATTTAGGATGTTAGCAACAAAAAATAAAAAGGACACATGTCTCATTCAAGAAATTTGGTATAAAAGATCAATACAAAACACCCAGGTGAAAAAATGTCATTTTGACTCTAAATGATTTAATCAAAGTTAACTAACTCATAAAATGCATTGCCCCATTTAGGTATACATTGGCCAAAATTAGTACTTGTATATGAAAAATTCAAACCATTTATTGATTTTTAGTGTTTTTAGGCCAAACTGTGATATTTGATAGAAATTGGTCTAAAGCTTGATTGAAGGTTATTGGTGGCCACTTTTAGGTGTCTATAGTTTACCCCTATTTTGGAAGGCATTAAAAATCTTAGGCATAATAATGTATTCTCAAATAATGAGTAAAGGCCTATATGTCAAAAATAAGATGATGATTGAAGAATAAAGCTCTAAATGGTGCTTGAAAAGTCTATGATGATGCTTCCTTGATGGAGTATCCATCACATATGTGGATGGATGATCCCTTAAAAAGAAGCAAGAAAAAAATGCATAATTAACCCATGATTGAGATTAATCCAAATGAGAAAATGATTAAATGCATTTATTTAAAAAGGATATTAATTTATCCAAAAGTGGTTATAATCAAAAATCAAAATCAAAATAATTGTTTACGCATAGGCAGTTATAATCATTAAGATGACCTAGATTGGATAAATATGATGTTTGATATGGTTGTGCCCCAGTTATGGTAGATTAGTAAGCATAATTCATGGATATAACCTAGTGTATAAATTAAATATGATTAGGTGAAAACATAGATGTGATGGCCTAATGACTGATGAAGATATAAACAACAACATACCAAGGAGAAACTTTGGATTCTCTATTGCTTATAGATCTTCTTGAAGCTAATTTTTGATATAGCATATGATGGTAAGCATCATGTTATAACACCATGATGACTTTGATAAAATATGCATAAGGACTGACTCTCAATCCAATACTCAAAGGAAAATAATCCACCAGTGATAAAAAGCATGATGGCAATGTAGAAATATGAATATGGATGGACTCAATTATAAATGTGAAAGGAATCACATAATGAATGTGCATAGATTGAATCAAGGCAACAGGGCTTAAAGTAAACAAACAAGCAAGTGAACAAAAAAATAAACAAATAGAAAATAAACAAAAATAGAAAATAAATAAGCATAATCTTGAAAATACAAGCAATAGAAAGAATCCTAACAATAAATATGTCCTATAGGGTGAATCAAGGATAACTGACTACATTTAGACAAAACAATTATTTTTATATTTTTGAAATATTTGAAATCTTTTTGGCATTTTGAGGTATCTCAACTCATTAGAGAATGACAAGATGCCTACTCATAAAATGGTGATAGCATTGGCTTAAGTTTCTCACAAAATGATGAGAGTGCATAGAAAGGGGGACTAAGGTGACCTCAACATAAATTGAGAAAGGCCTACATAGGATTTATATGACATCAAGTCACAATAATTCCATCCACACAAAAGGCAAAGAGAAACTTGACCAAGTCCCAACAAGTTCTCAAATCTGGCAAATGGCTAGTCAAATGGAAATAATAATGGTGAGGTGATATGATAATGCATGATAAACAAATGATACCCCTAGTTTTCCCATAGGTCATTATAACTAGGATATAATGGATTAGATAAATTATAATAATTTATCCATAGGTGGTTATAATTAGTAGTAATACTGGTGAACACTAATTTTCCCCAACATGTGATAGAATTAGGCTCACATAAACAAACTTGATATAAGATGAAAATTGAAAGACACCTTGCCAGATCAACTATAACACTAATTTCATAGACTGCCATTGTAAACATAGATTTGGAAAATTGGTGAAACTAGATTAGAATCCCCTCACAAAAAGGTGTGGGAAGAACCAAAGGAACCAAGATTAAAATAGGATTAGGTAGGATGGCTAAAAAATAGGCTTTAGTATAGATAGGAATGGTATGTCAAGATGACATGATTTAGGATAATTATTGGTCTTATAGGTTGGATAAAATGGTAGGAGGTTTTCCACCAAGTGATAAAGAAAATGGTAGGATATGTGACAATGGCAAATAGATATGACAATTTGAAATGGAAAATGAAAATGGCATGGTATATGTATTTGGATGATGGTGGTTGTTAATTTTTGAATGTGTTTGGCCTGGGTATGGTAAATGGCATATGATTATATTTTTCATATGGAAGTGGAGATGCACATCCTGATCAATAAATGATATAAATAGAATAATCAATCATGTTCATTTCTAACACACACCTCATCTGAATAGTTGATCTATTAAGAACTATGTATATATTTAGACACAAATAATGTTGTGAGCTTTATTAGTTATTTATTTTGACTCCTTCAAGCATCAAGGCAAGGTATCTTTGTATCCTCTACAAAGGTAAGTGTGGCCATGGATTTTTAATAGGGATAAATGTTGGATGATAATGGAATGTTTAGTGGTTGGGAAACAAATAAGGATCAAGATTTTCAAACACACATAATGTTGCTAATTCTAGATTTGACATAACTTTAGATGTGGTGAGGCTAAAGACTTATGAATATGCTCTTGATGAGACTACCATATTTTTTTGTTATTTGATCTTGAGAGTAGATACCATCTGATTAGGCTATATATTAGAAGATATTTTGATTTTATTTTTGAGTTTATCTTTATAAAACATTAAAGAACTTGTGTGCTCAACTATTGGTTCCTTGAAAAGGTTTCTACCAATGAATTTGTCTTTATTGTCCCATAATTCCTCTGAGAAGGTTTCACTAAGGAATGGTGACTTTTGACTTTGATTGTCTTCTAGTGCATCTAAAAAGGTTTTACTAAGAGAGGGTTCTTTTGCATGAATTTGGTATTTTGTTATATTGGTTAATGGTAATGGAATTTGGTAAGGCATATAAAATATTAGGATAATTTGTGTCGATGCTAAAGTACTCATCAAAAAAAACTATAAAAGGATAACAAATATATTCAAATTGATCTACAAGGCATGTGTAACAAATATTGTAATAGCCATGAACATATTCTGATTATGAAGTTGATTTTGACTCAATGGAGTCTAAATCTAATGTAAATATTGATGTTGACTCCGATTCTAATGCTAAATTAAATGTTAGTCTAAGAATAAAACTTGAATATAATTTTTATTCTTCATCTAATGAGTACTTTATTATAATGATGTCTTGTTTCATGTTATGTATTGTATAAGTAATGCCCTATGATAACATGGTAGGATCTATAGAGATTGATTTGTCAAAGAGACAACTCCTTAGAGATTAGCTTGTCAAAGGAAGGAGCTTAAAAAATAGGCATATGGTTGAGATAATTATTTTCCCAAAGGCATTCATAATCATTAAGAAGTGACTCTATAAATACTAGCTCATTAGAGTGAGACTCCTAGATAAATAATATTGGATCAAAAGGAAATTCATCATAGGTTGACTTAGATTGGTTGGTTTTCTTGGCATTGGTTTCTAATGAGTTGGAAAATACCATTTTTGAACATTGCTTTATCTTCAAATGATTGGCTTGGTTGAAAAGATATTGATTGGCTTGGTTGAGATATTTATTGGCTTAGTTGGGTTTGTGATATGACTGGCTAAGGTTTGGATTGGATAGGTAATTATGGAGCTTTATTTCTCACATGAGCCAAAGTATGAGGTCTTGGTATATAAATGGTACAACATTGTGGAGTATGGTTACTTGCATAAGCTATAGGATGAGGTCCTAGTATAGAAATGGTATGGTATCATGAAGCTTGGTAGATTAAACAAGATGCAAGACAAGGTCTTAGAAGGATAAGGATAGGGTGTCATGGAGCTTCATTTCTTACATAAGCCAAATGATGAGGTCCTGGTACATAAATGGTGTAATGTTGTGGATCTTGATTGCTTGCATAAGACAAAGTATCGAAGTCCTCCTCATAAACCATATCATTCTATTATGGGGTTTTGAGTTGGATCATAAGTCTATTCTTGACTTTGTTCCCCATATGGAGTATTATAGATAAAATCATAAAAATCCTTATAAAATTAATCCTTGTAGGGGTTTTTATTTAGATTTTGTGTAGCCATTCTATCATAACTTGGATTGTATGTGACTCCACCATATGTGTAGCTAGACATATCCACATAAATGATGAAAGCTTTGAAGACAAAAAGGCTTAGAGTTCCAAAAACTCTAAAAAATAATGTTTTAAAATACAAAGGGTTTAAATGTGATCTAACATGGTCCAAGGATGGAACTGTATCTCTAAAATGGTTTGTGCTAGAACTTGGCATAAAATAGTCTAACATCAAATTGCATACACATAGAAGGTTAGGAATCTAAATAAAAAATAGAATGTCAAAGGTCTAGGTTGAGGTGTTCCAAAAAAGGTCTAAACTAAGAAAGGGAAAAGATTCATTAGGTCTTTTGTCCAAATGTGGAGTCAAAATCTAGGCTCAAATATATTATGCTAAGACTTTTGTTCAAATGGTGTCAAATTCTAGACTTGAAATAAATACATGATGTGATTTGATTTAATCTAAAAAGTTCAAAAACAACTTTGACATAGACCCAGTACACAGAATCAAACATAAACATGATAAATTTGCATAATCCATAAGGCAAAAGGTTCTTGGAGAAAGGTTGTGTTCTCGTAAACAAAAGCACAAACAATGATGGAGATAGGGTCTAAACAAATAAGCAATATTTTTCAAATTTGAGTAATCAATTAACCAAAGTTACAAAACCCAAAAGAGAAATATTTGTGTATTAGCCCCTACAAAGTGAGGCCTAATTAGAAATCAATCAATATTTAAATTTTAACTTTGATAAAGTTAATTAAAAACTCAATGTTTGAATACTAAGAATTAATTGAATAAGCTAGACAAGATTTGATGTCATAATGATGAAAAATAAGGATCCAAGCATACATGACATGGTTTGAAATAATGGTATTGGTATAATCCAATGAGTTTTGAAAAAATTGTAGTAGTATAATGATGTATGCATTTTATAATGATGTAATCAATGTTATGTTTTAAAGACTCAAAAGTCATAAACATGATAATGATTCAAGAATCATAATGGTACTTATTTCATTCAAGTGACACACACAAACAAGTTTAACAAAAAATGTAAGGCACAAGTGTGGTGTAGAATGGCTATCATAAAACCTCTTTAAACAAAAGAGTGCCATATAAACAAATTGGTTAGGACAAGGCTATAAACAAACATACAAGTTTTAGTCACAAAACACCAAGCAAGAAAAAGATAAATGACCAAATGCAACTAAGAAAATCACCTTAAATCTTATCAAGGGTGTGGTAAAGTGGGGTTGACTAAAAATAATTAGTTTTCAATCATCTAGATGGATCTCATGTCTTCTAACTTTCACATCAAAAAATAAGAGAAGCAATACATCAATTGGGTCCATGTCATATGACTTGTTATAAAAAGGTCTTGTGCTTTTTATAACCACTGCATCCATCACTCACTTAGTATAATGTGACATATAACATGCTCAGACATCTCAAGTTTATCCTCTACTAATAGAGATAACTTAACCTTTAAAACCATCATCCTAGTGATGGGATCCCAATTTACATAACCCCCATGTAGAGGGGTTGAAGATGATGTCGATCTATGAAGCCCCAGGTCAAAACATCCCTATATAACTTATGGGATGTAATTAAGTCCCCATCATAATCCAAAATATGTAAATAAAAACTAAGTAAAATATCTTTATGGTTTTTTTTATATCACCTAAGCCATGTGGGTCTTGGGGAGAGAATTCATAACATATCTTCTATGCCTTTAGACTAAGGCAATTTGCAATGAAGATGGTGTTATTGATCCTACAAGTTACCTATAGGGGACAAGGGGAGAGAATACATGCACAACTTTCATTTTTTTATTATACAAATATAACTAAGTAAATAATGATTAACGTACATAAAATAATAATGTAGAAGTGATTTCAAATTTATATCACTAAATGAAATATTTGGTGGTGTTCTTTGGCCCCTTGGCCTTAACTTGTAAAACATTGAAAGAACAAAAAAACTATTCAAGTAAACACCTTAGAAATTTATTTAATCACCATACGAAATATTCCTAATTCTTTTTAATCATCCTAAAAGAGTTTGAAAAAGATATAATTAATCATGACTTGGCACTTTTCAAGTGGGTCCTGGATGGAAATGGTTAGAGTGTTGTTTAGCTTTGAATCACTTTTTCAAATGAAATAAGAAAACTTAAAAGGTATGCTCTTGGGTTTGGATGACCTATCGACCTAAAGGTAAAAACTCAAGAAAAAAACAATGTTATATTATGCATGGTTAGAAAAAATCTCAATAAAACTTGTAAAGCAAGGATTAGACAAAAAAACACAATTCAATGAAACCAAGCAATGACGATTAGAAACATTAAAAAGGTTCAAACTCTTATTTCAAGATTTTATGAAAAATATATGCAAAATGAAGCTAAACTAATAGCATATTATAAAAACTTTTGAGAAAACATGTGGTTTTAAAAAAATAATCTAAAGCAAAATCCATATGACCCTAAACCAAACTCTGAAAGATGACTTACTAGTTCTCAGGTCTACACACTACAATATCATGACTCCACAGTGTAATAATGCAACTCACAATGTAATAACATGACTATAGAGTCATGAGATTATAATATCATGACTACAGAGTCATGGGATTGTAATATCATGACTACAAAGTTTTGAGATTACAATATCATAATTTCAAATGATGATATCATAACATACAAAATTACGGTATTTTAATATCATAATTATCAAGTCATGGTATTAAAATATCATAGATTGACCTCAAAAAAGAACCAATTAGTCTAGAACCTTATTTAAATTCAATATCACTACTATAAGATAAAACCATGATTATCTCAATTATGGATTTGTGATCCAGAGGATAATATTGTAAAGCCATAGTGACAAAACTGTGACTTTAAGAAAACATGTTTTTACTCAAAGTTTTCACTCCTTTTGCTCCCACACTCTAAGATTCTACATGAAAATGGTTATTAGGTTTCTTGTAAGAGTTATTTGATCAAAATTTTATGGTTATGTCTCACTAGGCATGACATTATGTGAACTAGGAATTTGACTCAAGAGAGGGGGTTAGATCAAGTGTTAGTTTGAATTAAAATCAAAATGCAAACAATAAACTAATAATCATGATATCTCTAGGCCTAGACACTAGCGGGAGATTGTTAACAAACATGCATATTAAATCAACAACTAAAACATGAAATAAACCTTTCTTCACCTTCCTTGGAAATTCCAAATGGTTCATATAGTGGCTTTCTCAGCTTGTGCATCAAAGAGTCTTCATCAACAAATTTTTTTGGATCCTTCTCTACTTGGCACCTTTGGCTTGTGATGGATTTGTCTTGGTTCAAAAATTTGGCATAATAACACTAATTATATGAGGCTTTTGAGTCATTTTTTCATGGTAACTTTACACTATCCAATCTTAAAATTATTGTTGTGAGAGCTTGTATTTATAGATTTTTGTAAATGATCAAAATGAACCTAAACCATCCATCTCAAGATGAAGATGTGTGGCTAAGAATCCATTCAATTTTGGAGGCCAAAATCAATAAATTCCTATATAAATATTTTGAATATAGAGGCATTAAAGAGTCATGGGAGGGTTTAATTAGATATTTGTTACATTTATGTCCTAGGGATGCCTTGCCGAAAAATGATGTCACTTGATGATGCAAAAAATCATAATCAATTTCCAAAAATAAATATTCAACAAGTTCCATGGAAAATTAACTTACGCTCTTGATTCAAATTAATTAGTCTTAAACATGATTTATCAATTTTGGTGTAAATCTTGGCAATTGGTGTATAAATTAATTAAACTGGTTAAAATGTCATATTATTGGCTTGAAATTTGACTTGATTGGAATTAGGATGTGATGTTAGATGTGTTGGAATTGTTATCCCATTTAGGATGTTTCCAACACAAAATAACAATGGAATGTGTCTTATACAATAAATTTGGTATAAAAGAGCAATCCAGAGCACCTAGGTGTTAAAATATCATTTTAACTCGAAATGATCTGATCAAAGTTAGCTATCTCATAAAATGTGTTGCCCCATTTATGGATACATTGGCCAAAATTGGTACTTGTATATGAAAACTTCAAACCATTTAATGTGTTTTAGTTTTTTAAGGTTAAACCATTTGATCAGTATGAAAATTTTGAACCATTTAATCGGTACTTGTATATGAAAAAATTAAAATTGGTCTAAAGCTTCATTGGACGTTACTTGTGGCCACTTTTTGGTTACTAGTAGTAGGTGAATCCATGTTGTTTACCACCACATAAAATTTCTAAACACCAATTTAAAAAACTAAAATATCACAAATTAACAAAAAGTCCCCACTAAAATTTACCTACCAGGCAAGGAAAGGAATGAATTCCACTACTATCCTCAATTGGTCAATCTTGTTTTGTTCAAATTTTCACCTAGAAATTAAAAAATGAGATCATAGAGCCCCTTTTTTCTTTTTCCCAATTTTTTGATATTTTACTTAGTTTTACTATGAAAATCACTACTTAGTCATGTAAAATACTTCTTTTCTTAATATGTATTGTTCAGACATACTATATACTTTTAAAAGTGTACATTTGATGAAATAAGATGTACAATATTTTCTCTACATAATTTTTCTATTCCTAAATATATTTTAAAGTTGCAATGGCGACATCTTTATCAACATGCTCATGCAATCTCTTCAAGTGCATATTTTCATATACACACATGCCATGAATCTTTTAGATCTTTTGCCTTTCTTCTACTTTCAAACCTTGGTTTATCATTAGTTTATATTGTTTTTTATTGAAAAATTAAAAAAATACAAAAAATAAATTAAATATTGAAAAAAAAACACATATTCAAAATAATAAAAAAAATCAATAATTAAGGCTTGATCATGATTAGACATTTAATTTACATCTTTGCAATATATATATATATATATATATATATATATATGAGTTTTATATATGACATAAAAACCTTACAAGGACTAAGATGTTGGACTTTTCTCTACTTAGTAGCATTACTAAACTAGGAGCATCGTATCTTCATGTGATAGTATTTGCATGTGTTATCATTTCATGAATCCTATATTGTTGTGATATATACAATTTACAAATGTATTTCTAAAATTTATATCTTACATGCATATTCTATTTTCTAGGATATGATCACATAACATACACATATTATATTCTATCCATTTAATTTTATGCTACTTTTGATGATATTACTTGTACATAATATACTACATATTATTTATTTATGATATTTGTGTTGATGCAGGTTTTATGCACACCACAGTCATAAAAAGGTAGCCTCTAATGTTAAAGGATCTCAATGGAGTTAAACTCCACTCCAGGGCATGAGTTATAAGTATGTGGTCTTTGGCACCCTATTGATAGAATACCATGTAGAGTAGGTAGGTTCTTAACAAGGTTTTTGGATGAAGGTGTGACCTTCTAATATAGTGAAATCCTATGTGAGTTAGATGGTGGATGGATTTTAATCTAGAGTGGGTAGATCTCAATAACAAACTCAAAAAATGAAGGTAAGGTAGGGTATAAAAGAATACTCCAAGGTTCTTGGGATTACTCCCTTGGTTGGTCTCTAAACAAACCTATGCTTTCTCAAACCTGTGTTTGTTGCTAATAATAATAGCACAAATGTAGTCATACATGGATAGGAAGTCTAATGGAATAGAGATTCAGGAAGTTCACACACCTCGAACAAAGGTTATTCCTTTTAGGGTAGCTATTACACACCTTTGATCAAGAGATTATGGCTTGGGCAAGTGAATTATATGAAGTAGTTATTGCATGCACATAAAAAGCTACACTAAAGAAATCATAAATACACATTAAAAAATATAATTCAAATAATCTAAATCACTTTATTGATATATTTAATAATCTTTTAATATCTATTACACATTTTAATATCATCATATCAATCAAGAAATCAAGAATCTACTCTTAGCTACAACACACTAAAGATTTATTGAATCACACAACCATAGAAATAATAATCAATTACACAGAATTAGAAATAAAATACTTGGGACACTTTGCTAATGATCAAAATTTCTCACTACTCTATATTCCAAAAAAATTTAACTCTTTTCATTGTCTATGGGGAGAGACCATAATGCACCAAGGTCTTTATAACATGTTCCCATTACCACATCCAATAGATACGACATCATGAAGAAATCCCCAATGGGTGTAGGACTCTTTTCTTTGTGAATAATTTTCTCCCTTAGCTATAGGCTTATGATTTTACTAAAGGCATAAGCAGCATCATGTGTGAGCAACATATACAATAATGTCACCCAATCTAAGTTAACAAATTGGTTTCTAGGCATACTACATAATCTATTGAGGAGTGTCATGTTGATATGGATACCCATCCTATACTTTTCAATTGGGATAACCCCTTTTGGCTTGTTTATTTTTTAGATGATAGTTTAGTGTGGGAGGATCCATGATGATAACACCTTCTCCATTGAGGTCTATGTGTTGGATTGTACCAGTGTGTGCTTATCAAAGTAGACATCATGGGTGTTCAATGACAAATATATCTAAAAATATACCCCTGAGATGTAAGAAACCACTACATTATTATTCAAGTGATGTAATAATGTGTCTTGTGATATTATGCTAATGAATACTAAGTCCCATAAGAGGTCTATATAGGGTATCACTTATGGTTTTGTAGCAGTAAAGCATAGTATTTGGTAGTTGTAAGCCAATAATTCCTTCATAAACATTTTTTATACCACTGTCATATCATCCTCCAATTAAAATACACCCACTGAATCAATAAAATCCCATAATGCTAAGAAATTCTTCTACTTATCTCCGAACATGATGGTGTTTAAGATTGTATCAATGAATTTTATTGAATCTTTGATCAAGTATGGAGATGGTAGATTGGTACCTCAAATTATTGTGGATGTAGACACCATGGATATATGTTTTGTGCTTCTCTTACTCAATGTGCTGCATGTTATATAGACCTATATGCTAATGTAAATGACTCAGCTCTAGCTCGATTATTGTTCATTAAATACTCTTGAAGTAGAAACTACGGCTCTTTCTTAATACAAGATAGTAGAAGACTTTGAATACAATTTATCTCAAATTCAAATGATAGCTTTCATTCTTAGTGGATCACCTATATAGAATCTGGCATTGAATACTAGTTCATGTGACATAAATGTGCAATGTTCACTTTAGAATTTCATTTCATGTATAAATTAAATTTGTTAGCTCTAGTTGGTGGGGACCTTTTAAAGATCAATAAGAAGTATTTTATTATTATATTGGGTAAGTATGATAAGACTTAGTACTACTCTTACTAATAAAGTGATTTAGGGTGTATACCAAAAAATATTTTTGGGGCATATGTTTTTAGACTAATTCTTTTGAGGGACTTTTTTTGTAGAAAGTATCTATAACAATTTATTTCAAGGATTCATCTAAGAAAAATTCTTGAAGTAATTCTTTTAGAGGGATATTTTAAAGGTTCAAAGGGCACTTTAAATTTCCCCAAAGGGTAATTTTGATCTAAAGGTTCCACTTCATAGGGAATTTTATCCATGAAAAAATCCCAAAGGGTCTACTTTACAAATGCTGAAGGGCACATTTGAAATTCTTGAAGGTGTACTTTTGTACTGCTAAGGGTCATTTCAAAAATCCTAAAGGGTATAATTCTCCCAAATAAAATGTCCAAAGGAATTTTCTAAGGGAAAACAAATTGAGACAAAAGTCCCAAAGGGTATGTGGCCACTTCAAAAGGACCGAAAGGTAACTTTCAAAATATCCAAAGGGTCAATTTAGTAAGTCCAAAGGGCATGTTGCATTGGGGGAATTGCTTTGGGATTTTTACATCGGATAATAAAATATCCAAAACAAAGTTTGAAGGGAACATCCATGGTGAAAAGGTTCATTAAGAATGCTAGATGGCACTTTTGTATGGAAAAAGGTCAAAATAAATATCCTAAAGGATAAGTCCCATAGGGTAAGGGGTTCAAAAAAAGTTTTGAAGGGTATGCCATACAAAACCTGAAAGGTATGTGACCTAAAATAAGTGGTTAAGAAGGGGTTAAATTTTTAATTAAGTGAAGGATAAAGGGATAATTTGAAGGGTTTTGAAGGGTAGGTGGAAAGAATTTGAAGGGTCTACTTTAGGCCAAAATGTTTGCCTGAAGGGTCTATCACAAAAGCTGAAAGGCACTTCCAAAATTCTTGAAGGGTACTTTCATACGAATAAGGGTCATTTAAAAAATATTAAAGGGTAATTTTGGATAGGTTAAAAGGGATATTCCATCAAGGAATTTGTTTTAGGGAAAGTCTATGTAGTCCAAAATTCCTTAAGGTAAAGAGTCCATAGGCTGAATTCTTTTAGACATAAAGTCTGCAATAATTCTGTGACAAAATAAGGCTTCTCAAACAATAAGCCTAAAGGAAAATAGGATTGAAAATATAACATTAAAAAATATAATTTTTCATGAAGGCTAAAATAATTAGTCTAAAGATGATAAACCTAAAGAATTCATTTGTAATACACAAGTTAGTCTCATAAACATAATGCCAATATCATCTCACCAGACAATTTGAATGTTCTAAATTTCCCAAATTTTGCATAAACATATGAAAAGGATTCCCTATTAATATCACACTTTTAAAAAAAAGTGGGTCTCCATTTCCTTATAGGTAAAAGGGGGGTGTTGGGTACAACAAATGGTGACTTACAAGGGGAATACTCCTAAGTATTTGAGAACCCAAAACTCTAGCCTCATAATCTTTCAATCAATATTGGAGTTTTTAATAAAATAAATGCTCAAATTAGAAACATAAAAGAGATTCTTAGGTCAATTCACACAACATACTTGCCTTCTAATTCCCTGGATCTGTGTGTGTGTAAGAGAGTTATTGATTTAGCCCTTATTGTGATGATTTTTTAAGAAGGTTTTGATGTAGTTATAGGTTTCATTCTAGTATTTGTTAAAGCTTATTAAATCAAGGGAAGATGAGGAAATTCCCTACTACCAGCTAGACATCTATAGCCTTGATAGAGATACATTAGGTTTCTTCTCCACTCCCTCTATTACCTATTCACAACCATGATGTGTGGTACATTAACCTTATTTCATCATATGATCTCTTTTAATTTTATTTTGCTCTTTTGAACTCATTGATTCTTTTTTCTCTCTTTCTTTTATTTTATTAAGTTTAGATTAGTGGAAAAGAGAGAGGAGGAAACCCTAGTGAGATGGTATAATTAGAAAACAAATCATTACTAAAATGTCCTTGCTAGCTAAATCTAGCCCCTGAATTATCACTTTCAACAAGTTTTTAACATTATAAGTGCATTCGATCTAATAAAATAAGAAAACTTTCAAAATCTATATGAAGTATTTGAAGAACAACTTTCATATTCCTAATAAAAGCTTTTTAACTATGACATAATTCAAACTAATCATAGGATCACTTTCCTTCATTCTAAAGCGTCGAGATTTAGAAATACATCCAATTTGTAAACTAGCCCAAAAATGTGTCAAATTTTCTTTTCAATTTCTCACACTTAGTTGTTTTAGATTTTAGTTTTGGCAATAACTAGAGCATACACAATTTTGAATGCCAAAGAAGAAAATAAAGACTACTAATATAGAAAGCAGGAAATTACTCTAGAAATCATCAAAATCTAATATAAGGAAACTAAAGTACTAAAAAGTAAGATAACCAAACTAGAAAACAATAAACTAAACTAGAAAGCATGGAAATCTAATCTAATATTATGTCTAAAATTATATGAACCCTCTCAATCAGTAATATCCATAGATGGAATATCTCTAAAGTAATGCTTTTAGAACTATCCATTAACTTGATATGTAAGCTCATTACCTTAGAAGTCTTTTAGATGAAATGTGTAATTACCCATGATAGCTGAAATCTAATATGGTCCAATCCATAGTGGGGAAAACTTGTCATGTTGTCCTTTATTTTCATGGGATTTATACCATAACATCACTAGATCAAAAATTCTAAATTTTTTGAATTTGTTTCTTTTATCAAACCACCTTTTAACTATATCCTAGTGTTTACTGAATGTTTGCAAGGCTTTAGTCCTTGAATCCTCAATTTATATTATATCAATCATTCTTTATTCCACTTTGTCATTTGGTTCCATGTAATATTTCATGAAATTATAAGTGGGAAACTTCAATGTGATGGGAAAAATTGGTCTACATCAGTACACTAACAAGTAAGGCAAAGATTTCAAGAATTTTTTGTATCTCATCTGGTCTACCTAAAGAACATACTTTAGTAGAATGTGCCAGTCCCTAAGATTATCCCCTAGTGACTTCTTGATTTCCTCAATCAATTTTTTATTCATTGACTCAGCTAATCCATTCCATTGAAGGTAGTGGTTAGAAGCTGACCTGATTATAATTTGATTGTCATGTGCCCACCTAGTGAACTTTACTGATATAAATGCTAGTCCATTGTCACATAACAAAGAGATGGGGTGTTGAATCTATTTGTAATGTGCTCCTCCAAAAAGTGAATCACATCTTGAGCTCTACTATTCTTTATGGTGATTGCTTTCATCCATCTAGTGAAATAGTTTATATTCATAAGCACAAATTTATGGCTTGTTGAGGAGTTTGGATTAGTTACACAAATAAAATCCAAACCCCATTATGTAAATGGATTTCATTTTATGACTAGATGTAGAGACATTATCATGTGTACTTATCTCTTTTCCAACACTTGACATTCATGGTAATTCTTGATGTGCATATGATCATCCTTAAAAAAAGTTGGCCAATAGTATCCCACCCTCAAAATTTTATGGGTTATGATATTCTCAGTAGGGTAACCACTTCCTATCTTTTGATGAAAGTTTTCTATAATTTCCCTTGCCTCCTCTACATATACACATATAAGATAAATTCATTCATAGTTATTTCTATAGAGGACTCCTTTATTGATCATGAAATGAGTAGCTTTGAGCCTTAAGGCTCTCCTTATTTCCCTATTAAGCTTTGTGGGGTAGGTTCTTATAAGTAAATACCAGATTATATTAGTATATCATTCCCATTTAGAAAATTGTGTTGTACATACCTCTTTAATGGTGATTTAGGGATCTAACTCAATCATGAGCTAAATAATGCCTTGTCCTCTAATGATCTTTGTAGGCTTAACCTCTTTGTTGAAATCTTGGAGCTTAGCCATCTATTTTCCTCGATGTTTTCCTAGATCATTATATGATAGGGTGAGCTTGAAAATATGATTAGGTACAATGGTGATGGTTTTGTTCCTCAAGATATATTGTCAAAATTTTATCATTGCCTTGACCAAAGTAAAAATCTACTTGTTAATCATTTAATACTTGAGCTCTACATCCTTTAGATTTGTACTCATGAAGGCAATCAAATGCTCAATTTTGTCCTTCTTTTGTGTGATAATATAATTAATAGTGTGTTCTAAGGTGAATGAGTATAGATAACAATCCTTTGTGAAGTATGGACTAATCAATACTAGAACATGAAATACGACCTCTTTTATGTCTTGGAAGGACTTTTTGGCTTCATCTATCCATTTTACTTTAGCATCCTGCTTGAATATAGAATTTAGAGGATTGATGTTTTCTATGAACCCTGAGATAAACTTCATGACAAAGTTTATTTTCAAAAAAAATGACTTAAGTTACTTCTTATTATTTAGCTACTAAATCTTTGAGATTTTATTGATTCTTTCTAGATCAATGGTGATCCTTATATTAAACAATCAGAAATTGGACTCATTACCTTGCCTCCATGGTGTAATTGAGGCAAATATTCACATAATGTGGGTTATGGTCAACTCCAAAAAATTTTCTCTTTAATTCTGATTCATCAACCTTAGGTTGTCTAAGTTGTTGCATTTAAGGATCTAAGTTGAATGATATTTCCAAGGAGACTAAGCTAACTAGAATTTGATTTTTTTAATGTTGGAGAATACCTTCTTTATCTATTTCTTATTGAGAAAAATGGTTAATGTCTTTATCATCAATGATTTGGGATTTGAAATCCCCTAAATTAATTAGGAACTAGATAATCTATTGATCATCACTGAAGATCTAAAAAGTTTCTACATTAGCTAGAATAGAGGGACATAGAACTAATTCAATGGAAAATCTCTTTATCTCATTCTCCTGTAATGGTTCAATATTGGTAGTAGCTATAACTAGTTAATCGATAGCCTAATTTTATTTTCTTGAGAGTGTTATTATGTTGAAATTTTCAAATCTTTCAATTAAATCCCATGCTTTATTCTTATACCTCTTTAAATAAGATAATCTGTACTAGTATTTGTTTCTTATCTGGTGAACTACTAACTCTGAGTCTGCAAATACTTTTATCTATTTTACATTATTCTTTAGTGAAAATTATAGTCCTAAGATTAGAGACTCATACATGGCCCTATTCTTCATACACATAAACTGACATGGCTCCATCGAAATGCATTTTTGATAGCTAATTTGAACATTTAAGTTCTAGGTTCTATACTAAATTATGAGTGGTAAAAGTATAAATGCCCAACAAGGGAGAATCATACTTCACCTCTTCATTCTTGATGTTGTATTCCATGATGGGATATTTTATTTTTGGATCTCTATCAAATTTTATTTGATTTAAAACTCCTCTCCATGGTATCCAAATGTGTGAGAAGTCCATGGAAAGATACCCATTAAGCATTTTGGACTAGTCTCTACTCAAGAATAATTTGTATCCCTCTAGTATGTCCACTACCAACATATCAATAGTCATTCAGAATCTTGGTTCTTATGCTACTTGAATATGTAAATTATTCAATTCTCCCACTTCTTGTACTACTATTTTATCTAGCTAAGAGATTGATCTATTTGAAGGGCTAGGAGTGAGACCATGATTTTTACATATATAAGTAAGTATAATAGCTACAAATGCTCTAGAATCAACTAAAAAGTTATGAATATTATTACCAAATGTTCTGATGTTTAGTAAGAATGGTGGTACTTTAGGCTTACTCTTGTAAATAGTGTTAGCATTAGCAACCTTTGCTTTATCTGTAGCCACTCTAGTTTTCTCTATAGGGTCCTTTTTAGTAGTGGATTTTCATAGTAGTTCCTTTTGATTCATGATCTGGGTTAACTCATGGAGACTTATATATTCCTTAATCTTCGTCATGTCTTCCATGATATTATATCCTCCTTTATTTGGTTCTTATTTGTTTGGTAGTTGATCATTCCCTTTTAGAAGGGGTGGATTGGTGTCTGCTTTAGGATTTGGAGGAATCATTATGGTATTTAGAGGATTCAAGGTGGTAAGTGGCTACTTGTTCCTTAAGTTATACGTATTTCTCTGAAACTACTAGAAAGCATAAACTTCATCTGTATTATCTTTTGGTTCATTGTCATCTTCTCTTAGGAAAGGAAACTCATGAGTCTCAAAGAACATGGATTTGATATAAGATGTATGATCTTGTTGAGATTCTAGTGGATTATACATCTAATCCTACCTAGTTACTTCCCTCTCAAATATCTCAAATGTTGTATAGAAATCAACGTAATCAAGCTTACCATGTTGTGATGTATTATGTATACTATACCAATTAAGGAGAGTTGTTTTAGTGATGTTTATTTTTGGGAGTCTATTAGGTTGCTCCATATTATTTACATGCTTATTAAATGATGTTTTATATCTTTAGAACCCAATGTTCTAGTTGTCAATCAGAGCATTGATATTACCCATCTTTCATTGCATATTCAGAAACTTATTACTCAATTTTTGAACCATCTTCTGAATAAGATCCAATTCAACTTTTATGTAATCCATACCTTGTAGAATATCTATAAAAAGTGTAGTTTCATGCTGGTTCTATTGGTAACTATTTCTTGTCACATGATTATTAAAATAGCTAAAATCTGGTTAGATCAATTGTGTTAATGGAGGCAACATTGATTTTGATTATATATCAAAACATTCTACCTCACATGTCATATTAGATTAAGTACTATGAATCCATTGCTAATGTTATGTACCCTAGGGGTTTGCAGGTTGAGCTATATATCAATGCTAATGGATTCTTCAAATGATAATGCTAAAGTATTGGTAGTAGGTGCTCTTCTCAAGAACATAATGGTAATGGGATAAAAGGCATTTTTGTATATCTCTAGTGATAACACCACTTCTATTTTATACCTTGGGGTCAACTAGTTGTACAACTTCTCCAATTTTATGTTGAAAGCACGCATGGGCTTATTAGGTTCCCTCTTCATGCTAGTGAAGTGTTTATATACCAATCTAGGATTGGTGACATGTCCAAACTATGAAAGAAAAGTCATTTGACAATCCTCCCAATTGATGATGGAGTTTTTCATTAAATTCAAATATAAATCATAAGTAACATTCATTAAAGTAAAATAAAATAACCAATATGCAACATCTTCATCAACTACATTTGTTAACCTTAAATTAGCTTTAATAGATTTGATATGCTATTATGTGGTCCTTAGCCCTGAAGGAGAAAAGGATGGCAAATATTTTTTGGGGTATTGGGTTAAATCATGCAAATCCCTTTGGATGGAAATGGTAGATCTAACTAACTAGGGTTGTTGTTGAGTCATTAGTTGATTAATAGGCAAAGGATTCCTTACTGGTATAGGGTGCCCTAGTGGAGGTGGATTGTTTTCAACTAGAGTTATTAGCACATCTATATGTCTCATATGGCCTTCCAAGGGTGATACCAATAAACCAACCTAGGAATTGGATCTGGTCACTCTCTTAGGTGACTCCAATGAAACTCTATGTAAGGACTAACATTTATTATTAGGAGGAAATTTAGGCCCACCTAATGCCAATGAAACGGTTGCATGTTTTATGCACATCACAATCATAACAAGGTATCCTTTAACATTTTAGGATCTCAATGGAGGTAAAATCCACTATAGGGCATGAGTTGTAGGTATGCAATCTTTGACAACCTATTGATAGAATAATGGGTAGGATAGGTAGGTTTTTAACAAGGTTTTTATATGGAGGGGTGACATTCTAACAAAGTTAAATCCTACGTGAGTTGGATGGGTGGTTATCTTTTAATCTAAAGTGGGTAGGCCTCAATAAAAAACTCAAAAATAGAAGGTAAAGTAGGGTAGAAAAGAAGACTTCATGGTTCTTGGGATTACTCCCTTGCTTGGTTTCTAAATAGACCTATGATTTTTCAAACCTATGTCCATTATTATTAGTAATAACACACATGCAGTCAAACATAGCTAAGAAGTCTAAGGGAATAGAGATGTAAGAAGTTCAGATTCCTCAAACAAAGGTTTATCCTTTTAGGGTAGCTATTGGACACCCTTGATTAGGAGACAATGACTTGGGTAAGTGAATTATCTGAAGTAGTCATTACATGCACACAAAAAACTACACCAAAGAAAGCATAAATTCACACTCACTTTATTAATAAGATTCAAATAACCTGACTCACTTTATTAATATATTTACTTATATTTTAATATCTATTACATATCTTATGATCAACATATCAATCAAGAAATCAAGAATCTACTCATAGCTATAATACACTAAAGATTTATTGAATCACACAACCATAGAAATAATAATCAGTTACATGGAATTGGAAATAAAATACTCGGTACACTTTGTTGATGATCAAAATTGCTCACTTCTCTATATTCTAAATTTGCTTAACTTTTTTTGTTTTTTATGGTTGAAAACCATAGTACACCAAGGTATTTGTAACATGTTCCTGTGATTGCATCCAATAGATACAACATCATGAAGAAATCCCTACTGGGTATAGGATGCCTATCTTTGTGAGTAATTTTCTACCTTAACTACAGGCTTATGATTTCACTAAAGTCATAAGCAGTATCATGTATGAAAAACATATAAAATAATAGTACCCAATCCAAGTTAACAAAGTGGATGTTAGGCATACCATATAATCTATTGAGGAGTGGCATGCCGATGCAAATACCCATGCTAAACCTGTTAATTAGGATAGCCTCTATTGGCTTGTTTCTTTTTAAGATGTTAGTTTGGTCTAGGTGGAGTTATGATGATAGCACCTTCTCCATCGAGGTCTCTATGTTGAATTACACTATTGTGTTATTATAGAAGTAGACATCATAGATGTTTAATGACAAATATCTCAAAAAATTTGCCCTTAAGATATAAGTGATCATTGTATTATTGTTTGAGTGATTCAATAATGTATCCTATGACATTCTGTTAGCAAATAATAAGTCATGGAAGAGGTATATACAATGCATCACTTTTATTTTTACAACAACAAAGTGCAATCTTTAGCATTTGTAAGCCAGTAATCCTTCAAAATCAATCTATCTATCAATGTCATATCATCCTCTAATGAAAATGCATCCACTAAATTAATAACATCCCTCAACACTAAGTAATTCCTATACTTATCTTCAAACATGATGGTATCAAAGATTATATCAGTGAATTATGTTTAATCTTTGATTGAGTATGGATATGGTGGATTGGTATCTCAAAATGTTTTAGATGTAGATGACATGGTTGTATGTTTCATGTTTTTTTCTTACTCAATGTGTTTCATGCTATATAAACTTGTATGAAAATGCAAATGACTCAGCTCTATCTTGATTTTTATTCATTATATACTCTCAAAGTAGAAACTAGGGCTCTTTCTTGTTGTAAGATAGAAAAATATTTTGAATTCAAGTTATCTCAAATGTAAATGATAGCTTTTAGTCATAATAGATTTCCTATATAGAATCTAACATTGAATACTAGTTCATGTGACATAAATGTGCAATGTTGACTTTAGGATTTCATTTCACGTATAATTCAAATTTGTTAGCTCAGGTTGGTGGGGACCTTTAAAATATGAATAGGAAGTATTTTTCTATTATATTTGCTAAGTATGATGAGACTTAATACTACTCTTAGTAATAAAGTTCTCTAGGGTGTATATCAAAATATACTTTTGGGGCCTATATTCGTAGACCAATTCTTTTGGGGGATTTGTTTTAGAGAAAGTGTCTACAAAAATTTCTCTGAAGGTTTAATCTAAGCAAAATTCTTGACGTAATTCTTTCAAATGGATATTTCAAAGGTTTGGAGGGCACTTCTAATTTGCCTAAAGGGTACTTTTGATTTGAAGGGTCCACTTTGTAGGGCATTTTGTCCATGACAAAAATCTTGAAGGGTCTACTTTGCAAATGTTGAAGGGCACTTCTAAAATTCCCTAAGGGTAATTTTGTATGGCTAAGGGTCATTTCAAAAATACTAAAAGGTATAATTCTCTTGAACAAAATGTTCAAATGAATTTTGTAAGGAAAAAAAGGTCCAGGACAAAATTTCCAAAGGGAAAGTGTCCATTTCAAAAGGGCTAAAAGGTCACTTTCAAAATATTTGAAGGGTCAGTGAAGGAAATTTAAAGGGAATGTGCCCTTGGGGGAATTACTTTAGGATTTTTACATCAAAAAAAAATGTCCAAAAAAAAATTTCAAAAGGCATGTCCATGGCAAAGAGGTTCACTTAAAAAGGCTAAATGACACTTTTATAGGGCAAAAGGTCAAAATAAATATCCCAAAGGATAATTCCCATAGGGTAAGGGGTTAAAAAAAAGGTTATAAAGGGTATGCCACATAAAACCTAAAGGTTATGTGCCCTAAAATAAGTGGTCAAGAATGGGGTAAATGGTCAATTCATGGAAGGCTAAAGGGCTTGTTTGAAGGTTTTAAAAGGGTAGGTAGAAAGAATTTAAAGTGTCTAATTTAGGGAAAAAGTTTACCTAAAGGGTCTACTTCACAAAGGTCAAAGGGAACTTTCAAAATTACTAAAGGGTACTCTCGTATGGTTAAGGGCCATTTCAAAAATCCCAAAGAGTAATTTTTGATAGGGTCAAAGGGATAATCCATCAGGGAATTCATTTTGGGAAAAGTCTATGTGGTCCAAAATTACTTAAGGCAAATAGTCCATAGGTGGAATTTTTTGGGATAATTATTTCAATCATAAAGTCTACAATAGTTATTTGAGAAAATAAGGGTTCCCAAAAAATAATACCAAATTAAAATAGGACTAAACATTTCTTGAAACATAATATCTAAAAAGATATTTTTTCATGAAGGCCAAAATAATTATCCCAAAGACTATAAACCTAAAGAATTCATCTGCAATACGTAATTTAGTCTCATAAACACAATGCCAATATCATCCCAACAAAAAAGTGAAATGTCCTATATTTCCCAAATTTTTCATAAACATATGAAAAGGATTCCCTATTAAGATCACACTTTGAAAAAAAAAGTGGGTCTCCATTTCCTTATAGGAAAAAAGGGGGGTGTTGGGTATAAAAATTTGTCTCTTGACACCTTGAGTGAAAAATTTATTAAATATCTATATAAAATATCTTTTGGTTCATATGACATTTAAACATGTCCATTTATTTTTACCTTTGGCCCTTTATTTTTTGTGACATTTGAACATGTACCTTGCATGTGGCCCTTGGCCTTTTATGTGTAATATTTTACTTTATGACATTTAAACATGTCCCTTGTATGTGGCTTTGTTATATGTCATTGTTGGGTTTTTTTTTATTAATAGTTCTTTGGAATTAAAGTGTGGACTAATGAACTAGCACATTGTCCCTTTCATTCAAGACTATGGTCTTGTGTGCTCTCTCAAAGTACATAGCTAGAGACCAATTCTTGTAGGTTATGTTGCACAATAAAATTAACTATTTATAATCCTTGGGTTAAACATATATTTAATTATATACTATATAGAAGCAAACATAAACTACATTTATCCTTGGATTACTAAGCTTGAACACTATAAGTACATAGATTAATGCCATTGTAATTCAGATTTATTACTTTAAAAAGGTAAAAGCTAGCATAGGTTTCATATTAAGATCCCACATCAAGTGATCAACTTGAAACTACCAATAATAATTACCTAACTTAGAACATGTAAAAAATGAATGGTTATAATATCTGAAACTCATATCTTAAGATTTTTCAAAATGATATCAAGAAAAATCTCTCGTAAAGTGCTTTACAATAGTGGTATTTATACTTGTTATCCTTAACAAAGTATTTAAAACATTAATGATATGAGGAATTGGCCAATGAAATATATATAAATTGAGAGTTATGGAGGTCTAATAGCTAACTCCTCTTAAGGACCCATGTCTTTACACCCCTATATACTTTCTCTATGCTATATCCTTACTATCATGTGTCTTCCTCCTTGCATGCCGATACCAAAATTCTAATGGATATGGTCTGGGTGACCCTTAATAATTTCTCCTTAACCTATCCTACTTCCCATGTGCTCCCTAAGTCTTCCACTATTATTTTGAGTCCTATGTTTTAGGGTTCCTAATGATTGATTATCTTATTTAACTGGGTCTTATTGCATTGGTGGTTTTTTACCTTTATTATTTCACACCCTATAGGTTATGTGCCATGGTGATTTTAAGCCATTTGAGTTCATGTATTTACATAGCTAGAGACTGGTTCCTACAGGTTATGTTGTGTAGTAATATTAACTATTTATATTCCTATGGTTAAATATATATTTAACTAGATACTAGATAGAATCAAAGATAAACTAAATTATCCTTGGATTACTATGCTGACCACCATGACTACGTAGATTAATGCCATTTTATTTCAGATTTGTTACTTAGAAAAAGTAAAAGTTAGACTAGGTTTCTTATTAATATCCCATAACAAGTGCTCAACTTGAAAATAACAATGATAATTAATAACTTAACTTAGAACATGAAAAAAATGAATGGTTATAATATCCACAACTAATTTCTTAATCTTTTACAAAATGATATCAATAAAAATCCCTCATACAGTGCTTTATAATAAGGGTATTCATACTAGTTTATCCCTGACCAAGTATTTACAACATTAATGATAAGAGTAATTAGCTTATTAACTCTACAAACTGAGAGTTGTGGTGGTCTAATAACTAACTCCTCTTAAGGATCTGAGCCTTTGTACCCCTTATATACTTACTCTATGATAGATCCTTTCTACCATGTGTCTTCCTCTTTATAGGCTAGTGTAAAACTTTTGATGGATAAGGTCTGGGTGACCCTTAAGAATCCTTCCTTAACCACTCTCACTTCCAATGCACTTCCCAAGTTTTCTAGAATTATTTCAATTCTTATGCCCTCAGGTTCCTTGTGATTGATTATCCTCTTTAATTAGGTCCTTTCATATTTGTGATTCCTCACTTTTATGCTTTCACACCCTTTAGGTTCCATGCCATGGTTCTTTTATGCCATTTGATTTCTGCTCCATAGTCTTCATGCACTATGATCCTTCTATATCATGCTAATTCTATGCCAAAATATCAAAACACTTAGCCAAAATTTGGGGTTCAATAGAGACATTATGATTGTTTTATGTTTTTTTTTAGCTTATTAAGTTTGAAAACTTCCATGATCAGTACCATGCACTCACTAGCACATATTATACTAATTCTATCACTATGAGATTAATGGATACATTTATATATTTATTGTATCATATGTTACATACATAATTCAAATGATTAAAATATTATAATGCTATAAAATTTTAAACACGTATTAAAGTATTCAAAGATTACATGTTACAATGCATGCTACAATTAGATTCTATTTTAGATGAGTCAATTATAGATTCAATTCACTCACCTCAAAATGTGGACTTTAAGTGGGATTTTCATACATGGGATAATCCCCCTTAAGAAAAAAAATATTTTTGTATTTAAAATATTGTCAAAAGTTTCAAAATGGTTGAAATTCAATCACTAGAATGGATTATAGGGGAATATGTCATGGATATAAATTCACATTACAATATCAAAGTACAAATTCATACAAATTTGATTTCATGATATAGGTTCATGGTCAAGTTTCAAATAAAATTTAAAATTTACATCTATGTACAATCACATGTTATAAATTTATTATAAGAATGTATGTTTAAATAAGAATCAATAATTTTATATATTAATTATTATAAAGGGACATATATATAAGCCTATAAAAAATCCTAGAAACAAGGATGGTGGGGAAAACAACTAAGAATTACGAAGCTACAAATAGGCTCAACCTATATAAAAACAATGACATAATGAACAATAGTTTGTTGATAATCAAAAAAAATATTTACAATAATATTAATAATTATTATAATACCCTCCCTTAATGACTAAGTAAAAAAAAACTCCAAGCTTATCTCAAAATTTTACAAATTTGTTTGTACAGAAAGCTTTGGTCATTATACCAACTAGTTGTTCATAGGTATGACATAAAAAAAGACATATGTATTCATTATTGACCAATGTCAGATGTAGTGGTGATGAGCCTCAATATTATTGGTCTTGGCATGGAATACTAAATTCTTCACCAAATTTAGTACACTTTGGTTTTCACATAAAAATATGTTTGAGTGTTTATTAATTAAGTTAAATATAATCCAATATGGATTGAATCCACATTAACACTTAACATGCACAAACAATTTCATTATGCTTTGCTTTAGTATAAGACAATGTAACAGTACTCTGAAGCTTACTCTACCATAAAAATTCTCTTGAATCCAGAGTGAAAACATAACCTATTATATTTTTTATAGAATCAATTGATCCTATCCAATCTAAATCGGTATACCCTATTAACTAAAAATCAATAGATTGATTATATAAAATTCCAAAGTCAATATTTCTTTTGACATATTTAAGAATCCTTTTAAAAAAATTCTAATCTTTTTCATGTGGTTTAGCCATGAAACAAGAATGATAACTCATTGAAAAACACAAATCTAGTATAGTAGCATTAAGATAAATCAAACTACCTACTAATTATTGATACATTATTTCTTAACCAGTGGTGAATTAGTGTTATTTAAGAGTTCCATCCTATATCCTATTAGTGTATTTTCTATATTACAATAATGTATTCTAAAATTATATAAAAAAGATGTGACATATTTTTTGGGATACAAATATTGTATAACCAAATTGTAACACTACAAAAACTTTACATCTAGATAATATTGAAGTAATCCTAGATTAGTCATTTCAAACATAGAATAATTATTAGCTTTCACCTATTTAATCAAATACTTTTTACTTCTAGTGAAGGAAATATCATCAACATATAAAAATTGAATCACTATGTCATCACAAACCAATTTAACATAGAGAGTAAATTGTGCATCACATCTTTTAAAACTAGAATCTCTAGGATATTTATCAAATTTGAAATGCAATGCTCGAAGAGCCTACTTAAGTACATATGACAACTTCATAAAATTGTAAACCAAATTATCTTTTCCAAGAATCTAAAATCCATGTGGTTGTATTTTGGACACCTCTTCCTCTAAGTCTATATATAGGAAATCACTCTTTGTATCCATATAATATACCTACCAACCAAATTGAGTAATAATATAAATAACCATTATGAATGTTACCATTTTTTTCGCAAGAGAAATTTTTTATTTATATTCTAATTCTTATTCCTATACATTATCCCTTAGCAACAATATGATATTTATACTTATCTAAAGAACCATTTGATTTACATTTTACTTTATAAATCCATTTGCAAGCAATGGATTTATTACCTTGGGGGTATATCAAAAAAAAGTAAAGTACCATTTTTTTATTAATGCATCATACTCCACCTTCATGTTAGATTCCCATTTAGGCTTTCATTTAGCATTTGCATAAGTATTTGGATAAAACATGTGTGAAAAGGATGATTTGAGATAAAAACTTACCTACTCAAGATTTTGTACTACCTATTTCCTAGATATGGTGGATCTAATTTGTAATGATTTTGGAATCTCATCTTGTTGAACATACTTAGAGTGTTATAAAACCACTTTCACCTCTGATGCTGACTAATTGAATCATTGTGTGTTTCACTAGATCCTTCCATGGAACTATACTTCTCTAGTGTTTGACTTCTTAAGTCTTGTTACACTTTAGTATTATAACTTGATTCACATTCATCATTTAAAATATAAATATTACTAATATATATATATATATATATGTTTGCCATATTTTGAGAGATATGAATTTTTCTCATCTATTTTGATATATCTATTTAAAATTAGTTTATTTTTATAAATATCTTGTAACCTAAATGATTTTTAATTCTCATTATATCCAACAAACATGTATTTCTTTCTATTTGCATATAAACCACTTATTTTATATTTAGGAATTAATGACAAAGTAGTAAAACCAAAAATATCGAAATCACTTACATTAGGTTTTCTTCTTGACCATGTTTATTTTGGAGTAATATTATTCAAACTTTACATGGAATCTTCTTTAATATGAACATTGTATTAATGATATATTCTTTATAGTACTAAAAATTTAACTTTATTATTTTCACCATACAACACACCATATCCATCATAATCCTATTTATCCTTTCCACTACTCCATTTTTTGTGGAGTGTAAGGAGATGTATATTACCTTTGTATACCTTCATATATGTAGTATGTATTAAACTGTTTGGATACAAATTCTCAACTATGATAAAATCTAAAGGCTTTGACCTTTTCACTTGTTTAATTCTTAACCAATGCTTTCCATGAAAAAATGGTAGAAAAATATTATATATGTTCTTTAGAAAATACAATCACATTTTCTAAGAAAAATAATTTACTATGAAAAAGAAATAAAGAACACCAACTATGATGTTGTTTTTCATAATACCATAAAGATATGCATGTACCAATTATAACACATTCTCTACTCTCCACGATTTAAAGGTTGCCTTATATGTTTAACCAATTGACATAATGTACAAACATCTTTATTTTATTTTATGGATGCAAGTCCATTTACCATTTGATTCTTACTTAGTATATTCAAATACTAGTAACTAGGATTACCATGTATTTAATTCCAAAGAGTAATAATATGTTCAATTATTTCTAAAACATATTTTTATACTATTTTAAGATATAAAATATTATACAAACTCCTTTCCCTTATACCGATAGAAAGTATTTCATCATTGAGTGTAGTTACATTACATTTGCTTCCTTAAAAATTTACTACTACTTGTTTGTTTTTAGTGATTTCAATGATGGATAAGAGATTCTTGGTCATATTAAGTACATATTTAACATTATAATTTTTTTCTTACTCATTATTCAATATTATTTTCACATCCCCACATTCATTAATATCATGTGTTCATTCATAACCTAAGGAAAACATTTCATTACTACTAGTATCTTCAATGAAGTTTACATATCAATTTTGATGAAACATGTAATGTTGTGATGCTCTTGAATTAAAGTAACAAATACCAGAATTACTAGATTGGTCATGTGACACTGCAAAGGAAAATTTATTAGATGTTTCCCCTTTTGCTTCTTCTATAAAATCAACATTTCTAGACTTATTTTTTGCATCAACCATATATTCTTGTCAATTTTGACAATATTTATTAAAAATAACATTGTTTAATATAATCAAAACATTTCCATTTTGTTTTTATTTGATGCACTTATATTTGTTTGTTAAGAGTCTTTATTTTTTGACCATTGTTTCCCATTACTTTTTGAATGTGTTAAAAATGTACTTTCTGTAGATGTTGATGTTGAAGGAATTAAATTTTATTTTAATTTTTCCATATACATGATAAGTGTCTAAAACCACATAAAATCTAATGTATATGTCTCTAAAATCATATGCAATGATTCCATAAAAGAATCATATGACAATGGCAAATTTAATTTAGTTTATTTAGTTTTCATGTAAATTTAGTGTAAAAATAATTATTTTATAAAAAAATTAAAAATATATTTTTTCCCTAGTAGTTTCTTTCGGTCTTTATAAACCATGGGATCTAATTACCATATAATAATTAACATAAAAATAAGTATTCATAATCATCTATATTCATTGTTAGAGAGGCTCATATATATAAGCCTATAACAACTCCTAGAAACAAGGAAGGTAATAAAAATAACTAATAAGTAGGGAGATGCAAATAGGCTTGACTTATATTATAATAATAATAATAATTATTATTATTATTATTATTATTATTATTATTATTATTATTATTATTATTATTATTATTATTATTATTATTGTTATTATTATTATATCAAACAGACTATTTATGACTATATGCATAATTATTCTAATATTTATTAATGGAGGCATGATATAGATTCATATAAAATATGTTATTTTTCAAATTTTAAATAATATTCTCTACTTACAAATATGATATGAACATAGATTTTTTCCATTCTCTTTTTATCTTCAAGTCATATGTAGTGGTTGATTCATTTAAGTACATAGTGCATAACTTATAGGTTTAGTGCCCTCTAGCATTATTTCTATAAATCCATTTTGGATTTTAACCCACTTCATTTATCATATTTACAAAGACCAAAAGAGTTAAATTAATATTTTTGAATCCATTAATTGGTGTTATTATGTAAATTGAAAATTCAAATTCAGGCTTGATAACCCTCAAATTATCTATTAGTTCAATTAAGGAAAAAACTTCTCCAAGTGATTCATGGGAAGATCCAATTCTCTATTTCTTTAAGGAAGTATCATCTCCAAACAAATTTATAATAGAAAAAAAAATTGGTTTCACACATACATGTGTATTCCTCCCTGGATCTCTTTTCAAATTCAAGATACTAAAGTACAAGCTTCTTAAAATATCAAGTTAAAGTAAATTTCAAATTCAAGTATTTTCAAGTACAATATTTTTCCATTTTTAGTTTTTCAAAAGAATAGAGTAATTATTTCATGTGTTTTAAAGTTTTTCTAAAATATAGTTCCATCCAATATTGGAGTGCCAACTCAATGACAAAGTCTCTCTTACATATTAAGTTATATCTTTCAATTTATTTGGTCTTTTAATTTCTAAACTAAATTGTTGGAAACTACATAAACCCAAATATGGTCATGAATCCTTGATTATGTCATTTTTTACCCTTTTTCACTTTAAATACCTTTTCCATTTAATCAATTTATATTTTGACACGTCATTCTTTCCTAAGCCTTTATTTGGACCTATTTTCTTTTATAAATTTATATTGATGGCTTACAAAAGTGTTATGATTGTTAAAAACACATTTAAGCATTTGTACCACCAATCAAGGACCTAAATTTTACACATTTTCATGCAAGACAAAATCAACCAATAAGTATAAAAATGGTAATAGGTTTTGTCTCTCTGGGATGGTCTAGTCCGTTCCACCTCTAATGCTCACTTTTCAAGTTTTGAATCTTATCTTATAGTTTTATCCACATTTTGAGGATATGTAGCCTCTGATTTTCTCATTTTATATTTTTTTAACCTCAAACTCAATTCAATTATTTTGCAAATTGGAAATTTTAATAAATAGGCACACTTACATTGTTTAACATTGATCAAAGATTTCTTATTCTTTCCAAATATAATTCTAATCATTTTAATTAGTCCTCAAACAAGTCAAAATTCTATTTTGTCCATCTCAAATAAAAGCATGATCATGTATTGAATGTGTTTATAGATGCATTCATATAGACAAAGGAGGATAATTGTAAAAAGCTATATAAGTGGGAGAACAACTTGGGCTTGATTCCCTCCTTAGAGTATTGGATACTTAGGAAATATTAAACCAAAATGGGGATAATTGGGGTCAAATTAGCCCAATTACACTCCATATTTTTATATTTGTATATTTTCAATCATTGCATTCCCTATTCTAGTTTGAACCTTGGATAATCTATTTGTAGGTCTTCTACACATTTTTGAAGGCCAAATTTTCACATACATACCTAATTAAATATATCACAAGTTATCATGAACTAGGTTACTAATTTTCATAAAAATATACGATTAAAATTTTTTGAACAATAATTATAGTTGATCCTCTCCCAAGTTGGATGGGTTTTCACTGATTTGGTTTCAGTTTCCACTTCTGAGCACTTGCAGAGTCTATTTTTGTTTCCATATTTCAGCAATTTATTTAATGAACACACTTGGATCTGGGGTAGAAACATCTAATTTTTTCACTTCATTTCATAATTAGACTTATATCAATTTATTACATCTTTTCTAATTCATTCTTTTGATTTTTTTCTTTTTATCAAAAATTCACTTTTAGCATTCTAATTTTTCTACTTAAATTATTTGAATTAGTGTTAATTCACATTTTAATCCAAATTTAGATAAAAAATCATATATGGGTTTTGTACAACAATAAACATGACCATAATTTATTATTATAATGAAAATGAAAATAGATCAATTTTGGGTGAACAAAAATTAACATTTAACACACCCACATAAGAACTAAATGTTTCTATACATAAAAATAGAATAGAGGTTTAAAAATACCTTTGAATTTTCATATTTATCATAAAAACATTATATCAAATTATATAAAATCCCTTAATTTATATTTATAAACATTTTTATTCCCCACTTATACATTGATCATATTATATGTGAATTTATCTAATTACCCCAATCATGTTGCACACTACTTAAAATGCATATAGTTATAATGTGGTAGGATGAAATCAAATAATAATGAAATACTTTTATTTAATGCATCTATCATAAATTCAATGTGTTTTTGAGAAAAAATATATATGTGAAAGGGCATAATTGAAAGCTACTAACACCTACACAATAAATTGTTGCAACACATACCATAATCTTAATAAGATAAAGTTCATAAAATTAACTCAACCAACATCATTTTATGGTATATTTTTGAATTACATGTGTCCATGAATATATAATGTCTCATTTTAAAAAATAACATCATATTAAAGTCCAAAAAATTAACTCAGCAAACATCATTTTATTTTTTCCTTATTAGAAAATCATATCAAAAGTCACATTCGTGTGACTACCTAATATTGGTAGTCGTGATAAGGTATTTTATCATGGATATGGAATTAATTTTTAATACGCTATTGGTGTAATTTTTTATTTTCATAACCAGCTATTGAATATGGTTGTTATATCTTATAAATAATAACATAGTTGCATGAAAATGAGTGTTGACTAAGAAAAGGTTGTGATAAGGAACCATAATTTATAGAAGAATGTTATAGAAAATAGAATAATTTATGGATATAAATAATTAATCTCATTATATAAAAATATAAGAAAATAAAATAACCTTGATTATTTTTATAAACATTAGTTTTTTTTAATTTTAAAGGAATGTAATCATTTCTTTTTTTATTTATTTAAAACAAAATGAAAAATTATCTTCAGCTAAGGAATATACATTCAAGACTAGTTATAGAGAATTATTTGGTTGAGAATAACTTTATTATTTATAGTTTTTATAGAATAGGATCTATATATAATAAACTAAGCATTTATTATTATGTTATAGTTTTTCTATTTTAAAAAATAAAATTATAACATTGAGCTTAAAAATCTATCAAAATACATTCCACAAGTGCTTTCCATCCATGGTCAAAAAATAAAATATTTTAATGTTATAAAATTAAATATAGTTATTTGGAATAATAATTTCACATCAACAAAACTGATTGTTACACTCATTTTACTTGAAAGAACACTTAGGGCACACATGAAGTTTTAAATTCAATTTAATTAGTAACCATAATTCCTAATATTATTTTTTACAATATTAAATGTGATTATGATGAAGATGGTTTGAATTGAATTTACACATTAAAATATTTTAATTTTTGAGGAGATAGATATAATGGTTCTACATTTTATAGGGGGAATTATTATTTTATATGAAGAAACGTTATGCTAAAAATTATATAAGAATTGCAGACCGTGACATTAATTATTTTTACATGAATTGTTAATTATTAAGTAAAATGATGATCATTAAATTGTGAAGAAACTAAATAAAACCATTTAGGCATTGTGGCAGTGATTTTTTTATATAATAAGAATATAATTTATGTTTATAAATGCCTTTGGGTTTATAGATTTAGCATGTTGCAATGTTGTAACAATTTTTTAAGCGACTACTTATTTTTTTTACATCCTCATTAGTATTATACTTATTTTATGATTAATGTGATCTAAATGAAGGAAAAATAAGGATATAAAGATTATTTAAACTATGAAAAAAATCATACAAATATTAATGGAAAATGGTAGATTAATATTGCACTTACATAGTTCAAGTGAACAAATTAATAGGAGAGAGATGTACTCAGTTTATTTTAAATTTTTTTTCATATAACTCATCAAATATTATAAAAAATATTATGTGTGTTCTTTGTTTCTAATAAGATCATAAAATTATGGTTTAAATCCTACCTAGACATTTCAGATAACTATAATATCTTGGTTTTACTAGTATTTTCCCTATAAAATATGCACATCTTGATGCCTTAAACTATTGTACTTATGATATAGATGATTATTTTGAATGATATTTACTTTAATATTATGAACTTATATCTATTTTACTTATACTTCATTTAAAACCCTAATAATACCTTTATCACCCTTGAAAAATGGGTTAATATGTTACATTAGATAGCCCCAACCAGTCTCCTCTAGGTGACTTAAAATTACAGTAATTCCAATAATCCAAATATGGATAAAAATAAATGTATTTATCCCATTTAGTTTTGTGTGTGCAAATGCATTCACACACATGTATTTGTGTAAATACCTGTGTGTGTGTGTGTGTGTGTGTGTGTGTGTGTGTGTGTGTGTGTGTGTGTGTGTGTAAATGGTAGATTAATGTTGCACTTACGTAATTAAAGTAAATAAATTAATAGGGGAGAGATGTACTCATCTTATTCTAATATTTTTTTACACATAAAATTCATCCAATATTATAAAAACATATTATGTGTGCACTTTTTCTCTAATAAGATCATATAATTATGGTTCAAACCCTACCTACACATTTTAGATAACTGTACTATCTTGATTCTACTAGTAGTTTCCCTATAAAATATGCACATCTTTGATGCCTTAAACTATTGTGCTTATGATATAGATGATTATTGTGCATGATATTTAATTTAATATTATGCACTTATATCTATTTTACTTATACTTAATTTAAAACCTTAATAATACTTTCATCACCCTTAAAAAATGGGTTAATATGTTGCATTGGATAGCACCAACCACTCGCCACTAGGTGACTAAGAATTACATTCATTCCAATAATCCAAATATGCCTTAAACTTCATGTATTTATCCTATTAAATTGTGTGTGTGTGTGTGTGTGTGTGTGTGTGTGTGTGTGTGTGTGCGTGTGTGTGTGTGTGTGTGTGTGTGTGTGTGTGTGTGTGTGCGTGCGCGTGTGTGCGTGCATGTGCATGTGTGCATGTTCATATGTTTGTGAGTGTGTGTGTGCATGTACATGTTCATGCTCATGTGTGTGTGTGTGCATGTGTGTATTCATGTGAGAACATGTGTATGTGTGTGTTCATGTTCACATAACATTTTGATCAATATATAATAATATGAAATGGTTGTCTTACAAAACATGAAACCATGCAACTTTAACTTGAATGTGTATTTATTATTACCTCCTTATGTATTTGTGTGTTCACACTAGACTTATAGTTATTACCTATCTAGCCTAGTTTTGTGATAGTTCACACTATAACTAGAGTTAAGGTTATTTTAGGGAGATAGTTATTTTGGTGTGGTAACTCATTATTTTCTTCAAAAAATATTTCAATGAATATTTGGTCACCAAAACTAATAGTTTGTTTCACAACAAATAATTTTTAATTTTGAAACAAACTCTTTAGGTTAATTATACTTGAACTCTCTATTATATCTTAATTAGTTGAACCCATTTATGGATTATGCATTAGGATATGATAAAATATACAAAGAGACATTATGATTGAAATTTTTTGTTCATTATGGCTTTACTTGAAGCACTATGGAAATGATCTATAGATTAAATATTAGATGTAAAATTTTCATGACTCTAATATGTTATTAGAGATTAATTCTTTCAACTATTGCTCAAATTTTATTTTCTCCAAGCATATCCCATTTTTTTATAAAGATTTGGAAGTAAGTTTAAGTATGTCTTAGAGACATTATTGTAGAAGTGTTTTTTTGGATAAATGCACATCATCACTGAATTTAATGGGCCCAAAAACATATAAATTCACTTTAAATTCATTGAATTTTTATAGCTTTGACATTTTTTTGTTTTTTTAATTGTATCTTCCTTTTTACATAAGGTTGTATAACTATACAATATGGTATAGTGAAAAAAATTAGAAAAAAGAACTATTTTTTCATATTTTCTATGGGTATTTCTCCAATTATTTTTCTAACATGTCATACATATTTTTTGGACCTACATTCTCTTCTTTGCCTACTATCCATGGCTTATTTTATGCACATATGTTATTTGGGCCGTAGTCTAACATACTTGTGTTGTCTACATTAGTATTATCATTGTAAGAGTTTAATTGAGGCATTGCCTTTTTAAATTTACATTAGGCATTGGTACTTAGCATTGCCTTTAGCTTTGAACTATTAGCCATATCATAATTCATGCTCACCTCCCATGCCTTTTACTGTGATAGTGGATACCATGCATTGACAATGACATTTTTAATGGGTTTGGATCATAATATAGCATTGGATATATTATTTTTATTTATAATTAAAATGTTGGAAGTGTGAATTATTATCCATGGACACCTCATCAACCACCTCTCTTTAAACACTATCCATTGTACAACATGATGCCATGAAATTAGCATTATCATTGATGTATTATACAATTCAATCCATCCTCCTCTCACGTGGCATAAAAATTTCCAACATGGCCCAAACCTTTTTAAAAAAAGGTTTTAATTTTTTTGGAGTTTTTCAAAATTTAAATAAAATATTTCTCATTTTAGTGTTAAACACATCACCATGGTGTAACGAGAAAACATATTTTGATAAAAATATTTCCAAAAAAGTTCTAGTGTTTTAATCCATTAGAAGATTATTTTTTATTATATTATTTTTCCTACACCATTTATATACCATTTTTAACAAACAAATTTTTAGGAGGATTTTTTTCCCATCGCAAAGCATAAAGAGGTCAATTTTTTTTACCATGACATTTTTTCTATGATGTTCACAATTGTGCAATCAAGTTCACAATTTTAGTACATTTCTTATAATATGTTGTTTCTTTCAAATTATAATCCATTGTCATATATTTTTGGATAATTGGTAGGCCATATATTTTGATAAGAAACTTATATTCAATGTTATGTTTTTGAAAGTGCATGCTTTTTCATATAATTTGCAAAGGTAATTTATATTAGCTCCATTATTCGTTGGAACTATTATTTTTTAGTTTTTATCCATTTAAGATATACTTTTTTTGTAAACACACTAAATATAAATGTCACCTTATTTATGTTAAAGAATCACTTTATGCATTTTTTTGGGTACTATTGATTCAAGGAGGGATTATTCATCTTTATTTTACACCAATCACTTTATTATACCAACACATTATATAAAAATATTTAATTATAAACAATTTAGAGGGTTTATTCTTACATCTTGTTGAGTGTTTTTTTATGTTATGTTAATATTAAGGTAATGAATTAATGTTATGACCCTTGTAATCTCACATAGACAAATAACAACCTATAGTCATAAAATGATACGCTATTCTCTAAAATATGCTCATTGCAAGAAAATATGGTTAACTACATAGAAGAAAATAGGAGAGTCAAGAATTAAAAATCCATTATCCAATCCCTCATTCTAGGCACATATGACCTCATAAAATCAATATAGAGCATAATTTATATCATTCAACATCAAATTGATACATCATATTTACACTCTTTTGAGCCTAGTCCATCATGTGATCCACTACCTACTTCTAAATCTAGTATGCATCCATTTGATGTGCTTTTAGAATGTGACTTGTAAAATTATAAGCAACCTACTATGTTTGATGATTATTTTGTTGAACCTCATGCACATCCCACATTATATTAACCTACTTACATGATTTTTTATTTTTATAAACATAATAATGACGTTGTTTATGGAATAAAATTTTTCATGGGTCATCTTGGTGGAGGTACTATAAAAATTTACAAAGCATCATTTATACTATCTAGATTATTTTTTGGATTTATTACCATGGCATTGGTTATCTTTCATATGTTTCATCTTATTTCAGATAATTTTATGGTAGATATCTAATTTTTATTCAATCCACTCTTCATGTGGATGTTGAGCACTGCATGGGTTTTTTTGCATCTTCACCCAACCATGAGAGTGATGAGATCACTTTAGATAGGAATTATCAACCTAACACATTTTTAGATGTTCCCTCACATGAAAACTAAATGTCCTTTACACATACTCACCATTTTAATCATAATAACTAAGAGATGGGGGTGAATCTTTCATCAAAACATTTATTCATTTTCACTTAACATTCATGAGCCATTCATACAAACATATAAATCAATCTAAGCACAAGAAATCATACATATGAATATGAAATGCAAGAACACATCACATATGTGGGAAAAATCCAAGGGGAATAAAAACCACTAATATATAAAAATGGAATATAGTCCTATAAGGCAAAAACCAAATTTAGTGAAGCACCAACTCCACATGGAGTACCAACCCCAGCTAACCAAGAACCCACTTGACTAGGCTTTAACAAGCACCTAATTGTAAAGAGGAACTAACCCCATAGATGACTTGAAAAAAACTCAGCCACTTGATTTATTTGATCACATTTATACTACTATGTTTCTCATCCAATAGATGATGACCACCTTTTCATCTCTTCACACTCTTATCCCTCTCAAATTGCCTTCTAGATCTCTTCACTCACCTAGGTCTCTTCAAGACTGATTAGGCCATATGACCTTGATCATCATAGTTATACATCCTATTCTATATTCATGATATTATCTCTACTCTCTTTTGATTATCTATAAGACATTATTCCACTCAAGGATCTTCTATTTCAATCACTCCTTAATTACAATCCACTAACTCTTCTTTTAGTCCTAAAAAACCTTGTTCTTATACAATCCTCTTGATCATACAACTCTTGTTCAGAAGAACATGATTGACCACTTATATTTTACACATAATAGGCCTTATATAATGTAACAATTAATAATCAATCATTACATTAGGTCAACCATAATTTAAATAGACCAAATCCTTATTTAGGTCTCATGGAGACCTAATTTCATTAGGCCTACTTTAGGACATGTTACCTTACGAACCTTTAAAACACTCTAAACCTTTTCATAAAACAATAAAATAGGCCTTATCCAACATCATATGATCACCATGACACTTTTTAGGTCCAACCATCACTTTAAACACTACATTAGTACTATTCACATTAGGCCTTTAAACACACAAAATAGTCTATCTTGAACAACTAAAGATAACACATAATTTACCCATATAGCCATGAAAATAAATCACTTATAAATAATATAAATGATATAGAAAATAAAACCTTATGCATTATATAATTCTACTCAGGATATAAGGACTCAAGAACACCTCTGTAACTCACTCACTTAGAATTATCAATTTTCCTTAAAGAGCAATCATGGTGACGTTAAAATCTAACACTTGTATAGACACATTAAAATAATAATAATTCATTAAAACTATTATATGACATCTTAATAACATCCTAAAACACAAAAATCATATGGTTTAATATTAAAATATTGGTCTTTCAGACCCATCTCATGACCTTATATCATACTATCTTATCTAAACCAGGCAAGTCAACTAGTGAGCAACCTTTCACCATATTAACTAACCTCAAAAAATTATTGAAATAAAATAAATGACTTAAAATTATTTAAAAACATCTCCATGCACTTTTTTTCATAATTATATCATGAAAACACATTCCAATTCATCTTCACGTTGATGCTTGGGTTTTTCATTATTTGCACCATTAGGCCTATTAGTGACTAGCTAACTTGGATGAATATTTTAACACATTTGATGACTATAAACTATCCATAAACATTTATAGACATGAAAAATGAGTCTCTAACTTCTTCATCCATCCATTTACTTATTGTGTCTAATGTTAATTTTCATTTTTACAATAACTTCTTCAAGAATAAGCCTATAACTCAACATTTTATCTCTCCTCTCTCTAAGAAATACCACTTGGAGGTACCTGGGAGAGTATAATACAATCTCCAATAGATTATATGATCATAAAAATCCATATGGTCACTTTTTATCAACATCTTCAACATTAAATCCTTATTAGGCTTCTAAGTGGGGTTAAACTAGTTTCCACTCTTAACGATCATTCATAAAGCATAACACCTCAATCCAAAAAATAATACCTATAAATTTTATCTAATACCCTTCCCCATATACCATGCACTAATTAGGTTCCCAATAAATTTTTTGATAATATTATGATCATAATAAAATCCTTCTTAGGTTGAGAACCCTTCATTTTAAGCACTAAAGAGACCTCCAAACAAATTTTCATGCCTTATCCTTCAAATCATGACCTAAAACTACATGTAAAAACTTTTAAAAACATACATCACCTCTTATAATTATTAAATGATATGAAACACCTTTAAATATGATCATGACCCTTCACTAGGATATGTTCTCTCTTTGCTCTCTAGACCTTGACCTACAACCCATATTAAGCCTTAAAATTGACCTTCATACTTATTTTTGTGCACTCTCCACCTCATTAAACCACTAATAACTATGTTAACTCATTTATCCAAGCCAAAATGCTCATAATTTTTCATAAGGTCTCTTCATGCCTCATTAGGCTTGGTAGGGTTTAAGAGAGGTCTAGATGAAAACATAGACTAGAGATCCTACCCCTATAGGTTTACCATGAGACTCTTATGATTGCTCCAATACCTCAAATAAATTCTCAAATAATACCATACATAATTCACATGTTTGTATTCATTTATTTTATGCACATACCTCTTCATGTCATGAATAGGCTCATGTTCAGGCTTCCTATGCAACTTTACATCAATGACTTGTACCTTCATGCAACTAGAAATCATTAGTTTCCTTAAAATTCTCTTTTATGACAACATTATTCAATGAAAACACTCCATAAATTCCCCTTGTCATGTCAATGAACTACCAACAAGGAAAACTACCTCAATGACATTAACATCATGTAAGATGCATCTTTGACATCAATGATAATAATCAACAATCTCCCCCTTTGTCATTGATGAAAACCACTCTCAAAAAATTATCTCATAAATAAACTTCTCCCTCACTCTAAAATTTCTCCCCCATTGACATAAATGACAAAGTGATTTCTTCAACCCCTTGGATCACACTCCTTGTAACAAAAACACTCAACATATATTACTATGAGTTTATTAGTCATCATACAAAACATGTTCCCTCTATCTCCATACATACCTTCTTAGCACTACTCACCTACACTTGGAGCTAATGAATCCTTGATTAGTTCCCCCTAAGTACTTGACTTCCTTAGTGAATGATAGGGGTAGGAATTACACCCAATTCCTATCTCAAGTGCTCAAATGTTTTTTTCTTAAAGTGGCTTGGTCAAAATGTCTACAATATGATCCTATGTAGAAACATATTCAAGTCAAACACTTTTTTCACTTACCTACTCTCTTAGAAAATGATACATGATGTGCATGTGCTTAGTCTTTGTGTGCTTGATAGGGTTATTTTAGACACTTATAACACTTATATTGTCATAATAGATAGGGCTAAGAACATGATAATCCACCTTGTAGTCTTTTAAGGTCTATCTCATCTATAAGACTTGAGTACAATATGAACCTAATATAATGTACTCATCTTCATAAGTGGATAATGTTACTGATGGTTTCCATTTGCTTATCCATGAAACTAGTCACTCACCTAAAAAGAAAGTTCTTGTACTGGTACACTTCTTATCATCTATACTTCCTACCTAGTCTACATCTATATAGGCTATCAAATTGAACTCATTGATTACCAAAACCTAAACTCCATAGTTCCCTTGAGATACCTGAGTATCATTTTGACTACTTGCAGATGAGTTTCCTTTGGATCTACTTGAAACCTTCCCACAAGACATAATACTTACATGATGTCAGGTCTAGAGGTAGTGGTGTGTAGACAAATTCTAATCATTAACCTATATAATGTCTGACTGACCTTTGGAGACTCATCTTCCTTACTTGGTTTACACCTATGATCATAGGTATGCTAAATGCCTTGTAATCTTCCATCTCAAACTTCTTCAACATCTCTTTTATGTACTTGGATTGTGAAATGAATATACCTTTTTCATATTGAGTGATTTTCAACCCAACAAAGAATGACAGTTCTCCCAACATGGACATCTCAAACTCTTTTTTCATCACCTTTGCAAAGACCTAGGTCATGTTCTCATTATTTCCACCAAAGATAATGTCATTCACATAGACAAATACTATCAAATAATGGTCATCTTCTATATTTATATATAGATTACTATTTACAACTCTTTTTAGTCCTTAATCCAATAGATACCTATCAAACCTATCATACCAAGATCTATGAGATTACTTTAGACCATAAAGAGCTTTTTTCTATCTACAAGCATAGTCATTATAACTTGATAGTGAGAACCCCTCAAGTTACACTATGTACACCTCTTCTTCCAAATTCCCATTCAAAAAGGCATATTTGGCATCCATATGGTAAACTTTAAACCCTTTGAATCCTACATATGCTAGAAATAGTTTGATGGCCTCCAATCTTGCTACTAGTGTAATGGTCTCCTCAAAGTCTAACCCTTCAACTTGTGCATATCCATTACATACCAATCTAGCCTTATTCCTAGTGACTTCTCCATCTTCATTCAACTTTTTTCTAAACACCCATTTTGTGCCAATGACATTCATGTTTTTAGGCCTAGGAACTAGTTCCCAAGTCTCATTATTTTCTATTTGGTCTAACTTATCATTCATAACACCTATCCAAAATTTGTCTTTGTTTTCTTCTATAAGGTTCTTAGGTTAAATATTAAACAATAGAGAGACATTCTCTTGATTTAAATTATGTACCAATATTCTCCTTGGTTACATACCTACATCCTTGTTGCCAATGATTTAGGATTCAGGATGACCTATTTGAATCTATCTAGAGGTGCCTTTTGACTCTTGTCTTGCCTCAAATTATTCTTCTTCCTCATCAACCTCTATAGTTTCCTCTTTATTCTTGAATTCTAGTTTATTTAATGTATCTTTTCATTGTGAGTGTGATTTCCTTATCTCATCAATATTCACATTGGTTCTTTCCACTATCTTATGTAAAATCTTCTCATAATATTTATAGGCTGAGCTCATTGATGAATATCCTAAGAATATACCTTCATCATATCAAGAATCAAACTTTCTTGAGTCTTCATCATTTCTTTTGATAAAACATTTTATCCCAAACAATCTAAAGTGTTCCATATTAGTAGGTATACCTTTTCACAGTTCATAAGGAGTCTTGTTTCCATTAGTCCTTATCTATCCTCTATTCGAAAGGTAGACTATAGTGCTCACTACCTCTCTCTAATATCCATTAGATTATCTAGACTCATTTAGCATATTTATTTCCATCTATTGAACTATCATATTCGTTATTGCCAATAACCCATTATATTAAGGTGTCCTAGATACTAAGAACTATTTATTTATTCCATAAACCTCATACAAGTCATAAAACTCCTTAGACAAAAATCTCCTCCTCTGTTAGATCTCAGGCACTTGATCTTACCATTATTCTCATTCCCAACAAGATCCTTTAATGCCTTGAACTTGTGAAGAGTTTATAATTTTTATTTAAAGAATCCTACCCAAGTCATTATTGTGTATTAATCTATGAGTAACATGAAGTAGTGATCTCCTTAAATGCTTTGGATTATTGTAGGCACACATAGATCAATGTGTACTAAATCTAATAGTCTTATAGTAGACTAATCCTTGGATTTGCTTCTTCTTCTAGTCTACTTACCATTTTGACATGCATTATAAAGTATGTTTATAGGTTTGGTGATCTTAGGCATGATTTTCACATAACTATTAATGATCATTTTGACTAGATTATCAAAGTTTAGGTGACCTAACCCTTTGTGCCATAGCAAACTTTCATCCATATTTCTCATAAATTATATCTCCTTCTTGATCTCATTCAAGATATATAGATTTTTCTCAATCCTATTAGCATTAAAAATTATCCTTCATTATTTTTCCCTTCTTATCTCACACCCTCTATCATGAAAGGTTAGTGTGTGTCCTTGGTTTCACATTTTAATTACACTAAAAAAGTTATGTTTCAAACCTTCCACATATAACACATTTTCTATCTTGGTCTTCCCATTATCCAAACATAAGATGCCCTTGCCAGCTATATTAGAATTTGTGTTATCTCCAAATATCACTATTCATGTAGCATTCTTCTTCAATGAAACAAAATTGTTTTTTTGTAATATCACGTGGCTTGATCAACCACTATTTATATACAATTAAATACCTTCATCTTAAATGTGAAAGGTAGTCTTAGCTAGCATATATTCATATTTATTCTTTTGTTACTCTTTATCAAATAATCAACATTAAATCTTGAGATCAATATGATCAGTCATACATGTTTTTGGCTTCCACACCAATGTTTGACCCTTCTCATGCACTATAGAATCTCCATGTACCTTGTTAAGTCCTCTTGACTGATCAATCTTTCTCCCATAGTCACATATTCACTCATCCCTTGAGATTGTTATATATTCACATGCTATATGACTAAATATATGACAAGCAAAAAAATAACCAATGAATGAATTGGAATAACTCATTGCATTGAGTTTCCTGATTGGTATCTTCATGTTGAATTTCATGTTGGTGCTCTTAACTTATTTTGGCTTCTTGTGATATTTTTCAAACATGATCATCTTGTTTATGAGCTGCTCAAGTTAAACCTTCAAATAATATAACTCTATCTTAAACTGTTCATAGTTAACTTCTTTTGATTTGAAATTTTTATTGACACCTTCTAGATGATTCTTGATATCCTTGATGATCTTCTCATCCTTTTTAGCTTCTTGGACCTAGTCACTTTTCAAGGTATAAATCTATTCCTTGAGATCCTTGACAATAGATATTATCTCATACTTCCTCTTATTTTGATTTTTAAATTCATTTATATAAATTATGATCTTAACTTCAATGTCTACTTAAGAATCTCCTTCTTCACTATCATAGTAGACTTCTTTATCATACATGTTGTCTTATTCATCACTAGAAATCTTGTGCTTCTTAGTATCACCTTAAGGCTATTAGGCTTTCTTAAAATAACCAAATCTGATACCAATTATTATAATCATAATGAATGAGAGGGTGGGAGGGGTGGAATCAGTCATCAAAACATTCATTCAATTCCACTTAGCATTCATGATACATTCATACAAACATATAGATCAATATAAGCACAAACAACCATATATATGAATATGGAATGTAAGAACACATCACATATGTGGGAAAACCATCAAACCCATTGATATATAAAAATGGAATAAAGTAATATAAGGAAAAAAAGTTTTTGAAGCACCAAATCCACATGGAGCACCAACCCTAACTAGCCAAGCACCCACTTGACTAGGCTTTAGGACATACCTACTTTCAAGGAGGCAAAACCCCCTAGATGACTCAAAACCAACCTAGCTACCTAATTTATTTTATCAATTCATATAAATATGTTTCTCAACTAATATATGATGACCACCTCTTCATCTCTTCACACTTTTATCCCTCATAAACTACCTTATGGGCCTCTTCACTCAACTAGGTCTCTTCAAGACTAATTAAGTCATATGACCTTGATATTCATATTAAAAATTCATATTATATATTCATGATAATATATATAATATTTTATAATTTTATATAATACCTTATTCCACCCAAGTATCCTATATTTCATTTACTCCTTAATTACAATCCACTAATTCTTCAATTAGGCCCAAAAAGCCTTGTTCTTATACAAGCCTCTTTCTCATACACCTCTTTATCAGACACACATAATTTCACACTTATATTTAACACATAATATTACTTATTACATATTACAAGTAAAAATAAGTCACTATATTAGGTAGTCCATAACTCAAATAGACCTAATCCTTCTTTAGGTCTTATGAAGACATAATTTCACTAGGCCTACTTTAGGACACATTACCTTATGACCCCTTGGAGCAATATATACCTATATACATGGAAAAAAATAATAAAATAGACCTTATCCAACATCCTATGATCACCATGACACTTTTTATGTCCAACCACCACTTGAAACACTCCATTAGTATTGTTCACATTAGGCCTTTGAACACATAGAAAAGTTTACCTTGAACAACTAAAGATAAAATATAATTTACCCACACAACCATGAAAATAAATAAATTATAAATAATATAAATTACCTGAAAAATTAAAATATATGCATTATACACCTCCACTCAAGAGATCAGGACACAAGAACACCTCTACAACTCACTCACTCAAAACTAATAGTTTTCCTTGAAGACTAGTCATGATGACTTTGAACTCCAACACCTATGTAGACAAATTAAAATAATCCTAATGTATTAAAAATATTATATAATATATTCATAATATCTCCAAACACAAAACTCATATGGTATAAAATCAAAATGTTGGTCTTTCAAACCAATCTCATGACCTTATATCATATTGCCTTATCTAAACCAGTTAAGTCAACTTGTGAGTAACCTTTTACCATATTCAATGACATAAAAAACTTATTTAAAGAATATACATGAATAAAAATCAATTATAAACATATCCATTTAGTTTTTTTCAACATTTTATCATGAAAACACATTCCAATTCGTCTTCTCACTATTGCTTAGGTTTTTCACTATTTGCACTATTAGGCTTGTTAGTAAATGGCTAACTTGGATGACAAGTTTAGAAAATTTTATGCCTATAAACTATATATAAACCTTTATTTACATGTAACATGATTCTCTAAACTCTTCTTCCATTCATTTTATTACTATGTCTAATGGGACTTTTGACTTCTACAATAACTTCTTCAGAAATAAGCCTATAACTCAACATCTTATCTCTGCTCTCTCTAACCAATAACATATGGAGGCACTTGTTATAGTATAATAAAATATATAATATCTTATATAATCATATCAATCCATTATTGTCACCTTTTTTAAACATATTGAACATTGGGTCCTTAGTAGGGTTCTAAGAGGGTTTAAGAAAGAGCATGAGAAGATAGGATACCTAAACGATCATTCAAAAAGCATAGCCCATCTATCCAAAAAATAATACCTATAATTTTCATATAAGAACATTATCCATATAATATTAAATAATTAGGTTCTAATACAATTTTTTTACAAGATGATAAGCACAATAAAATCCTTCTCGGGTTAACAACCCTTCATTTTGAGCACTCAAGAGACCTAAAAACAACTTTTCATGACTTGTCTTTCAAACTATGACCTTAAAATACATGAAAAAACTTGAAAAAAAAATTCTAAGCTTTGATAATTCTTACATGATCTTAGAAACCTTTAAATATGATTAAAATCCTTCATTAGGCAACATTCTCTCTCTTTGTTCTCTAGTATTTGACTTACAAACCACATTAGGCCTTAAAATGACCTTATTGATTCTTTACATACACTCTAAACCTCAATTAAATAATAAATAAACCTTATAAAACCACTCATACTTATGTGAACTCATGTCACCAATCCACTATGATCATACCTTCTCACAAGGTCTCTTCATGCCTCATTAGGCTAGGTAGGGTTTAAGAGAGGTCTAGCTATAGACCTAGACTGAAGATTCTACCCCTATAGTTTTACCTTAATACTCTTATGATTGATATAATGCGTCAAATACATGATAAAATAATGACATACATCTTTCACATTACTTTGTTCATTTATATAATGTGCATACCTCTTCATGTCATGACTAGGCTTCTTATGCAACTTGACATCAATGACCTATACTTTCATGCAACCATAAAACATTATTTTCCTTGTAATTATATTTAATGACAAAATCCTTAAATGAAAACACACCATAAATTCCCCTTGTCACATCAACACACTGCCAATTAGGCACACTCTCTTAATGACATCACCCTCATACAATATGCACCTTTGACATCAATGACAATACTCAACAATCTCCCCCTTTGTCATTGATAGAAACCACTCTAAGAAACTTATCTCAACAATAAAATTATACTTCATTCTAAACATTATCCACCTTTGACATAAATGACAAAGTGACATCTATAACTCCTTAGATCATAACCCTTGCAACAAAATCACTCAAAATATAGTATTATTAGTTTATGAATCATCATACAAAAATTTTCCTTCTATCCCCATGCATAACTTATCATCACTACTCACCTAAACTTGGAGATAATTAACCACTTGATTATCTCTCCCTAATCACTTGAATTCATTAGTGATTGTTAGGGGTAGGAACTACACCCAATTCCTATCTTAGTTGTTCAAATGTTGCTTTTGGAAATGGTTTGGCCAAAATGTTTGTAGTCTGATGTTGTGTAGAAACATATTCAATTATAACACTTTTTTAAGCTACCTAATCTATTAGAAAATGATACTTTATGGTAATGTACTTAGTACTTGAGTTCATGATAGGGTTCTTTGAGATTTTTATATCACTTGTATTATCACAATAAATATGACTAGGAACATCATACTCCACACTATATTATTTTAAGGCGTGTCTCATCCATAAGACCTAAGTGAAATATGAAGCTATTGCAATGTACTCAACTACACAAGTGGATAATGCTACTTATGGTTATTGCTTATCCATGAAACTAGGCACCCACCTAAAAAGAAAGATCCTCAACTAGTACTCTTCCTATAATCTAGATTTATTACCCAATCTGCATTTGTATAAGCTATAAAATTGAACTTGTTGCTTCTTAGATACCACAATCAAAAATCCATAGTTCCCTTGAGATACTTGAGTTTCCTTTTGACTACTTGAAAATTATTTTCCTTAGGATTTATTTTAAACCTTCCCATAAGACCTATAGCTTGCACGATGTCAATTCTAGAGGCAGTGGTGTATAGAAAACTTCCAATCATTAACTTATATAATGTTTAATTTACCTTTGGAGACTCATATTCCTTTATTATCTTACACCATGTGATCATAGGTGTTCTAATTTCCTTTAAATATTCCATCTCAAAATTATTCAACATCTCTCTTATGTACTTGGCTTTTGAAATGAATATGCCTTTTTAATATTGAGTAATTTTCAACCCAAGCAACAATGATAGTTATTTGAGCATGAACATCTAAAAATATTTATTCATCACCTTTTCAAAGGCATTGTTCATGTTCTCATTGTTTCCACCAAAGATTATGTCATCCACATAGACAAATACTATCAGTTAATGGTCATCTTCTATATTTATGTCTAGATTATTATCTGTAACTCATTTTTTGAATCTTTGATCAAACAAATACCTATCCAACATGTCATGCCAAGCTTTAAGAGATTATTTTAGACCATAAAGACAATTTTTCAATCTATAAACATAATCATTATCACTTTATAGTGATAACCCCTCATGTTTCTCTATTTACACCTCCTCTTCAAAATTCCCAATAAAAAGGAAGATTTTACATCCATCTGGTATACCTTAAACCCTTTGAATCTTGCATATGCTAGAAAAAATATGATGGCCTCCAATATTTCTACTATTATAAAGATATCCTCAAAGTCTACCCCTTCAACTTATGTATATCCCTTGCATACCAATGTAGAATTATTATTAGTAACTTTTCCATCTTCATTCAACTTGTTTCTAAACACCCATTTTATGCCAATGACATTCTTGTCTAGGCCTAAAAACTAGTTCCAAAGTCTCATTTTTCTTAATTTTATCTAACTCCTAATTGATAGAACCTATATAAAATTTGTCTTTTCTTGATTATATAAGTTTATTAGGTTTAATCTTAGACAATACATCAACATTCTCTTTATTTCTATTACTTAATAGTCTTCTCCTTATTTTCATACCTGTATCATTATTGCCAATGGTATGAGATTCAAGATGATCTATTTAAATCTATTTTGAGGGTCCTTTTGAGTCTTGTATCCCTTTATATTATTCTTGTTCTTCATCAACCTCTATAGTTTACTCTTAATTCTTGAAGTCCAAATTCTATAATGTATCCTTTGACTATGAACGTGATTTCTTTATCTCATAAATATTCACATTGGCGTTTTCCACTATATTCTATAACCTATTGTTATAACATATATAGGTTGAGCTTATTGATGAGCATGCTAAGAATATACCTTCATCAGATCTGGAATCAAACTTTCCTAAGTCTTAATCATCTATTTTTATGAGACATTTTCTCCCAAACACTCTAAACTGTTCCACATTAGTAGGTCTACCTTTCCATAATTCATAAGTATCCTTATTTCCATTAGTCATTATCTATATTATATTCAAAATGTATATTGTAGTGTTCACTACCTCTCTCTTATATCCATAAAATAATCTAGACTCATTTAGGATAGTTATTTCCATCTCTTTAGCTATCCTATTCTTTCTTTCCACTACCCCATTCTATTGAGGTGTCTTAGCTGGTGAGAACTATATCCTTATTTCATGAACCTCATAATATTCATCATCCTCATTAGACTAAAAATATCCTCCTCTATCAGATCTTAGGCACTTGATATTCCCATTTCTCTCATTCTCAATAATATCCTTGAATGCTTTGAGCTTGTCAAGATCTTTTAATTTTTGTTTCAAGAACTCTACCCAAGTCATTCTTGTGTAGTCATCTATGAGTAACATGAAGTAGTTATCTCATTGAATGCTTTAAATTATTTTAGGCCCATAGAGATCACTATGTATTAACTCCAAGGGTCTTGTAGTATATTAAACCTTTGATTTGAACCTTCTTATAGTCTTCTTACCATGTTGACATGCCTTATAAAGTATTTTTGTAGGTTTGTTGATCTTAGGCATGTTCTTCATAGAATTATTAGTGCTTATCTTGACTATATTTTCAAAGTTTAGGTGACCTAACCATCTATTCCATATCCAAATTTCATCCATATTAATTATAAATCATCTCTCCTTGATCTCATTCAAGACATAGAGATTATTCTCAATCCTCTTAGCAATTGCAATTATCCTTCCTGATTTGGCTCTTTTTATCTCACACCCTCTATTATGAAAGGTTAGTGTGTGTCCTTGGTTAAAAATTTTAGATACACTAATCATGTTATGTTTCAAAATTTCCACATAAAACACATTTTATATCTTGGTCTTCCCACTATCCAAGCTTAAGATGCCCTTTGCAACTATATTGGCAATTGTGTTGTCTCTAAATATCACTATTCCTACAACATTCTTATTCAATGATATGAACTTATTTTTGTCTCCTATCATGTGGATTGAGAAAAATCTATCTATATACCATTTTATACCTTCATATTGAATGTGAAATTTAGTTTAAGATAGCATAGATTCCTCTTTAATCTTATATTCCTCCTTAGCAAATAATCCATCTTGACTCTTGGGCTCAATATGATTAGTCCTGACTTTTTTTGGCTTCCAAACCAATGTTTGACAATTTTTATGCACTATATAAGATCCATATACCCTATTAATTCCTATTTACTAATCAATATTTCTCCCATAGTCCCATGATAACTCATCCATTAAAATTGTTCTACATTCACTTACTTTATGACCAAAGATATGATAAGCAAAACAACTAGTGAAAGAATTAGAATACCTAATTGTATTGGGTTGATTGATTGGTATATTAATGTTTAATTTCATGTTGATACTCTTAACTTGTTCTATATTCTCATGCTATTTCTTAAACTTTCTCATCTTGTCTATGAGCTACTCATGCTCAACCTTCAAATAGTCTAGTTTTGCCTTCAACTGATCACACTCAACTTCTTTTGATTTGAACTTTGTATTAACACCTTATAATTGATTCTTGAGATCCTTGATGATATTATCATCCTTTTTTGATTTTTGGAAATATTCACTTTTCAAGGTACAAATATATTCCTTGATATCCTAGACCATATATCTCAATTCATGCTTCCTCTTATTTTGATGCTTCAATTCATCTAGGGCACTTGTGAGTTAAACTTCAAGGTCTACATAAGATTATCCTTACTTATTTTCATAGTATAATTATTCATCATACATGTTGTATTCTTGATCACTAGACATCATTTGATTCTCAGGATCACCTTCAAGCTATTAGGCCTACTTCAAAGGACTAGGATCTGATACCAATTACTAGAAGCATAATGAATAAGAGGGGGTGAATTAGTCATAAAAATATTCATAAAATTCCATTTTACATTAATAATCCCTTAATACAGATATATAAATCAATATAATAACAAAAAGCAATACATATGAATATGAAACTCAAGAACACATCACATATGTGGGAAACCCTCAAGAGGAAGAAAACCCACTAATATCTGCAAATGGACTATAGTCCTATAAGTCAAAAATAAAATTTAGTGAAACCATCAAGGGGAAGAAAAAACATTAATATATTAAAATTTATTATATTCCTATAAGTCAAAAATCAAATTTAGTGAAGCACCAACTCCACATGGAGCACTAAACCCAACTAGCCAAGAGCCCACTTGACTAGGCTTTAGTAAGTACCTAATTATAAGGAGGCACTAACCCCCTAGATGAATCAACACAAAATTAGACACCTAATTGATTTTATTTACTTTAGAACACTATGTTTCTAAACAAATAGATGATGACCACCTCTTTATCTCTTCGCACTCTTATCCCTCTCAAACTACCTTATAGGCCTCTTTACTTAACTAGGTCTCTTCAAGACTAATTAGGTCATATGAGATTGATATTCATATTCAAAATTTTATTAGATATTAATTATAGTAAATATAATCTATTTTTATGCTATATAAGACCTCATTCTACTCAAATATATTCTATTTCATTCTCTCCTTAATTACAATCCACTAACTCCTAATTAGGCCCAAAAATCCTTATTCTTATACAACCCTCTTGCTCATACACCTATTGGTCATCCACACACACTTGAAATATTAAATTTTCCACATAATATGATTTAATACATGTTAAAATTAATATTTAATCATTACATTAGGTATACCATAACTCAAATAAATCAAATCCTTCTTAAGGTCTCATGGGGACCTAATTTCATTAGGCCTACTTTAGGACACATTACCTTATGACCCTTTGGAGCACTATGAACCTATATAAGTGATGAAAAGTTTTCATAAAACAATCACATATTACTTAACCAACATCCTCTGATCACCATGACACTTTTTATGTCCAACCACCACTTGAAACACTCCATTAAAAGTGTTCGCATTAGGCCTTTGAACACATAGAAAGGTCTGTCTTGAACAAATAAAGATAAAACATCATTTAACCACACAAAAATTATATTAAATAAATTATAAATAATATTAATTGCCTAAAAAATAACACCATATGAATTATACACTTCCACTCAAGAGATAAATATTCAAGAACACCTTTACAACTCACTCACTGATAACTGCCAGTTTTCCTTAAATACCAATCATAGTGACTTTAAAATCCAAAACCTATATAGACACATTTAAATATTCATGATTATTTAAAAATATTATATGACATATTCATAACATCCTCAAACACAAAAATCATATGGTTTAACATCAAAACATTGGTCTTTTAGACCAATCTCATGACTTAATATCATATTATCTTATCTGAACAAGACATGTCAATTTGTGAGCAAATTTTCACCATATTAATTAAAATAAAAAACTTATTTAAATACTATAAATGAATTAAAATTAATTAAAACCATCTTCATGAACTCTTTTCATCATTCTATCATGAAAACACATTTTAGTTCATCTTCTCACTAATGCCTGGGTTTTCCACTGTTTGTACCATTACACCTACTAGCGACTAACTAATTTGGATGATAGAGTTAGAAAATTTGAGTAATATAACCTATAAAAAAACTTATGGACATGAAACATGAGTCTCTACCTTCTTCCTCCATCCAATTACTTATTGTGGCTAATGCAACTTTTGACTTCTACAACAATTTATTCAAAAATGAGCTTGTAACTCAACATTTTATCTTTCCTCTCTATAACCAATACCACCTAGAGATACCTAAGAGAGTATAATACAATATTAAATATATTATTTAATCATACCAATCCATTCTGGTCACTTTTGATTGACATCCTCAACATCAGGTCCTTATTAGGGTTCTAAGAGGGTTTAAACTAGTTTCCACTCTTAACGATCATTCATAAAGCATATCCCCTCAATATAAAAACTAATACCTATAATTTTTATCTATAAACATTCCCCATATGCCATGAAATACTTAGGTTCCCATGCAAATTTTTTGCAAGCTGATGAGCACAATAAAAACCATCTTGGGTTGAGAACCCTTCATTCTGAGCACTCAAGAGACCTACAAACAACTTTTCATGCCTTGTCCTTCAAAATATGACCTAAAATATCTTTAAAAAAATTTAAATAACATACCTCATCTGTGAAAATTATTAAATTATCTCAAACACCTTGAAATATTATCATGACCCTTCATTAGGCCACATTCTCTCTCTTTGCTCTTTAAACCTTGACCTACAAACCACATTAGGCCTTAAAACTGACCTTCATGATTATTTACATGGAATAACCACCTTAGTCACATAATCTAATAACCTAATACTAATATTCATTCCTTTTTTCATGAATCTCACCAAGATACCATGCCCATACCTTCTCATAAGGTCTCTTGATGCCTCATTAGGCTAGGCAGGGTTTAAGAAAGGTCTAAATGCATACCTAGATTAAAGATCCCACCCCTATAGGTTTACCTTGAGACTCTTATGATTTATAAAATACCTAAAATACATTATTAAAAATTAAATGCATCATTCAAATGCCTATGTTCATTTATTTTATGTACATACCTCTTCATTGCATGATTAGGCTCATGGCTAGGCTTCTTATGCAACTTGACATCAATGACCTATACCTTCATGTAACCATAAATAATTATTTTCCTTTAAATTATATTTCATGAAAACATAATTCAATGACAACACTCCATCCATGCCCCTTTTCACATTAACACACTTCCAACTAGGCACACTCTCTCAATGACATAAGCCTCATGCAAGATGCACCTTTGACATCAATGATAATAATCAACACTCACATGAAAGCATCATCATCTACTATATGTATTCACCTTGTATGTATTTAAAATAATTTTTGGAAATGTTATCAATGTTCTTTTAATGATTTCACTAGTGTGGTTCTTCCACTATTAAACTTCTTTGTCTACACAATTATCCCTTATTTTAGGATAAAATCTTATGATAAATATATAAAAAAACATTTTGGAGTTATTTGTTTCAATTGGTGGGTTTTTTATTTTATGTGAAAATTTTGTAGTTACACTAAGTATACAGAGCCATGTAGCATTTATTATTTTAGTTTAGTCCACCTTCATGCATATGTGATTTATTATAATATTTTTTTATCTAATTAAATTAATTGACTCTCCCATCACCACCAAGGAAATATTATTCAAATAAAATTTTATGTCTATATCTTCAACACATCCATTGACAACATGAATTTATTTATATTAAGATAGACATTTGGTTTTTTTATAATATGATGTCATCATTTATATTTTAGACGAGTTCGCTTCATATAACTTATAATTGTTTTTGGCTTCACTCCACCAAATCATTAGTATGGGGGGTGCATATCCTAATTATTTAGGTGTCATGTCCCATGCCAACCCTTGGCACACTGTATATTATATTTTACATAACTAATTGAATTTATTTTAGTGAAATATTTTGATATTTTGGAACAATGATAGTTTTAATTACATAAAAATCTATTATATTATGTATAGTGTCACTTGTTTTCATTGATTAAGTAGTGGATCTAGACCATTAATTTAAGTTTAAGTTCCTTAGTAACTTTTGATTCCATTTAGTGAATTTGTGTTTGAAGGAAGTTTTTCCATACAATTCACTTTTTTAGCAGTTATTTCAATTATTGAGACATTTTAATATTGGGATGCCTTTCAACATATATTTGATCTCTCTAGTTTTTTTATTGTTACTAATTGTTTGAGTAACTTTTAGTGACACATTTTATCCATGGTAACTATTTTCTTAGTTTTTTGTACATGGGTACCTGATCAAGCCTACTTTTTTGGGATCTATAGTTGAGGATTTATATTTTTTATTTATCTTTTATCACTCCATAGTTTTGTAATTAAGGGATGGTGTTGAATTTATGTTTTGAAACTAGGCTTAGATGAACTAGTTATGATTTATCTAACCTAGTTTTGTGTTACCTCAAACTACAAACTGAGTGAAGATTATTCTAGGGAGTGAATTATTTAGTTTTGTGTAAAAAATAATTATTTTATTGAACAATTATGTTAATCCATATTTTTTCATATAAAAATAATATTATGTTTCATAAAAAATAGTTTGTTATTATGAAACAATGTTTTCAATTTATTTTTACTTAAACTCCCTATTGTATTTTGATCAGTTGAAGTCAATGATAAATATTACATTGAGATATGAGATAATGTACAAAGATAAATTATTATTAATATTTTTTTCACTATGTATTTTATTGAATCATTATGGAAATGATATATAGATTGGATATTGTATATAGATTTTCAAAACTATGATAGCTCTTGGGGTACTCTTTTGAGAGGTTTTAGATATGTATGACTTTTTATGATGTATAAAGAGAGTGATAGTTTATTTATAAAGTTTTTTAGGACTTATAAATATGGTTATAACAATAGGATTGGTTTTTATTTACATCTAAATCTTTGATATTTACCACTATGCTTGACCATTGAAATGTGGCCATGCAAATCTAGTGGAGATTATTCAGTCTGAAAATTAGTCATTCCATGTTCCTAGATGCTACTGATATAAATAAAAAATATATAGTAAATATAAATTGTCCAACTATTTTTATTATTATCCTTGGAGTAAAAAATAATAATCTATAATATAGAGATAATATATTTAGGATTATATATGTTTCTTTCACAAACTAGGGTGATCCTCAATTCATGTATCTAGTAAATGCGGTTGGAAAGAAAAAAATTTGATAAAATGATATGTGAAATTTATCACAAGATTTAATTTTTTAATAAAATTCTAAGTATTTCAAAGTGTGCCAATTTGATTTCTAAAGAATATAACAGTTTTTAGTATATTATTGATCATTCTAGATTAAAAGGATATAAAAATTAATTTGGTATTTGTGAATAACATACTTGGTTTTGATAGGTATGCCCAAAATTTCCCATTTTCCCCATGTAAAAAATACAAGGAAACACTTTTATATTAATTTAAATCACAATATAAATATGAAATATTCAAGATCATTGAATTATTTAAAATTGAAAATTCAAATAATAAATACACCTAAGGATATGTAAACCAAGATACCACTTATTTAAATAATTTTTAGAATATCATGTGGTAATTATGTACCAAAGAGATTCAAATCATTGAAATATGAGTTGAGGAGTGTCAATGCCTCAACCACCAGTGGGAAAGGAGAAGTGATATAAGTTCAACATTGTAGAAACCTCAACTACAATACATTGAATATAATAATTATTTTTGGAATATTGAGACATGTTTATATATAAAGGCAGAACCAATTAACAACATATGTGTCAAAATAAAACCAATAAATAGGGTTTTTTTTAAAATTATCAACCGTTGTAAATGAAATATAGATCTGAAGTGATACATGGTACCATAATTCACCATAGATCCAAAAAGATATGAATACAAAAGTATTTACATGAATTAAATGCATGTCCCAAATGTGTTCCATATGTACATCAAAGTGATATAAAATTCCATAATATATATATTCATATAATGTTATCCAATATTCTCAATTTGATAAATCTACTCAACCCAATCCATATAATGTCTCAAAATGTCATATAATATTCCAATTGTTCCTAAAAATAGTGTAAAATGTCGTAGACATCATATATACCTAAAGTTCTCCAATATATCCCCTTTGATTAAAATAATCTCAACAAAAATGTGAACCAGCTATCTATCATGTCCTGGATCTATATGAAAGGCCCAATATATTCCCCCATTTTGATATGCGAGATGAATATCGATCATCTCAAAAGAAAGAGTTATGCCTATCATGTGTTAAGTATAATAATTTAATCATTTAAATTTTGTATATAAACATAATTATATATGTTATCATTAAAATATTTTATCCTCAAATCATGCATGAAACATGGAATGCAATGGAATGGGCATACAAGGGTCGTTTAAGGTAGATATATCGATTAAGCAACAAAAATAAGAAACATAGTAAATGCATGATATAAATCATTAAATACCACACAATATAAGTATACATTATGTAAATCATGACACTAAGATCAGAAATAATTATAAATCACCCATGCACACATATAATATCATGATCATGAAGCAAAAAACACTCAAAACAAGACTCAACTCTAACCATACATAGACATAACATGTCCATGATTTGGAATGGAGGATACTATTACATAAATGACACATTAAGTGACAAGACATAGTAAATGCAATCATATAATGCATAGTATATTATATATAAATTATAGCACAATGTTATAATCATCAATATCTAGCACACACAAAGAAAGCAATGTTAGTTTGCACAATCAATCAATCCCATCATCCAATATAGTAAAGCACAAAATCCATAGGAAATAACATTGTAAAATGTATTAGAATTATTATTTTATGTATAAAATAATACTATGATGAATGGTATAATATATAAAGATACAACCTGATAAATATAACAATATTCCATTCATGTAGCATTCCCACAACAAAAAAAGGTATTGCATGGGTGTAAATACTGTCATGCATATGTATGTCCACATATCATATGTAACCTATATGTCTTGCATCCCATTCATGTATGCCATGAAAAACATGTTTATATAAAATGGGTATGTAATTAAAATTGTGTATGAAAATAACATCAACTAATCATGTAAAACATGTCATACATAGGTCCTATTTTTTTTATCGTTTTAATATTTTATTTTTAAAAAAAAATTGAATTTTGAATTATAAAATATTTATTGATGTAGTGTTGTCAATAATGATGTAAAATGTGAATGTCATGGCATTAAATCTTAAAATATGTCTTGAGATTAATTATCTAATGATCTCATCACAACCCAAAAAAATGATTAGAATTCAATCATATGACCAATTGCTCATGTATAACAAGTCATAGTCATTCTTTACTTTAGGTTTACTTAGTTTATATAAGTCTTGAGTAAGTGAACCCTATGGATATGATTTTTTTGTTGAACTCATAAGAAAAATGTAATTATATTTTCATTAGATACCCATGTTAAACCTGATTGAGATAATTCACATATTGATATTTGATGAACTCTAATAGTTGGAAATTATGTAGTAAATATATCACAATCATAAACATTCATTAGTTTGAATATGTAATTCCAATAATCTAATATATTGGTAGTATAATATTTATAGATTATTTCACCATTTTTAAAATTGTTTTATTGGAATTTGTTTTTTGTTCAATATATTCACCATCATCAATATCATGTTCATGATTACATAGTGTAGAATTGTAATCATGTTCTCCATGAGGTGGTATAATTAATTCTAAGTTGTTATATCTAGGTAAATGGTAAGAAATTTATCTTGGAACTCAAATATAATGGGATCATGAGATACATAGACTATTTCATGGATTGAATTTATCCAAGGTATTTATTATATAGCATCATACTTAATCAATGTGAGTTTAACACAAAATAGATGAAGAATACTCTCAGGACTAAGATATATAGGAAATTGAATGTACCATATTATGAGTTGCTAAGGTAAATTATTCTTATTAAAATGTTTAATTCCATATAAAAAATATTTGAGAAGAGAAATATTACATGTATTAATTTGAGCCTTATCATAAATATTTGTGGTATTGCATTAATTTTTATTTATGTGAATAGTAATGATCAAAGGCTCTATAAATAAAGTTATATATTTTTATTCCACCTTATAAACCATAATTATAACATTAATATTATTATCTATGTATTTTTTATGGAATCATTTCATAAATGCCTATTTCTTAGGAAATTCTTATTTAGATAACATTTATATATTTAATTTGAAATTTGGAGATGAAATCATAATTCAAGTGGGTCACTCAATATTAGGTTTGTTTGAGTCTAATGGTAATTTAATATATGTATCCAACATAATGTCACCACTATCAACAAGATGTTTTATTGTATGTTTCAAATAAAGACACCTATCCATGGGATGCCCATGAACTTTATGATAATCACAATAGTACTTAGACCATTTCATAAGCTAAGTAGGAGATAATATGATCAATTTTTTTGAATCATGTATCTATGGGTTTCACTTGAAGATATTTTAAACTTGTAAAAACTTTATGATTCATTATTCATGTGTGTGTGTGTGTGTGTGTGTGTGTGTGTGTGTGTGTGTGTGTGTGTGTGTGTGTGTGTGTGTGTGCACGTGTGCACACACACACACATATATATGAATAATGAATCACAAAGTTTTTACAAGTTTAAAATATCTCCAAGTGTAACTCATAGATACATAGTTCAAAAAAATGATCATATTATCTCCTACTTAGCCTATGAAATGATCTAATTACTATTGTGATTATCATATATTTCATGGGCATCCCATGGATAGGTGTCTTTGTTTGAAACATACAATAAAATATCCTATTGAATTTGGAGATAGAATCATAATTCAAGTGGGTCATTCAATATTAGGTGTGTTTGAGTCTAGTGGTCATTTAATAAATGTATCCAACATAATGTCACCACTATTAATAACATATTTTATTTTATGTTTCAAATAAAGACACCTATACATAGGATGCCCATTAAATCTATGATAATCACAATACTACTTGGGCCATTTCATAGTATAAGTAAGAGATAATACAATCAATTTTTTTGAATCATGTATCTATGAGTTTCACTTGGAGATATTTTAAACTTTTAAAAAATTTGTGATTCACTATTCTCTCACACACACACACATAGTTAACCATGGTTGGAGATGAATTTTTTTTAGAGACAAAAGATTTTATCCATGAGTGTAGTCATATAAAATGTTACATGAGTGAAATGAGTGTCACTTGAGATCAATCATTCCTAAATTATCCCTAGACCTATATTATGGCCTCTTTATAACTTATCCAACTTTTATAATATCCATATACATCTCAAAATTAGTCCCAAACCCTCCCTTAGTGCCTCAGGGTTTGCCACCTAGACACTAGTGTTTTACATTGGACACTTGCACCCCGTGCTAGTGACCAATGTAAATTTCTAATGTATTTTGAGAAATTTCAATCCCAATAGATATATTTTCAATTTTTAAGATACCTAGGGTCAAACTATACCTATTTTAATCTTTACACAAGCATGAGATTAGTATAAAGACATGACTTTTACCTCTTTATCCACTAGATGGAAATCAGATGCAAAACACAAAAAAGCTTAGAACAAGTTGTCAAAAAATAATTTTATTGATCCCTATTCTACCCTTATTATTCATAAATTCATCTAAAACCATCCCAAGGCTACAATAGAGATATTTATAGTCTCAAACCTCATTCAAAGCAGTCAATTCAACACTCATACTAAAATTTAGTTTGACTTGCAAAAAACACTTATGCAAGATAAATACATTAGGTTTTATCCCTCCTTAGAGTATTAGTATGTAGGAAAATTTAAACATAGTGGAGTTTCAAGGATTTACATCTTACCCAACTAAAAAAATACTTTTGCTACTTGTGCCACTAAAATACCCTAAAAACATGGAGTCTAGGGTTTACTCCTAAATCAATAAAAAATAATGCACAAACAGTGAATCAAGGCTCATCCACGTAAGTACAAGTAGATCAAACTCAGTCAATGGTGTAAACATAAGATTAGATAGGTTTTTATACAAAAGACACTAGAACTAAAAGTAGGAACTACTATGGTGTGCTATTGTACAAGGTATAACACTACTATCCAAGATAGTTTATGACACCTATACCCTATTATGACACTAATATCAACTTCCACACTAGTTTTTAGTCTTCATATCATCTATCTAAGTCAATTTATAGATAAGTACTTATTTTTTCATTCATTGGTAAATTTATAAATATGAAACTAGGTCAATTCTTGCATAAATTTATGGTTGTATCTATTGCATATTTCTACCTTGATTTATTATACTCAAGATTTTTACAACCTAAGGTTTACATTCCATAATCCATTAAAATTTAAATAATTTGGTGAACCTAAATTACTTCAAAAATATTGCGTTAAACCATAGTGTACCAGTAGGGTTTCCATTCTTATTTCTAGCATTTTCTCATTCAACCTTTCATCATTATTATCATGATATATGCCATTTTATAATTTTTGGTAAAAAGTCTTATGGTTTATCTTACATGCCTATTACTTTCCATTTATACAACTATGCATATATATGTCACTCTTCTCATGGATCATGTTATAATTTAACTTATTTCACACATTGGACCACATCACATTGAGCCCCCTTTCTATGGATACAAATGTCATATGGCCAATTTTGATTTACCTCTAGTTATTACTCAATAGAAGAGAGATTATATGACTCATCTTTTCCTCCTCCACCTAGCCCCATTGATTAAATTCACTCAGATCTTGAATCTACTACTCACCCTTAGCAAATAGTAAATCCTATGATTTGAGATATTACTAGATGGAATTAGGTTTCTCCTCATCCTATATAGGAACAATGTAATCCAACAATACCTCCTCATACCTAAAATAATACAATGGGATATATAGATCATCATAGAGCATATGATACTATGTATTAGTTGAGAAATACGCCAATATAAGATTTATATATTGGAAGTAATACAAAAGGTACTAATTTTCAAATATATTATTTTTTAGACACTAAATAACACATCTTTGCCTCATGATACAAACCCATCTTATTTTACATATATCATAAATAAAATCAAGGACATTGAGGATGTTATATATATTTTTAATGAATATTTACCTTCAAATTTAGTTACTAATCATAATCTTTCACTCTTCATTTAGGTATGCATCAAAATCATCGCTATTAAATGAGTTATAAGTGATAGTGGTTCAGGACTTAACATATGCACCATCACATTCCTAAACACTATCGGGGTTGACATAACATCCATTCAAAATACATATAATAACATTAGAGGTTTTGATGACATTCCTTGATAAGCATTGGGTACGATTACATTGGATTTCACAGTTGGGACAAAAACCCTATCTATATAGTTTCATGTGATGTATAATCATTTTCATTATAATTTATTACTTAGGAGATCTTGGATACATGCCATGGATGTTGTACCATCTATCCTTCTTAAGGGTGTCAATTTTTTACATGACTAATACTTATACACTTTCTCAACTAATAACCAACTACTCAGATATTGTATAGTCAAAGTGCCTACCACCCCAAGTACATCTTTCGACAGCGACCTCATATTCTCATAGAGTCCTCACCTAATAATATTATGATGGAGAATATACATACATATATGTGTGTGTGTGTGTGTGTGTGTGTGTGTGTGTGTGTGTGTGTGTGTGTGTGTGTGTGTGTGTGTGTGTGTGTGTGTGTGTGTGTGTGTGTGTGTGTGTGTGTGTGTGTGTGCGTATGTGTGTGTGTGTGTGTGGTCAGGGAATCTAGAACCACTACTCCTACACCTATTCTAGATCCTCTTACAATATAGTTACCTTCTCCCATGAAGTCAAAGGACACTCCTATAACATATTTATCCCATCCCACAATAGATGATGGGATTCCCACAACATATATATGATTACTTATTAATTTAGAGGAAATAAACATTATAAACTTAGATACAAATTCTAAAGGCACCACATAGAGTGATCTAACACCCATTGACATTGATGATTATTTGTGTCAATTGAGATTCACACAAGTAGGCCTTAGAGAACATAGATATGGTTCTAATGCAATCAAGATTTTAGATACATAGACATCACCACCAGTTCACAAGTTCCATAAATACATGCCAAGATACTCACTTTCATTTAGAGTTAGATTCTACTATAAATTCAATACATATGGTCACATATAAGGGTATTGACCCAGTTATTTAGATATAGGTAGGTAGTGCATAAGATGGACCATAATAGATGTTACTTGAAAGAGGATATATGATATTACCTACATCTCATCATAGATACATTAGCATATTATTATAGTAGGATGAAAGACCATTTTATCATTTTAAAAATATTACTAGACATTATACACATATATTATAAGCAATACAACATAAATTAAGTTTAGAGCCCATGACACTATTTTTATTACACATCATTTACCTCCATTAGTACAAGTACCAAAATAGACTCTTTATTGACAACAGATTTTGAGGAATGATCCATTGATTCTCTAGGTTTTTATCAAGGATAAATACATCCCTAATGTTGTTACCAATGAGTATTATGATCCTAATAAATTCAATTTGGCATATTTATAATGCATAAGACATTAGAAGAGTTAGCTAAAAATTATTATAAATTATTTGGACTCTAAGGGACCTATCACACTACTAATTTCATATGTCCTTAATGTGTTTAAAAAACTCATTTTTGTCATGAGCAAAAACACATACACTCACATAGAGGTTACACTTGGTAGTACATGGTTACAAGAAATGGACACCATAATTGATTGAATAAATAGATTTTTGACATTAAATCATGAAAGAGACATAGTTGACATTATACATGATGACACAAATGAGAACTATAGGTCTCACATAGATACCCCATTATATAATTTAGTTTACCCTAGGACCACATGTGAGGCTTGCTACATAGTATAGTAATATGCCATTTGAATGAAAAAAATGTAGACTAATTTCAAGGATGAGGCTACACTTTTACCAAAAACATGGTATGATGATCATAGTGATTATGATTTATTTAGGTTTGTCCAAATTCAATATCTGGCATTAGATGATCTCCCACCAGATCTTGCATTTGACTATTCACATCCCCTAGATGTTCTCTTAGGTATCTAGAGGAATTACTTTGAATTTTTACGTACTCATATATACTTACATATTACTTTCATATAGCTTCTCTTACCTTTCTCCTTGTATATAGTTTTATTTTCATGATTATTTGTACATGGATTATATACTCAAAAATTTAGAAAACAATATAATATGTGTAAAATAAAAACACATTTAGATATTTATCAAAAACACAAAATTTATATGTGCAAGGTTTTTCTTAGATGTTTTATGGAAATTTGAGTGAATGGAACATTAATTTCAATCAACATTATATTTGGTCAGATAACTAAACATCACAATTTAAGAATGTATTAATGTTCTACTAGTTAAGCAAGATGCATGTGACCAATGGTGTACAACATATTTGGAATTTCACTAAAGTAGGCCATGGAAAAAAGGAGCATGATGGTTTATTATAATGTGTCAAAAGCACACATTCAAGAGAGGATTTGTAATTTGAAGAGGTCTATGATTTGACAAATGTAAAAAAAAATAGTTTAATGATGTAATGAAACTATGGGCCATGGTGCCCAACAAAAGTCCATTACTCATAGATATTTTTGGCTGATAGAGGATGAAAAATTGGTAAGGTATGAATATTTTATGATAGTAATAGGATTGAATGAGTTTCACTTATTTCATAGATCAAGCATAGGTTTTTGGATGGTTCACATGAGGCATATGGCATTTTTTGTCTTACATGCATTGACTTTTTTTGGAATGAGTGTGAGTCATAAGAATAGGTGGATGAATGGAGTTGTAGGCCTCTATTTTTAATTGACACTTATCATGTTCCACTAAAATTACAACTTATAGAGATAACATCATCACGTGACTTTGACCATGTATCTAATCTAGTGAAACAAAGTACTATCTATTTAATACATGTTTCATGTATTAAATTTGGTAAATATATCAACAAATCATGTTCATAAATCATGGTTTGTTTTGTGATATAGGGAATTTTTATGTAGTTATTGAAGATGAGGATAATGAGGAGGGAAAAAACTACTACTTGTTTCATTGTGTAGAGGAAAAAAATTTGACTTTTGAATTCAAAGATGGGGAAAACATTCACTGTCCTATTGGGTTTGTGGTAGTTACTAGAACTTGGCTTTAATGCTATCCTATCATAAATTCAAATGTATGGTTTTTTAAAGACTATGAAGTACATAGGAAGATACTCCACTATTCAAATTTGGTTCTTAAAACAAAATTTAAATTTCACAAATATTAGGGTAGGCCATTAAAAAGGACCTTATGGAAGGTTCATGAATTTGATCATGAAGCAATTACTGCTACTATAAATAATAGAGCCAATGCTAGTAGTTATTTATATTGAAATCCCAAGGTATGTTGACTTCTAAAATGAAAATGTGTATATTTTTTAGGTTAGTGGTACCAAATTAGCTTTCACCTTCACATGGTTGGCATTGTTTGTATAGAATTTCATATTCTCAAAGCTAAGATAAGTTTTAGGTTAATTTAGATGATTGATTATTCTACCTTTTATTTCATGTATATAATTCCACCATAATGCGGTTATCACCATTAGTAGATAAGCATATTATACTTAGGGATAAGTGGTCTTGAAACCCAAATGAGTGCTTTGTCTCCTAACTAGGCACACTCAAATGCCAAGAAAGTTGAATTATAGGACTAATCATTAAATCTTATATCACAAGTTTTTAAAATATTTTAAATCTAAGATATTTAGTTTTCAATTAGATTAATTTGACACACACATGATGGTTATTTTATTTTTTGGATACAACTTATAGTTTCTATTTTATAGTTATGGAAAGTTTGCCTAAAAAACATTAGTTTTAGCTTGAAGGGATAGGTGATCTTGATTATATAAAAAGTGTTCCATATCCTAAATAGGCATACTTAAATACCAATAATTTATTCCTAGAGGGTAATACCCACCCTATATGTGGTGGTAATTTCATTGTTCATCCATGATCCCCTAGAGATAGAGATCTTGCACTCTAGCTTGAATCTTACATCTAGGGAAAAGTGGCCTTAAGGCTAGAATGGATGTTCTAAATCCTAGTTAGGCACAATAATATTCCATTAATGTTTTCCTATAGTTTAATCCCCCATTAATGTGGTGGTGGTTTCAATTTTCACCCACAAGCCCCCAGAAATAGAAATATTTCACTATGTCTTGCATCTTGCATTTAGGGACAAATCGTCTTGATGTTAGAATGGGTGCTCTGTCTCCTAACTGGGAATAATCATATGAAAATAATGTATTCCTAGAGGTTAATAATCACCCTTGGCATGGTTTTAGTGCCATTTTTCACCCACCATCCCCAAAGATAGATATCTCACACTATAGCTTGCATCTTGACAATATTTCCTGGTAATGTTGCATAAGGCCAAAACTGTAACAAAAAAGGGTATCCATATGGATTCAAAGGACATGGATGTGTGAATTCATGTAAATTTCACATATAAAGGTTTTTTAAGTGATGTATTTCAAATTGGAGGTCCTTGAAGTGGAAATGTCTATTAGAGGTAAATATCTTGTCTCTTATCTACATGAAAGTTGCTTTTTAGGACTGATCATTGAATCCTCTACCATGAGTTCATTGATGCTTTTCAATATGAGATATTTGGGGTAAAATTATAGGAGTTAATCATGCATGTGATGGTTATTTATATTCATGGATATGACTTACTATTTATATTTTAGGGATATCTCAAGTTTGACTAAAAACACCAATTTTACCTTGTAAGGAAAAGTCGTCTTGAGGCTAAAACAAGTGCTTCATCTCCTAATCGAGCATGTTTAGATGCTAGGAATGTGGTAATATATGGTAAAAACCACCCCAAATATTATTTTTATGTCATTTTTCACCCATAATCCCCCAGAGATAGAGATATTGCATTGTAACTTACATCTTGCATCTAAGGACAAGTGGCCTTAAGTCCAGAATAGGTGTTCCATCTCTTAGCCGATCATACTTAGATGTTAGGAATGTAATATTAGAGGTTAATACCCAACATATACATGGTTTAAATGTTATTTTTTATCCATGAATTCATAAAGATATATATCTTGCACTATGACTTGTAGTTTTGAGGTTGAAATAGGTGTTTTGTCTCCTAATCGGGCATAATTAGATGCCAAGAATGGGGTCCTAGATGTTTATTTCCACCCCCAATGTTTTGGTGATGCAATTTTTCACCCAATATCCCTTTAATATAGATATATTACATTGAGTTTTGCATGTTTAAAACATTTCTTGTTAATGTTTCTTGAGACTAAAATTATTGCAAAAAGGTTATTCATGTGGATTCAGAGGTTATAGATGTGGAAACACATGTAAATTACACATCCCAAGGTTTTTTAAGTAATTTATTTTGAAGTGTATGTCCCAAAATATGAAATGTATATTTTAGGTAAATAACCTCTCTCTTAACTACATGAAAGTTGTATTTTAAGACTGGTCATTGAATCTTTTGCCATAAGTCCATCAATGCCTTGTAATCTAAGAGCTTTAGGGTGAAAGTAGAGGACTTTGACATGAACATGGTGGTTATTTATTTCATTATGGTACTTGTACTCCAATAATGTGGTCCTATAGGTTAATCCCCACCTTTGATGTGGTGGAGATGTTAGTTTCCACCCATGAGCACCTGAATATAGAGATCTTACATTATGGCTTGCATCTTGAATATAGGGACAAGTGGCATTGATGAAATAATGAGTGTTTTATCTCCTAAAAAAGTGTAATCAGATTTTATTATGTTTTCTTGGAGGTTATTCCCCACCACTCACATGGTGGATATTTCATATTTCATCCATGAGCCCTTGAAGATAGAGATCTTACACTAGGGATTGCATATTGCATCTAGGGACAACTAGTCTTAAGGATAGAATGGGCGTTCCATCTCTTAAAAGGGTTTAATTGAGTTTCAATAATGGTTTACAATAGGTTATTATCCACACCCTACATGGTGATGATTCTATTTTTCATGCATGATCCCTAGGAGATAGATATATTGCATTATGGTTTGTATCTTGACAACATTTCTTGTCAATATTACTTGAGGCCAAACTTGTTGCAAAAAAGGTATCCATGTGGATTTTGAAAACATTAATATGGGAAAACATGTAAATTTTACATCCCAAGGTGTTGAAATTGATTTATTTCTAAGAGGAGGTCCAAAAAATGGAAATGTCTATTGGAGGCAAATAACCTATTTCTTAATTACTTGAAAGTTACATTTTAAGATTGATCAATGAATCTTCTACCATGAGTTCTTTAATTATTTTTAATTTGATAACTTTGGGTTTAAATTATATGACTTAAAAATTCACATGATTTTTCTTTTGATACATGGATATTTATTATGGTTTTTGTTTTATGGATGTCTAAAATTTGCCTTAAAAACACTAGTTTTGCCTTATAGTGACAAGTGGTCTTGATGCCAAAATATTTCCTCCATATCCTAATCACACATACTAAAATTCCATTAATTAATTCATAGAGGTTAATACCCACCCCAAACATGGTGTTTATGTTAGGTTCTACCCAAGAACCCTAATAGATAGAGATCTTGCATTGTGGTTTACATTTTCCATATAGGGAAATGACATCTTAAGGCTAAAATAGGTGCTTCATCTCCTAACTAGGTGTTATTTAATGAAAATAATATATTAATATGAGTTAATATACATAAAAACATGGTGGTGATGTTATTTTTCATCCATGTGGCCCCATAAACAAGAAATAAATTTTTATTGACAGTCTACCATGGTAATAAGGTTTTGTGTATGAAGAAACTTGCTTTTCTTGCAACCAAAAAGGATATATAGGTTAGATTTTTTATATTAATATTTTAATTACATAAGTAAAGAGTAATAAATTCAATTTAAGGATAATTTTCACTTGTTTCAATGTTTAAGTAGTTGAAACCTTACAATAATCCTATTTTGTGCATTCATAATCATTTGCAATCACTTAGAAGAGTATTCTTTTGTTCAATAAGTAATAATCTAAAAGTATAAGCATAGTAGTAAAGAAGCATAAGTATAATTATAATCATTTTTATTTAAATTTATCGTATAAGGATAAGTATAATAGTGATTTCATTCCTTGTGATAGATCTTACATGTAGTGAAAAACACCTTTACATTGAAGCATGTGCAAAAATAGTTTGTGCCCCTCCTCATTAAACTTTATGCACTAAAGGTATTTTAGTGTTTTTTCTAAATCCCTTAATTTATTATCTCTCCAAAAACATTTTCATTTTGGTAATATCCCACTCTATCAATGGGTTGTTGCTTTCATCAAAAAATCTATTAAATTTTATCCTTGGTGTAACTTCAAGAGCTTCATGTGCATCCAAATATGTCTTTGATGCATGAATTCTCTTAAATAAGGCCAAGATTTGTTAAAAAAATAATGGATACCTTATAAAAAATATATATTATACTATAAATATATTATTTATAAGTATATAGCTCATTGCCTTGTTAGTTCTACTTAATACAAAACACAGATAAAAAATGGAAAAATTTAGAAATTTCTAGAGCAAAGCTCAAAACACATACTATAAGATATGTTATATATAATGTAATTTACATAATTACAATGAAATTAACTTTTGTATTTCTATTTAATCTATCTAATAATAAACCAAACCAAACTAAACTATAACACAAAAATAATTGTATCTACTTCAAAACATATATTCTATGATCATTGCAAGGTAGATTTGTAATGCTCAACAAAATTTTAAGGAATACAATGATGTGAACATGTAATATAATATGTAATAAATGAAAACAAAATAAAAAAACCTAAGATCAGTGAGAATATTTATAAATTTAAATTCTAAATAATATATAATGTATATAATATCCATAAAAGCCATATAAAGGTGTAAAAAATGTGATCACAATTGATACAATATCCTGGGTCAATTTTTTATAGGCATACAATGACAAAAAATGATACATAAATCCATACAAGCATACAAAAAAATGTTTTAATACATGATCCTAATCATCAAAATGCATCACATTCTTTTCCTTGCATGTAGAAGTCTCTCCCTTGGATGCCTTTCTCATAGTTAGAGGTGTTAGATTTGGTTGACTACAAGTCCTCCTCTACCCAAAACTCACTTGTAGATCCAAATATTCATATGAAAATTTTATCATCAAGCTTACATGTACTAGATCAAGATACTTAAAAAATTAACAACTTAAGTTTTTCAAATGATACAAAAATAATTAATAGGTGGACTTACCACAAGTTGGCAGTCACACTCAATTTGGAAACACACACACACACACACACACACACACACACACACACACACAAAAGCATGCACACGTGTGTGCGCACACACACACACATGCACGTACACACACATGCACACACACACATGCACACAAACACACACACATGCATGCAAACACACACACACAAACACACACACACACACACACACACACACACACACACACACACACACACACACACACACACACACACACACACACACACACACACACACACACACACACACACACACACACACACACACACACACACACACACACACATGCACACACACACACACGCACACATAAGCACTCATGTATGCATGCACACACGTGCACGCACACACACACACACACACACACACACACACACACACACACACACACACACACACACACACACACACACACACACACACAAACATGTGTGTGTGTGTGTGTGTGTGTGTGTGTGTGTGTGTGTGTGTGTGTGTGTGTGTGTGTGTGTGTGTGTGTGTGTGTGTGTGTGTGTGTGTGTGTGTGTGTGTGTGTGTGTGTGTGTGTGTGTGTGTGTGTGTGTGTGTGTGTGTGTGTGTGTGTGTGTGTGTGTGTGTGTAATATACATATATAGACACATACAAAATGTAAATTAAAAATTAGCTCATATATAATTGAACCAACTGACTAATCATTTAAATATAAAATAAAAAATACAAACTAAATTGTCAATTATACTACATCACACCTACTAACCATTTCAATAGGACCAAAAGACATCGTCAAAGGAGTCTACATAGATAATTATTTTGTGAATCATCTATTTGTACAAATATAAAAGACAATTATAAAACACACATCCATATTTACTCTTAAATATTACAATAAATTTTATTCACCTTAGTGAGTTGTTGTGTAGATGAAATCATAATAGTAATACCTACAATTTCTCCCTCCTAAATAGATGGAGGAGTGTCTAGTGTGATCATCTACTAAACAAATAAAACATCATTGTTAGTTATTTTGGCATATATATACAACACTATACATGTACAATGAACCATAAAATTAATTAATTCATAAAAGTCACCTCCGTATAGGTATATATAGGCATATTAGTAGCATCACACATGCTCATGTGGCATCCAAAATCCTACTACAACTAAAATAATAACTATACATTATTGATATTTCTACATAAAAATTAATTATTAACTTTTAACTTATACAAATATTTGAAATTTAACAAGTTTGACAATTTTTTGCAACAAGTAAAATATTAAATATACCTAGAAATTACATCTAAGGTGTCCAAATAAAATATAGATGGATAAAACAAATTTAAGAATAAATATATTAGTACACTATTATTCCTATCAATAAATAAGGAACAAATTTAGGCTTTGGTTATATTTTTATCTTTCATAGTGGCTATAAACAATTTATAGGAATAGTATGTCCTACATCTATTTCTATAGTTAGCCCACCTATCAATTTGACATGTTAATGACTCAAATTTACCTAATAATGTTTGTATTGTGTTTTCCAAATAAATTAAATGGGTGTTGGTTGCATGAGGATCCCTGGATGTCATAATCAAATTCTCAAGTTTGATCTTATTTTCAATGATATGGGTTGCTAAATCTTCTTGACTACCTTAGGGGTCTTAAGGAACTACAAGAGGGTTAGGAGGATTTTATGGGTGAGGAAGGATTGGAGGGTTTTATGGGTGTGGAGGGATAGGAGGGTTAGGTTGTTATTCATTGCCACTTGCCAATGCATGTGCTAAAAATAAAAAAATATATACAATTTCAAGAAAAATGCAATGAAATTAACTAATTTAATTTGTAAATGTAATAAAATGCATTTTCATACCTCTATTCTAGCATGTCATTTTTGAATTTGGGTTGTTTGAGTGATTTTTTTTGCCCTATTTTCACATATTTTCTCTTCTCCTCTTCTACTTGTAGTTTTTATTGATGTTAATTGAATGGCATTGATATTTTTTTCTATTTTTTTATAATGATAGAACCACATATGTGGTTTTGTCATTTTAAAATTGCATACATGGTTTATATGTATAAAACCATGTACATAGTTTTTGTTTGATGATTATTGAGGCTATGGAAAATAGCCACGTACGTGGTTTTAAAAATGCATACATAGTGTTTAATAACCATGCAAAAGGTTCTATTTTTTGAAAAACATTTCCACATTTTGGCCCCTATCTCTATGCACTTACCCAATAGATAGGCTTAATTTTCATGAAAGAATATAAATTAAGATAATTTTCATCTAAAAACTTTGATATATAATAGATAAATACCTATGTAGATATTTTCAATGATGCTCAAGTAGGAACTGAATCAATGGCTCTTTCCTTTTTCTTACAATCACTAGCTTTCATTTCGGTGGTTGTAGCAATGCTTAGAACAAATTTTAAAATTGGGCTATACAATTGATTTGATTAGATAATATTTATGAAATTATTTTTTTTACATTCCTTGGAATGATTTTACCATAAAAAAATATATAAGGTCTTCCTCTATGATATTATTCTTTTTTATCTGACAAGTTTCACTTCTTTATTTAACAAAACATAAATATTAGCAAAAAATAAATAGTGGTACATCTTGCAATTTATTAGTAGCATTTTTTAAGTGCTCCTTTATAAAAAAATTTGTCTCTCTATAATAAGTATAGTTATATTATGTTGAGAACTCTTCTATTTTTTCTAAATGTTTAGGTGTTTTATATGGTTGGATGCTCGTATTTCAATAAAATACCTCAACCTTAATGCATATTATAGTGCCTACATTTGATGAAGTAAACAAAAATCAACATAATGATTTTTATTTATTTATCTCACTCCTCTTTAGGACATTAATAAATTTAATTAGTTCCACTTGAGGCTATAATAAGAGTAAAATTACGTTCCTCTATTATTTTATCTCCTCCCTGATCTCTTTCCTAATAAAAAAATGCATAAAACTACATGTATGTTTTTTTTACTATGATGGTGAAAGCCACTATTTATACATAATTAAATAATAACATTATACCTTATAATCTGTAATATGAAATCTAACCTTATGAATATAATATCATCAAAAAATTATATTTTACATGTGTGTTCTATATAGACAAAAAAATAACACTAAAAAGATAGACTTTCTATAAATTATTTATCCTAACAAAGGGTATATTAATATCTAAATTGTATAACTAAAATTAAATATTGAGAGAGAATAAATGTATTTATATTATTTATAAATTTTATCACTCATAATAGTCATCCCAAATTCCTAAAATATTATGTGTGCATTATCTCTACTCAAATAAAAAATTGTGGTTCAAATTTTATCTAGATGATATCAGTAATAGTTAGACCCCTATGATGGATAGTATTTTTTTGATCTTATTGGAATTGTCCTTTTAGGATATTCAATATTATGAAAAATTATAACACTCTACTTATGTATGTAGATGCTTCATGTGCATGTACTAACCTTTGATCCTATGTGTTCATCTCTATTTTTAATATTATTCATTTGAAACCATAATATCACATTCAAAAAAAATATGAACCTTGAAAAGAGGTTTAATTTGCTATCTGGGATGTGTTAATATTTTAGGTTGGATATCCTCAAACACTCCACATTGAGTGACAAAGTGTTTTATGCATGGACAGGCTAGGATTAACCTATAACTATCCTATCTCAATAGACTCAAACTAAAATAAGGGTGATAAAATATGACATACAATAGTTATTTTATTGAGGTAATGACCAATGAAATATGAAGATATAAAATAGGGTTTCCTATGTCTCAAATACTAAGGGGAAAGGGGTTTAAAACATAATCCCATGATATAAGGAATTAACTCTCACTATACCTCTATGAATGTAAATGTGCAAGTAAGTAATTAATGTAGTTATTAAAGTAAAGTAAACTAAGCCAATGTTAAGAGTTAGAATTATCATAAAAGATAAGGGGCCATGGAATATGGAAACTCTAAACACTCCTATAACTACACTAGTATTAGGTATATAAATAACCTAGTAAATGATATACACACATTCTATCAATAAGAAAAATTAAACATCTATCTAATAAGTAAATAAAGGAAAGAGCATAGGTTTGAAATACTTACCTTGGAATGGACCCATCAATCATCATTATCCCCCTTAGCTCAAGTGTATTTTTGCAAGATATGTTGTGGGCTTAAGACTTAAATACATAAGAATACATAGATATCCTTATCTAGGGAATACAAAGGCTATAAAACCTCATTGGTTCAAATTATTATACTGCACTTCAAAGACTACCACAAGACAAGCTTCTTCAAAATAAGGTTCCAAAAACTCCTATAAGTATGAACTAGGGTAGAAGTGTGAGTGAAATCAAAATGAATATAATGTATATATGATATGATTGGAATGAAATATGACATATATATGTACACACACACACACACACACACACACACACACACACACACACACACACACACACACACACACACACACTTATCCAATACCCAAAACCAACCCTAAATAATAATTCAATGATATCAACCCATTCAGTATAGTTGAAATATGTTAGATGACATACAACTATATTAGATATGTTGATACATTACATATGTTAAAATATAGAGTTAGAATGGAATCAAGATGGAAAATATAATACAGGAAGGGGAAAAGGCACTAAAAATGGTATGAACTAGGTTAATGTCATATGATATAGGGAAACAAACATAACTAAATAGGATAGGATGGATAATGGAAGAATAATCTAAAGAATCTAAAATGATGATAAGAATTATGTGATTAAAAAATATTAGAAACATATATTTAAAATCACCATGAGATTACTCACCCATTTATCGATGCACCCTTTTAAGGTGTGCACTTACGGAGATCAATTCTCAATAAGTCATTGTAAGAGAAAACATTAGTAAATGGAAAAGTGAAATATTTTATGTGTATACATTTTATATATTCTAATACTAAAAAGAAGGTTCAAAGCACATGTAGTCAATATATAATGCAATGCAATTTTTAGATTTAACACTTCGAACTATGCAATTTTTACCTACATGTGTGTTCAGATTTGGCTCTAGATTTTCTATTTTAATAGATATTTAGATTTATACGCCTTTTATAAAATGTCTCAATTTAATTATAATTTATTTCTAAAGTTTTTTAGCACTTAACTAGATTGGAATGACCTTAGGTTAGATTTGTATTGATAGTTTATTAAGATCTATTCTAACTAAAATCAAAGAAGAAATGAAACAAGGCTCAAGTAGGCTATGAGTGGCAAAAGGATAACTAAGAGAACCAAGGATATTACTCAAATATTCAACATTTTTTTGTATATATTAATAATATTCCAATACATCATCATTAGTGTAATAATACAAAGGAGGAAAAAAGTATTTATATAAAATTTAATGACTTTCATCTCTTTTTCTATAGGCCACACTAAATGTGGAGTTTAATTATGGTATCCTATGTGGGGTAGGTAAGCATTAAATCCATACTTGGGCATGTACACACTATAAATAAACATTAACTAGACTTAGTATAAAATATAACTATCTGATTAAACTTAATGAAAGGCACAAAATAAATAATTGCACCAACACCCATAATGAAGTGAAACTTAGGTAGATTTAAGTCAAAAAGTAAAATTCCTATAATCCTTATGAACCAGGTCAAAAACATAATGCCTAATGAGGTATTTATATATGATTATCAAGAAAATATAATGTGATGTTAAGTGTCTATATGGATGTCAATCCATCTTACTAGAATACATGGGTGTCAAACTATCTCGACCTCATTTTATGATGCATTGTTCCTTGGCATTACTTGTTGATCAACTAGATAATGTTAGCATGTTAATTATTTTTAAATAATTTTTATTTGATATATTTAATTATCTTCTATTATTATTTTAATTATGGTGATAAGTTACATTAGTGAAATGTTGTAATGTGATTGTAATTTGTTCAAGACATTTCAAATTATCATGTGTTATTAAATTAAGTTCTTTTCAAAATCTTTCATATTTGATATTGAATTTATTTCACAATTAATTTAGTGTATTTTTTATTTATATCTCATATATATAATTTTGATGTCCTACTTTTTTGATTGAAGGGACATGTTTTATGAGCTAGGTTGATTCTAGACCTTAGTAGTAGAGGATACAGGGTGACAATGAGTCCTTGACCAAATACCTAAGATTTTATTTTGTCTTGATATTTTATGTGTATTTCATTTATTAATATTTTGAAGACTCAATTTAATCTTATTTTGTTTAACTTCTATTTTTAGATTCACTTATTTGTTTAACTTTTGATCAATGTTGATTTATTTTTGATCTTTGATCGTATCATGATGTTTTCTATCTTAGTATTATTACATGTGTTATTTTTTTACTACATCCATTTCTTGTTTGTAAGTCATTATACTAATCATGGATTTTAAATCACTTTTCTTTTCTTGGATCTCATCTTCGTTATTGTATGTGTTTTTAATTTCAAAAAAAATTGGTGGATGCATATCCTTTATTTTCTTTAGTCATAATGGGCGTTATGAATAGGAGTTTGATTTATGTTGTTTACCATGACTCGATCATGGGGATTTAATTAGTTGATGGTTATTATTAGTAATTTTGATTTTAGGGGAATGTTATGTCATAATGACATAATATTTGAGGTAGTTGAGCTTCCAGTAGTTTTTGGACTTGCTTTTGGTCATTTTGTGTTTGCTTAGGCTCAACCAACATAAAACCTATCACCACACTATCAAAATTTTAATGTAATTTAGGATGCCATGAGATTTGGGTAGTCTATGAAGTTATGGGCCATTAATCAGTTACATTTTTCTTGGGGAATAGTGGCCATCATGGATAAAAATGGTTTTTTTGCCACACTTCTAGACTTTAACAACATAAATGAAGGTTTTGGTGGTATTCATTTTGGAAAAATAGAAATATTTTAGGGAGATATTAGTTTGGTTTAAGTTAGGAAGCTCAGAAAAAATTACATTTGTGAGTTGGAAATAAGCACATGTTGTTATTTTAGTTTATTACACTACATAGATATTAAGTGTCAATTTGATGATGAGTGAAATGAGAAGTAATGATACTTCCCATTGACCCCAAATTTCATATTAGAGTTTTATTCAATCATGGTTAAGTATGTAACCTAGTTTTTAACTTATTTCTACAATTATGTGTTCTTTTGTGTTGGGGTTTTATGGGAAAAGCTCAGCTATTTTTGTTTATGCATATTATCTTATAAAATATTGTGTATGCATATTGTTTAGTTATTTTATATCATGGTTTGATATATAAATATTGTGGAAAATGTAGTAACATTTTATATTTATTTTATAACCAATTGGATAGGGTTTCAAAAAATATATTTTAAAATTTTGTGTCTTAGAGGTGCATATTTATTTGGTAAAAACCCTAGTCTATTATTTGGAAATCCTATTTTTATTTTTGTATATGAGTGAAAATGTTTTGATTCAATTTTAAAGGAGTCTCAACTGATATTTTAATGAAATTATTATGTATTTTTATTATTAATATTGTTGGAATTATGCATATGGTTGCTCTTATTTTTCTTTGTGAGTTATAGCTATGCATTTTATCTTGCATCCACAGAAGTTTTTTTCAGAAACCTATATTTATAGGGGTATTTATTTGTGGTTAAGTTGTGTTGATTTATGCTTTGTATCTTTATTGGATTATTCATGAGGATCAAATGAGTTGAATTGTGATAATTTTTAATTAGATATGAGTTTATTCTATTGTGACATACTTTGATTCATACAGTAAAGGATTTTATTTTCCACAAATGTTGGATGACTTGTGTAATTTTTATCTTCATTTTATTGCATGTATGTCAAATGAGGTTTGAGTTTTTGAACTCCTTTTAGTGTCATCTTTTTTTGGAAAAAAAATTAGATAAATATGTAGGTATGGTTGATTTAATGTTATTTTTATATACTTGAACAAAGTATAAATCAGATTGGGGTTGATGGATTAATAAGAAATTGATGATCCATGAAGGCCAATATAACTTAGTTCTTTCGATGGACCTATGGCATGAAAATTTATCATAGTTATACCTTTATTTATTGGCTTTCCCAATTTTGTTAAAAATTAGTCTTTATCTCTCTTGAGTCTTGTGTAGTGATTTTTGTCACCTTAATCTCAAAATTTTATGGTTAACTCATCATTCTTCCACTTATCCTTGCTACCTATTTACACATCCAATTGATGGATGGGGTGGTCTAAGGCCACTAATGTATGTGATCATTGGGATGGAAGGATGGGTATTTTCTTCTTCTCTATCAGATCTTTTTTAGGTTGTATTGGACTCTTCATTGAACTATCTTTCTGACTAGCTTATTTTGAGTTATATGACTAGGTTTTAAAGCAAATGATTATAGTATGAATATAAACATGTCAATTATTGTATGTAATAAATACTAATTATTAATTTATGATTCATTTGGATAATTTTGAAATATGTTTTAAAAATGATAATTGTTATATCTAAGTTATTATTGATTTCAATAATGATAAGAACATTCTTGTATATCTTGTTCTTTTATAGACCTTATTTATAGCATAAATATCTTTATGTGAATACGTTTTAATTAGGTGCATGTTAATAGGATAAAAGTGCTATGGTTTTAATATCTAACTAAAGTAAATTTAGTAGTGAATTTAAAATGAGGTTTGTCTTATGATGATGATCAAATATATCATTCTTTACTACTTTAGTTTGGGAAGTAATGAAATGGTGAAGTGAATTAAGTTTCCTTCAGTAGGTTTAATTATAATATTTTTAAATAAATTTTCATTTATGAGGAAGTGTATAATTTGAGGATTTTAAGGAGATTACAATAATATTTAAATTTATGTGCATTATGATTGCATTATAACAATATCACGTCCTAGTTATATCAAGTTTTGTATGAAATTTATATAATGACATGTACTATAAGAATTTATTTAAGTATTGTTTATGTCTTATAATAGAATATAATAGAGTAAAAACCATCTATTTAAGTCATATGGAATAATGGAATTATAATAACCATCTTAGCTAATTTATTATATTGTTAAGGTGATTAATACATTATGTCACATAGACAGTGTGTTGAGAAATGGTTAAGTTAATACTTTGGTTTGAGAGGTTAATAATTTAAATAATTCATATACACTAATTTTTATAAATTATTATTTTTGGAAAGTAATTCTATTTCAAATAATAAGCTAATTAGATAAGTATGCTTATTTTAAATGTTTACAATAATTATCATTATTTATATAACATATCTGGAGTATAGATATGTGGTTTCAGACTATCCTTTTATATGAATTCTAGATAAATTAATGAATGTTTATAATTGATACATTAGTTAGTTGATGCAACCCAAACCTCTTAAATTTGAAGGTTTCTATCATGCAAATGATAAGTGTTGACCAAATTTTTGACCCCAGGTCAAAATAGGTCAACCCCTCTATGTTTAAACTTTTCATAGAGTTATCAAAAATTGTATGTGTTCTTTTCATGGTCTTAAATGGTCCTAAATGTTCTCCCATGTGGTTATATTTGTCCTTGTTTAACTTGGTCCAAGGTTTGGTCTCATATGCGCTTATCTAGACTTAGGGGTTATATAAGGTCTTGGTGTTGTCAAATGTAGATAAAAGGTTTGATATGTTTTAGATTAATTATAAAGGGTTATTAATTTGGATTTTAGGTCATAATATCATGTATTAACCATTTATCATGTTATGATTTGCTAAAATGTCATTTTAGTCAACTTTTAGCCTATTTGTGAGGAGTTGTACATACCGTATTAAAATTAAAATGTTTAAATAAGGTTACATAATGTACCTAATGTTATATAATGTTCAAAAATGGTTAGATACTGATGAACTTGTAGGTTCAATGCCTAAAATGAGAAAAATACACCTTTACAAGCACTTTTGGGTCATTGTATGGCCTTGAAAGATCACATTTTAGTTAAAAATAAATTTTATAGTGTCCCTTCAGCTTAAAAATATTATTTAGAGGATTTTTTATCAAGTTTTAGGGACATAAATATTCTTTAGACACTCTCTCTCCTCCATCCACTACCTTCATAAGCATAGAAAGGCAAAAATAAGATACATGGTATGACTAAGAGAGAGAGAGAGAGATTTGGGAGCTAAAAAATTTGGAAAATTTTAAGGGTAATAATGAGATTGAAATTAGTGGAATTGGTTTTTATATTCATGTCCCCTCCTTTATGAATAATTCCTAAGAGTGACAATAGGTCCACTATGCCTTGTCCATCCAAGCAGGGTCTAATTTTGCTCTTATTTATTCACTTAAGAATTTGATGGAGAATAATGGTTTGATTGATGTTTTTAGAGGTAAAATATCTATTTTAAATTTTATTTTAATCAACCAATTCAACTCTATGAACTGTCTTCACCAAGAGGAAAAGTGTCTTGAGTGTGTGGGAATATCATCATACTAAAATTCTATTTTTGGTTTATCTAAAATGTTTGTAACTTTTATAGGTATAAAATCATTAATAATTCATTATAAACCTCCTCAATATCTAATAATTAATGTGTTATCTCTTTATAATTATCTCTTTGAAAATAGTCCTTTAAGAGGCATCATGTTTTGCTCTTTAAAAAGCATGGCCTATGCATAAATGGTCTTTTATAGGTTTGAACATAAATATTGGCCCAAGTGGAAATAAGAGACAAATGTATCATAAGATAATAATATGTATAAGGTTAAAATTCAAAGGTGTTGAGAGGTTAGGTCCAATTATACTCTCAAATAAGGTTAAAGTGTGTTATATCCACCCACAGGTCTACAGACCTATCAGTGGACATTCAAGAGACCTAAGTTCTATGTGGAGTATGTATAAATAGTGGATAAGTGTTTATAAATACTCCTAAACAACTATTTTTTCCCTAGATAAACTCCATTATATCATTAAAAGACATTAATAGACTCATAAACTTATACAGACTTACATATAAAGACTTGAGATGAATAACACATAGGCCTATACAGACCAAATAGATAGTTTGAGGATGACATATGATTAGTCAAAAGTCATAAGATTATGGAGAGGGAGATAAGAGATAAATAAATAATTTATACATCTTCACACATTAATATTTAATAAATTAACTCTTTAACAACATATGCAAGCAAAAATATAGACCTACAATTGACATACCTATAGGTTCTATTTTGGAGTAAAAGTTAATTATATTCAACATAATAAAAAATACAAGGTATTTAAAATGATTTAAATGCAATAATAGGAGAGGAAACAAAATCATTAAAATCACATAAACCATCTTCAAGTCATAATATGGTCAAGATGATAGAGTCTATCATCTTAATGAATATACATAGATACATGTATAGAATTGAGAGAGTAGGGGTCTTAAAATGTCATAAAAATCCAATGAAGTCATCAAGATAGTGAAATAAACTTGTATGAAGTTGATATTCTCAAAGTTACATGAAAAATTTGGGAAGATCAACTTCTATACCTCATGATCAAACTCTCTCCAATAGTCACCTACAACCATGCCTTGGAAGGTGTAAGCTAATAGGTACATACAGTGAAGATGTAGTGCCTTTACAAAGTTTCATATGGTCAATGATTGTATAACCCTAATTAGTTTTTTTTTATGTCCAATGAATAGAAAAAAAGGTTCTAAACTCCTAAGACATAGTTAAGACCCCAAGAATTAGCACCTCCAATCAGACTTAGAGAGAAGTGGGAAGGGTAATATAGGTTTGTGAAGTTATGATGATTTGAGAGTGAAAACTTGAAAGGGTTCCAATTTATAAAAAATATGACAAATTCATTAAGATTTCAATGTTCTGAAAGTCAAATCCCTAAAACCCTTGAATACATTCAAAATATACTAAAAACTAGGCAAGACATGATAGTTTTAAGCCTAAGCAAGAAATAGAGTACATGAATAACATTGGTGTATAATTAAAGATGATGTATAGGTGAGTAAAACAATTTTAGTACAATTATAAATAAATAAGGTACTTATCAAGATGATTAAACAGAATTTTCAAAACACTGCATACATAGTTTAAGACTATCCATAGGCTTGCCTACTTTTATGAGAGTTTTTTGCTTGTTTGGAGAGGGGTAAGGGTCTATGAAAGGCTTGAGGAAATGAAAAAACATATTAATATTATTTCATGATGATATAGGACCTCATTTATTACCCTCAAACTTGTGATGATAGAAATGAAAAAACATAGAAGCCTTGTCTAAACCTAACAAGTTTAAGACTAAACACATAGATGATAAAGTGAAATAATGAACACAGTGGCTTGTTGAAGGTAGATTTATGGATTTAAAGTTTTGAGAAGTTAATATAAATATTATATACTTTAAAAAAATCATCAAAAATATGGTATAATAAATAAAAATGGCACTTAAGCCTTGAAAACCACTTCAAGATCTCTTAACGCATGACTATCATCTAAAACTAATCTTATATTTATTGGTGAAGCCATGACCCTATGTATGGATATGGGTGGATTTTATATATGGTAACTATGTTTCCACACTTCATTCTTGTGGCATTAATTTTTAGATTGTGCTTGTCACTTGCATGAACAAAGCTTAAGAGCTCAAACCCCTCTCTAATGGCTTGCTTGCAACCTGAGAGTCACCATATTTCACATAGATATTTAATTAAGTTTTTACATGAGACCTAATGTTGTTTAGAGATGGTGGAGGTGTACCCTAATTTAAATATTTTGGCATTAGGAGATAGAAATAGGATATGCTCTTTATAAATAATCCTTAAGAATAAAACATGCCTAAAACCCTCCTGAAACACAAGAAGTGACCAGTTGATAGAAATGAACTCCTAAAGTACATGATATTACCTAAGTTTATATTAATACCTCCTAAACATTTTTTATGACTCCAAGTGGATTCTCCATGAGTACTTTGTCTGTACTTACAGTTGTATGGACTGAAAATGCACTATTTTACATGGTTTTTGGTATTTTGCATTGGTTCTAAGAAAAAGAAAACTTGAAAATTATTTTAGGATGTCACTTGAGATTTATTTAGTATAATAAATCCAAAAATTCTATATAATACATCCTATAAGTGATCCAAAAAAGCTCATTTTCCTAGGTAGACCTAAACAAGCCTAAAATGAGACTAGGTTTCAAGGCCATTTCATGGTTCTCACACTTTCACAAGGTTTTAGGGCCTCAAATTTAACATGGAGATTTTTTATAGGATGTTAAAAGTGAATAAAACACTTTTGGGTGGTTTTACACATGTTGGAGAGATCTAGAGTAGAAAAACATGGTTATAGTCAAGGAGGCCTAATTTAAGAGAGAGAAAGGTAGAAAAAGGTAGATCCACTCACTCTCAATACATAAAACATGCCATGGATATGTAAAACAATACTAGGTCTTAAAATATTCCATTAATTTATCATTATTATCTATACACTTCCCTACACAAGGAGATTTACATGATTTTAGGGCTACAAGGAAAATAGACGTAATGAGAGCTTGAGGAGCAAAATGGAGTCTTGAGAGTTGTTTTAGGAAAAAAAATGGATTTATAAAGGTCTAATAAGATATTTTAAATACATTACATGGAGATAGAGTGACATGGATAATATGAACTCAAGTTTTTAGTTGCTTGGACAAAGCTAATCATGGGAAATGAAGAGTTTCAAGACAATTATGCATATGAATGATGATTACTACTAGAATGTTAAATCAGATAAGTTTATAAATACATGATAGATATCAACTAAGTTTTATAATAGTATTTCATGGTGAATTTAAAATGAAAAATTCCATTTTTCACTTCTCATATGGAAAGAAGGAAAGTTTTGAAGAGTTGTGCAAGGTGTCAAGATGAGTTTCTAACTCTTATGCCACTTAGATAATGGATTATCTTCTAAATAAAAATAAACATGAATTTTTAATTATAGTAGGACTATTTTACATCTCCTTTCTTGATTTAACTCATGGTGTACACTTGGCAGTCTCCTTTTACTATGTCCTTGCTCTCTCTCTCTCTCTCTCTCTCTCTCTCTCTCTCTCTCTCTCTCTCTCTCTCTCTCTCTCTCTCTCTCTCTCTCTCTCTCTCTCTCTCTCTCTCTCTCTCTCTCTCTCTCTTCATCAGTTCTCTATATAAGTTGCCACTTTTGGCCTTGTAATATATCCACATATGGTATGGAAAATCCTTGATAGTTTGAGGATTGATTTTGAATTTGAAAATAATATTTAAATATAGTTTTAAGTTCTCAACTTCTTGTTTAAGTGTGTGAATTATTTCATGGTTGAATGGTAGATAGTTATTTCTCTTTATGTTCATCTCACTCTCTCATGCTTTGTTCAAGTAATCTGTCTTCTAAAAGGTCACTTGAAGTGTATTTATTTATTGAATTTGTACATATTTAAATTTAAGAAAGACTAATATTTTCTATCATCATACCTAACTTGATAAATACATATCATCTTACCTCCAGGAGGAAACATGTTTGTTAGAAGAACCCTAGTTATTGAGATCAATTTTTAAATTGCCATTTCATAGTGTAAGTTGAAGTAGTATTGTGGAGTTAATATTGTTTTATCACCTATATTAGGTTAGTTTTAATATATTTTTATCCATTTTTATTTAAAATTAAGTATATTAGTGGTTGGTTATAGGTGTGGTTTAAGGGAACTAGCCCTCCAATATAGAGACTCATCTCTCCCATAGGTCATCCACAACTTCAGAGATGTTTCCATGTTACATCAAATTTAAGGAGGATGGAGTAGAAATCCTTAGGGTTAAAATTTTATTTATAATATTTTTGGAAAACCCAATGGGACTCATAGTCCAATAAGTTTTCAAAGGTAGTGTAGGCACCCTATTCTAGACACAACTAGCTTTTGATCAGATTTTAGACTAATTTTTGCCAAACATCAAAAATTAAGATCAGGAATCACTAAACATCCTAGTTTTATCTACACATCATTAATTAATTCTTAGAATCATTTTGAGGCATCCCCATTTTGGGTATTACATCATATGTAATAATAACCTCCCATGGATTCATCCTAGTCACCCGTGACCTAACAAATGGTAGTTTGGCCTATGGACCCATTAAGTGGGGAACTTGAAAAAATATGAAAAGATCTAAAATTATAATCAAAATTAATCAAATTAATAAACTATATTAAATGCTTAGCTAAATTATCCATTTGTAATTAATGAATATCTAAAAAATGGAAATTCAAAAATGCAAAATATCAAACATTTTCATCATTGCCTTTATGAGTTATCAATCTCTCCTAGAATATAAAAAAATATATAATTTGAGATACATACCTAATAATTTAAAATCATAATTACATGACACCTATTTAACTCAACTAGATTTAGCCTACACTTACCTAGGATTAGTTTGAACTCATTCCATGTTTAAACTCAACCTTAACTCACCTTGGGTGAGAGTTAACTTTAGAAGCTATAAATTAAAGGCCCTACCTACTAATAAAAAAAATTCATTAGTGAAATGTTATTATTTCAAAATACCTCCAATAATAATTTCAATTAGAATTACCATACCAAAATCATAAGCCAACTAGTTAAGCCAAGGTGCCAAGGAAAGGTACAAAAAATAGAGCTTCATTGATAATTTTTTTTCAATGAAAAAAGTGAATAAATCCACTTAAACAACCCATTTTGGAGTCACAAATAAGTTAAAATTATGATTTATTATGTTTTCTAGTTGTGTATTCATTAAATACTTTTTGCCCATGCTCCCCCTAATGTCTAGGCTAGAGGTGTTAGTGTTTAGTGTGTCTATTTTGGGTTTATTTTATTAAATAACACAATACTAATATCCATCTATTGGATTCCTTGCTCACATTATGGAATTCTTGGTGGAAAACACACCCCAAAGTTCTTCCCATGGCATTTTAGGACCTCTTCCTAGAAATTTTTATGTCAAAATCCTAACTTATCGACAACAAACTGGAAAGTGAAAGCTCACAAACATCGTATAATAAATCATAATTTTATTTTTTGTATTTGTGATTTTTCCCTCTATATTCATGGTATTTCACTAATTAATCATGATATTACACTTTAATATCAAAACTGTGTAGTTGCATTATTGTCCTGATATTTATCATTTTTGGTTTAATACATGCGATTTTACCAAAGGAGTTGTATTATTATTGTTATAGTCATGATATTGTATGAGAATATATGATATTATTTTGAGAATTATGATATCACTTTGTAGATTCATGATATTTCCTTTGTGACTTACGATATTACCTTTGAGACTTATTATATTGCCCTGTATATTCACCATTTTGTCTTAACCCTTTTATTTATAGAGCTATGATATTGTGTTGTAGATTGACAATTTTTCTATGTATAATAACAATTTTTCAATATGGATTCAAAAATTTTCACTAAAACATTTTTATTTATGAAGTTACAATTGTGTTCTAACCAGTTATGGTTTTGCAAGAAAATTCATGTTATTTCTATGTTTTTTATAATTTTTCACTATGTGAATAAAATTTGAAACTTCAGAGATAAATTCTAAAAGGAATTTACCCTCTTTATTTTATATTCAAAGCAAAATGACCCCATAACATCTTTTGTAGGACTCAAAGACCAAGAAAAATCTATTTTTAAACACTCTAAGATTCAAACTCACATTTACAATTGTTTATTTTAACTATTTTACTTGAGTCATTTTCATTTTTTTTCTAAGTTCTCAAACAAATTCCATGGGGATAAAATTCATGTCATATTTCATTTGGTGCTCTAAAAATGAAACCACACCCTAGTCAAATGCTCATAAGAGTTTTAATTTTTGTGATTGTTGTGTGTTTGTTTTGCAATCCAAGTGTAGCATGTATGCTCTCCCCCCATCCCCATTAAGACACTTGGGTGATAAAAAAAATTAACTTATTGCATTTGTCTCTTTTTCCAAAAGCATTGAAGGAAAGTTTTTAAGGCCCTCCCCAAAATTTTAGTGATTTGAGTGATCCCAAAATGACACTAAATTCCTTCCACAATCTTTATTTTCATACATTCTAGCTTATGTGTGGGAGTTCATCACCTCCCCATAGGTTATATAGGGAAATTTTGACCCATTAATTCATCTTCTAGCATCACTTCAACCCCACACCATGGTAAGGGTATATTAATTGACATCAACTTACTGTGACACTTGTCTGAGTGGTTAAACAATCTCTATTAGTAAGAGACTACCTTAAAACATATGCTTAAATTAGACATCACACTATATTGAGTAATTGATGAATGTATTAGTTGTGAAAAGGATAGGACCTTTACACAAAAATCTATTTAATGTATATCTAAATGTCATGTTGCATCATAGTGTTAAATAGACCTATGGGACCATTTAGAACATATAAAAATTGATAGTTTCTAGACAACCCACTTACCTGAATATATTGTCAATGCAGGGTGAGTAACCCAAAGTTACATGTTACCCTAAAAACTCTTGGGAGAATAGGGGGCCTAAAAACCTTATTTTTCATGTGAAGTTTAATTTTTATATTAACAACATAATTTCCTTTCAAGAGCAAGTATATAGATGAAATTTGACAATATGAAGCTACCTAATCAGTTTTTAGGATTAAGATGTTACACTTCAGTTTTTTTTGTTGTTTTTCCATTTTCACTTACATTATCTTGAGTCAAAACTATTTGTTTGTCATACCACATTCATAAAATTGATGTTTTCACATTACTCTTTTCTTTGAAGAGATGTTATGTTGTCCATTTAACACCCCACTTTGCCTTAGTCATTTGTTAAAACTTTTATTTTTGTGTGTCACTTTTTTGAAAGGGGCATCATTACACTACACATTTAATTATAAGTCTTGTGCCTTAGAGTTTTGAAATAAACAATTTTTCATACCTTTACATTAAGGTAGTGTTGTTACATTTCTCACATTATTTCAAAGACTTTTCCCTTATGTTGAATCACACTCAAAACCACATGTGCCTTCTCAGTTTATGCCTAGTATCGTTATTGCATCCATTTTAGTCTACCTTGTTCACTATTTAAGATACCAATCCTTCTCAATCAAGTCCAAAATTGGTCTAGATAATTCTATATTTAGACATTGATTGGTTTTATTCTTATTCCTTATGTAAATTTTGCTTAGACATTTACCTCTCATTTTGTGTTGTGAAACTTAGACTAATTCCTTACTCGATTTAAAGACTATTTTTGTGCCTAAATTTGGGAAGTGGTCTATCTTCCATGTGTCTAAAGTCTGATGTCTTATTATAAATTTCAAGTTTATGTTTAAATTCAAATTCTTAGTTTGAGTCCAAATGTTTCAAATTTGTTAGATTAATTATCTTGCATGTTAGACCTAGTGTGTTTCAAAGTATGACTTTTGTTCCTTATTTCCAAAAGACCTAGGAGTCCCATCTATTCTGTTTCAAAGTCTACATTTTTTGCCTTATTTCCAAAGTCCTAGCATTTTTACCTTTTGTTTTATACTTAGTCATTTTGAGCATAGATTTGTGCCTTCTTCCCAAAGACCTATAAACCTTTTTTGCTTAGATTAGATTTGTTTGAAACACTTTTTACCAAGTTTGGCCTTCAAATTTATCCATTCACTTAACCATGAAATTAGACCAAGTTTTTAGAGAAATTTTGACAAAGTTTTGATCATTTGTATTTTAGACCTTGTTTTTAAGATTTTATATAACTCTAGACCTATATTCATAAAATGTTAATCATTGATTTGGATATGTCTCATTACAATCATAATGGAGCTATGTACAATCTAGGATATGATAATATGGTCACGAATGACAACTTTGTTCAAGACCCCTATGGTGATGATGTAGTTTATGACATAGATTCTTATTCTCCTTAAAATACTAAGTTTAGGGAACAAAGACAAGATCTATTAGCCCATTATTTGGTTAACATGCCTCTATATTCAGAGCAAGACTAAGAGAAAATTATGAAGTACCTTCATATCATACCATTAGATGTAGAAAAAACTCAATAATAACCATATTACATTATTCTGCCATTGACATATGATCCTTATTTTGTTATCATTACTTGATTGAAAATAATGACAAGGTTTTAGTTATATTTATGAAGTTATGGGCCAAGTTTCTAGCAAACTTCCCCATGAAAATTTACCTAGTTTAGTTAGAGTGCCTCTCAACATGACTTATTACCAAACCATTGAATAGGCCTCTAATATCCATCCTCAAGCACTCGTGATGATGTTATACCATGACCTAAATATTCTTGTCAAAGGAAAAGGGCCTCATGGAAGATCACTTTATACAAATACAACAAGCATATTAAAAAATCCACTCATAGAGTTAGCTCCTTCAATAAGATCATTAAATAAGTTGATAGGACAAGATAATTTGGGTATAAACCCATTTGAACAAAGTACTTTAGTTGTTGATATGTACAATGTCTCATCTATTGAGTGGGTCACTATGGATTTTAGATAGAATGATGTGAAAAACATGATGGATAACATGTATGTATCTTCTAATCTAGGACAAAGTGGTTTAATTATGCTAACAAATAGTCTACAACAAGTGCATTTAGTTAATACCATGAGTGTTTCATAATATTAGGGGGAAGGAAATCCTACATCCCAATCACAAAAATTTACTTCAAATCACAAACTATCTACTTCATCAAGCATGCAACCAAAAGGATTAAGTAATCAAGCACCAACTAGTATTTTGCCTCAACAACAAGTGATAAATGTTATTCCACCTTAATAGATGATGACTAATGTTCCAAAATAATAGGCATAGTCTAATCTACCACCACAGTAGAGGTAGAGCACTATTACACCTCAACAAAGGGTAATAAGTGTTCCACATCGATAAGTAGTGACAAACATACCTCTATAGTCACACACCAATATACCTTTACAACTACAAACATTGTATAATAACCAATGTATGTATATTGGTCAAAGACAAATACTAAACACCTAATAAGTGTTTAGTTCACAATCAGTGTTTGTGTAAAAAATATGTACTAATATTAAACAAGTAACAATTAGGTAGTACTTTCCTTTTACTCATCACATGCCATAGATCCAAATATAGGGTCTTTCTCTACAATAATTTCCCCTTATTTAGCTAGGTTTGACTAGTTGAAATCAAGTCCCAACGCAACCTCATTAGGCATAATAATTTACCTAGAGACATATCCTTCCATTATAACCTTGATTCCCTAAAAACCGAGGCTATATACTAAATCCAAACTAGAATATAACACAACATGTGAAATTTCAACAACCACATCCTAATCCTTAGATGAATATTTTTGGTTGGTTCACCCATCAAACTAACATTCCACAAAAAATCATACTTCCATTGCACCTTAGTCAAGGTAATCCACCTTTGACCTCCTAGCCATAACCTTAGCCAAATATACCATTTAGTTCTTTGGCCCAATAACTACAACACACAAAAGGATGTGATTGATTACATTTAATAAGGGAAGAAAACTAAGAAACTCAAGTTAGATGATATGTGTTCATATCCATTAAATATGGAGTATCTTCATATACCTTTTTCTCCAAGATATGAAGCACTAAAATTTGATAAGTACAAGGGCAAAAGAGACCCTGGCCCATTTGAGTGAATTATTTGTTGCTTGTCAACTAGTGGTTTATAAAAACATTTACCTCCTCATTTTTTTCCTCAAAATCTAGAAGGATAGGCTTCGGAATGGTTCCCAAAATTTCCAAAGAATTTTTTATATGATTTTAATGACCTCTAAGACAAATTTGTGTAGCATTTATCCTATAATCTCGATCATGAGATTTCATTAGTAGATTTGAGTCAGGACAAGTAGAAATATGGTGAAATATTTACAATATATATAGAGATAGAAATCACTTTCTAATCACTTCACCCACATCTTACAAGACAAATAATTGACCATTTTGTTTGCTAAAAAATTTCATAGTGAGATATCCTATCATCTAGAATTTCAATATGTGCATACATGCAAATAACCATAAACAAAGGTTTGAAAATTTAAAAGGCCCTTATTAATAAAGGGATTATAAATTTAACCTCCTTAAACTATAATAATAATCAGAACAAAATAATAGGCCCAAGTAAGAACCATAACCAAGTCCAAGCACAAGCATCAACACCAGCTTAGACTAGCACCTATGAGAAATCCAAAAAATAAAATTGAAATAAGAATGTTTTTGCAAATGGATTAATTGATTCATTCCATGTATAGATGGTGTAAACATCATCTTCTCAATCTATGTAGTAAATGAAACTTACTTCCTATTAGTAGCCTATTTAACAAGAATAACCTTTGCAATAACCTAGATCAGCTCCACAAACACAATAACCACCACCTTTGCAAACCCATCCTCTAAGAATAAAACCCACTCAATTTTTTAGTGATCTTTGTGAACTTATCAAATCAATTTTTTACAATCTAGATTTAGCTAATATGATTAGTTGGCCAATTTCAAAGCACTATCCTGAGAATATTCCATATCTAGATTGGTACAAAGAGAATGAGTTCTATGAATACCATCATGTTCATGTTTATGTGAATATAAAACACCTCACTAAAAACAAGATAAAAATGGGGAGATTACATTGTATAATAGAGAATTTATGTCCAATTAGAACTTGGATATCTATGAAAACCATTTTCTATAGCATATAAATAATAATCAATAATAGAAAAAGGATATAACAATGACAACAATATAAATATCAGTAGTAATAATATTAACACAAACCAAATTGGAAGAACCAAGTTTATAATGATTCCAACAACCAATAGAATTACCACGTAGTTGTACATGACTATAACAAAGTTGTAAGTCATATTATGGGAGGTCATGTTTCAACCATTACCATTAATCCTAGAGCAAGTGCTAATAGACCAAGACCATTTCCAAACAATTCCAATCAATTCACCTTTTATAATAATCCTTCCTCGACTTGGGAAAATCATTATAACCATATTTGGTAAAATCATTACCTTTTTACTCTTAACCAAATTTGACTTTTAGGTCAAATTAGGGCACCCCTAGGTAGAAATTTAACTTATATATGTTTTAGGATATTCTAATTTATTTTCATGGGGTGTATTACATGTTATTTGATGTCATTTAGGGTCATCTTAGCCTTGTTTTTAGCTATATTAGTCACTTTATCAACTTTGGGTCATTTTATGTGGTTTTAAGGGTCATTATTGCAAGTGGCACATTTCCCAAGGTGATTAGGTGTCCCATTTTCATTTAAAATGTCCAATAGTTTATTATAACTATTAATGATGTTTTTTACATCTGAATACTATAGGTTGTCTAACTGAAATTGTAAAAACCAACTAAAAAAGGGAGAAAATAGCACTTATACTACTCATGGGGAAGTGTGCCACATGGAAGAAGATCATGGAGGGTCCCTTAATTTTATTAAAACTCATCCCAATGTTTATTTTATTTTTAAATTCCATTTTGAGTCCAAAATCATTCTTTACCTTTCTTAGTTTCCTAGATACACAAAAAGTGACTTTTAGGTTTTTGCTTAGTATAGACAGGTGAAGATGTTTCAAGTCAAATGCTATTGGGGGGGTTATATAAAAATTAAATACCTTTATTTGCATATAAATATTTTTAATAATTTTGGTTCGTTCTTCACGAACCATTTCTAATAAATTGATTTTACTTTTTTGGTAGTTGTTTCATGCACCCTATAGGTTTTGCTCTATTTTGGTCAAATCCATACGAACCAATGAGTGATGTTGGGTCCAAATAATTTTTAATTAATTATACCATGGTATATATTCTTATTTTCATCTTTCATGATATTTTAATGAGCAATTTAGTCCATGATGTAAGAATTTATCACCATATGCAATTTTAGTTGAAGTGTTTCTTATTTGCTAAGTGTTTTCTCTTGTAGGGGTCTCATATATCTATAAAATGGTGTTCCATAAGTCCTTGGGTAATGTGACCAAATAGTTCCATGTTTTTTCTTCACCATATCATGTCTTGGGTATATTTAAAACTTTTCGTTCTCCATTGCCAACTCTTTTTCCAACTCCACTTGCAACCATAGTTTTAAACCTTGTTCAACTTTCTCATGGGATGATTTTCAAGATGTTTTAGTTGTCCAACCCATTAAAATTTTTAAAGAGTTAATTTATATGTTTGGGAAAGGTTAAATTTTGGTCACATGCTTAATTTCCATTCGAAATAGTTATTTAATACCCCTGCTTGCTCTATTTTATGTGCATGGAAGTGATGTTCACATGATGAGGATGTGTTGAAACTAGTTTCAAAGTGTCCTTAGAGTAAATAATTAATTTTAAGGGTTTAATTTAATGTTATTTGTTTTTAGGTCATATATCTACCTTTGTTTCTATATTCCACACTCACTATCCATACATACAACTAATGTACACATACATGATCCTATTGACATCATGATGATGTGTAGAGAGATGAACATGTATTTCCTACCTTTTATCATTGATAGAGGTATATTGGCATGCTTAATGGAATATCATAAAATTTTCATATGAATGGGGAGTTCCATGTTTTTCACATCTACCTCACTGTGGTATGTCAAAACATCCACCTACAAGTGGATGAGTAGGGTACCAAAAGCTTACATGAAGAAATGGAGCCATATTAACACTTATTTAGAACCTTGGTATGATGAAGAGACTTTGAAAATCCATGAAAAGTTTCAAGATATTATTTTGGGGTGTGAAACCAACTTGAAGAACCAAAATACTATGTTTTGGGATATTGTCCCCAAAAATCCAAAATAAAGGTCCAAGACTTTTTTTGAGTCCTCCCATACAAGGTTGTTTTGAAATCTAAGACCTCAAAGTATGTTTGTCTTAAATATTACACATAGTAATATTAACATGAAAAAGGAAATAAGTGTTTCAATTTTTTAGAATGGTTTTCAAGAGCCCTCACGTTGCTCTTTGAACACTAAAATTCCATAGTGCCATCTATAGTTTTGTGATGTTCTAAGGTGACTATAACATCTTCAAGAAAATGGGACAAGATATTATAGATATAATTATTTAATAGGTTTAATGATATAAAAATGGTATGAAAATCATCAACACGATATTGAGATGTATATTTTTAGTCCTCATAGACACCTACAAGTGTCCTTCTATAGAGACAACAAGCACCTATAGCTAGAAGGTGAAGAGTGACTCAAGAAAGAGGTTGGATGATGTTTTGAATTCATTAAAAGTAAAACTATGTTTAATAATAGGGATATATTATTCTTATTATTCATATAGAACTCTAAAACATCATTTCAAAGCTTAGTCAGAACTATATGCACCTATAGCAGTCCTACAGGTAGAATGGTCTCAATCTAACCAGTGACTTCAAATCTAATGCCAAGGTGATGTTTTAAGGCTTCCAAATAAATATATTAGTTAAATTACACACTTTTTCACCTAAATGTATCAAAATAATACCTATAATCATCATTAATAAGTATATCAAAATCAAATACACCTGCAATTAGTAGTCTACTCAAGGTTACTTAGTCATTTTGGAGAAGACTCAACATAGTGAATTAAAGCTGCATATTAAATACTTAGAAGGGGTAATATTAATAACCAAAAAAATACGAAACTTATATATGAAATTAATGAGGTTTATAGGCTCTAGTAAAATCAAATACACCTATATGTAGGGGAAACTTAGGTTGTCTTAGTTTGAGTATAATAGGGTACCCCAAAATGAGCTAGGAGGTGCATATAAGGCCCAATAGGGAGTTTGGGTAATTGGATAAGCATGTGGTTATCAAAATAAAAGTAATTTTAGTTTAATAAAATATAAATATCATTTAATAAACCTCAAAAGGATATATTTTACCCCTATGTGCACCTACAACCACCATGTTGCAGTCTTGGGCATGAAGGTGAGAGAAAGACATAAAGGTGTTTAGGTGAAGAGAGAAGTTTGAAATAAACCTAATATGGTACATGAATGATTAATTAATGTTTATACACACTAAAATACCCATTAAAAAATTTCGATCCACTTTTCTTTACTTGGCCAAATGTATCAGTCTGTATAAGAGTTAGGAAACCTCTTGACCCAATAGGTGAACATGTGGAATCCAAGGAAAATAATGGTTTTGAAGGAATAAAAATATATAGTATCAATAATTGGATATTTAAAACATTTTATATCAGTTTAAAATAATTTTATTGTCTTGGATAGGTCTCTCTTAGGAAGGTTTGAAGAAAATGTAGGAACATAGGCTTTTTAGAGGCCTTTTTTGGACATTTAGAGTTAGTTACACACCCAAATCATGGAATAAATAAAAAAAAATCAGTAAAAATTAAAATTATGGTTTTAAAAATATCAAAAAATATTCAATTCTCATAATTTAAAAGGTATATACCTCACTATCTTGTCTTAGAGGTTAGCTAGTCTAAGAAAATTAGATTTTGGCAATGTGAGCTAGTAAGGACAAAATGAACAAAAGACCTTATATGGATAATTTATAACCTCATGGAAACATGTTTTTACATAAATTTATGGTGAATAGGTGATAATAAGTTATATAAAAAGTTAAAATATCTCTTTATGACCAAAATTCCCCTTGCATATAATCCAACTAGGTAAGTTTCCACTAGGTTTAGTTGGTGAATGAGATAAGAGGATGAAGAAGGGTGCTTGAGGGTTTATGAAATGGTATTTTAAATTAAAAATAAATGTTAAAATTAATGATATACCATAATAACTTTGATATATAATTCTTATCATCCAAATCTAATAGGGTACCTATTAAATCTATTAGACCTTGAGGAGACCTAAAACTAATTGGGGGTCCATCTTCATTTCTAGCTCTCAGTGGACTATCTAGATTATTAAGGCATGTTATGTAGGTATATATAGAAATTTTTAAATTAAAATTATGGATGGTAATTTACAATAAATCCATTTATCTCCAAAAAATATTACAAGCATGTAATAAAAGTAAAGATAAGCTCGATGAGGTGTTTTCAAATGCTCATATCTTTTCTAAGGCTTTGCATGGGAGCCAGATGAATTTGAGAGAACTATAAGGATCCCTTGGAATATATATTTTTTAATTTAGTTTCAAGTTAAATTTCAACATTTTATTAACAAATATTAAGACCTAAAACTACCTAAAACCCTACTAAACCATCAACTAGGACCTAATGGAGAAAACAATCTTGGAGATCTATCCAAATGACATAGTTCGATGATGAAAGATATTGTATCATGTATATTAATCCATAAGTATATCTCTTATCAAGATTATTTGTCTGTAATTTTATGAATAGCAAGAAAAATAGCCCATTTTTTACCATTTTTTGTGTTTTACAGGTTACAGGAGGTTTCAAAACATGTAATAAAGCTTGGGTGTAATATTAGGAATTATAATAAATTTATATGGTCATTTAATTCCAATAAAAATATCCTAAGTTTCCAAACTCGAGCTCTCCTTTCAGCCACTCAAAACTGGCATAGCGGACACAAGGTGAGAAGGGTGAAAACTCTAAGCGTGAGCCTTTTTAAAGCATACCTGATAAATATAAGAAAATTAAGGGTATTTAAAAGTTTAATTCACTCCCTCCTATTTATTTTCATGGAAAACTACAAGCATTTTTAAAGACAAGTGCGAGGGGTTTCTAGAAAATGATTTTTTAGACTATAGATAGTGATGGCTTCCTTCTAGGAGTTTTCAGATGAGTAGGAATTAAAAAAATGCATGGAGCTGCATTATTAAATGTCTTTACTCTTATAAAAATAATTATACCTATTCATAATCAATGGTGTGATGTTCAAATAGGTTCAACTTATGAAGGCAAATTTTTGAGCCAAGACTGGGAGTTTCATGTCACTTTTCATAAGTTTCATGACTTGTATGGACATTTTGACCTATTGAAATTACATAGATCATCCCATATTTATTTATCATGAAATTTTAACCTCTTTTCTTAGATTAAAAAGTTTCCATGTGACCTTTGTACTTCCCTTATCTTGCTCTTGTCTTAAAGGCTATAAATATTGACTCTTTTGGCTCTTTTTAGCAGGCTCCATTGGTTGATGGTGAAACCCTGGACAATTTTTTAATTGAATATCTCTTGAAGAAATAAAACAAGTTATGTTTCCTACGTACATGCTATACAATTTATTGATTATTTAATCTTGTTGGTCTTGTCTAGTAGAAGATGATCTTTTCTAGCATGTTATCCTTGATTGTTCTCCAATGTATAGAAGAGTAATTATTATAGGTATTTTTTAGTGGTATCTATTAAGTGTATGTGTGTTCTATAAGTGTTTTATGACTATATTCCCTAAATGAATCATCCATTATCCTCCTAATCATTCAAATACCTATTGAACATAACTTATGAAATATTGATGTAACAATCCATCTTGAGTTGTGATTCTTGAGTGAAGGAAGCTTTGTTTAGTTATAAGTAGTATAATTTTAGTCAATATGAGGAAATTAAATATTGGTGCATCACCCTTTTAGTTTTCCTAGTTTTTTTTCTATACCCTTTTCATCCAAAGTTGATAGGTAAGAAATTACTTCAAAGAGTGCATCAATGGAGCTAGCCCTTCTAGAGATTTATCTCAACAAATTATTACCCATAGCAAGAGATATTTTTCCATTGTGCCACTTGGATGAAGAGAGATAGGAATCTCCTTAAGGGGTGTAAATCCAAGTGACAATAATTTTTGGCATGCCTAATGGGACTCTATGTACTAGAAGATTGTCCAAGATTGGTATTGATCTTGGCATAGTTACAGCTATAAGAACATCTACATTCATTACCTATATATTCCACTAAAGTTTCAACGTTTTAGTTGTTTATCAATCCCTAATTTCCATGCCAAAGGTGACTAGTAGGTCTGTTCCTAAAAGTATACCCTTTGAGTTTGTGCAATTGCCTTTGTATTATATCAAAAGGTTTAGGTTTGTGAATACCCATCCTTATTCAATAAATTTGGTGTTTAAGAAGTCTGAATTCTTGTTTAGTTCAACCCCTAACACTCATATTTCACATTCCAAGATGGCTAGAAACCAAACTTTTTTACCTCTCACTAGATCATCTCCTTTAAATCTTGCCCAATTTGACTAAATCTTAGGAGCAACCCTTAAGAGTGTTCCATATTTTAGTGGAGAAGGTCTATTATTGCCATTTAAAAATAGTAGAAACATATAAAACTTCTACAATATCCATAATATTACCCAAGATAATATGGCTATTAGGTTATTGGCATTGTCTTTCAAAGGTAAAGCTTTAGATTGGTATGGGGCTCTACCTAAAAATTTTATTAGTTCATGGGATCAACTAGGAGATTTATTAACTAAGAGGTTTAGAGATAAGAGTGATAACTATCACTAGATGAGCAATTGACCACTATCAAGAGGGCACCATAATACTTTATGCAAAATTTTAACACTATATTTCAAAAAATATGGGATAAGATCCTAGCCCTTGTGAGACCTAATCCAAACTATGCCTTCTTATACTATGTAAAATAATTGAATATTGATGTGCCTATGATGATTCAATCCATGGGTGGAAATACACTTCCTACTACCTATGAGATAACCATCAATACTAAGAGTTTTTCTTGTTCAAGCAAGGAAGCTTGCTCTTAGGCCACCAATTCCAGTGTTCCTTGCTTTGCATCATCCTAGTCAAGTTACATTACCTGCCTTGGCTTCTTTGCCTAGTCATGAAAAGTCTACCATATCCCAAAAAATGAAATCCATGAAGTCAAGATTTTTCTCCAAAGTTTTATCAATGAATTTGTTCCTCTTAAAAGTCAATAAGATCAAATTGATAGGCCATACTAGTCCTATAATCAGTTTGGACAAACCAATAGGCCTCCTTTCCAAGGTAATGCTCTAGGACAAGGTCAAATCACTCAAGATAGACCTTACCAAAGTTACAATACTAATGCTACCTCTTCTTCCAAAGCTCTTATCCCCACTCAAAACAATTTTTTTAAAGAACTATGTTTTCCCTCTTATGACCAAAACCAAGACCAAGTTGCTTATGCCAATGAGATACATAATCAATCCATGACTATGTAAGGTAATCAAACATATCAAGTTTCAAATTTCAACGTGCCAATGCAAAGTGGAATGAAAATTAGGATGGAGAATGGGAAAACACAATCTGATTTTACTCTCATAAATCATTTGGAGGGAGAGTTTTGTGCTATCAATCATTTGGGGAATGTAAGTAATATGAATGCTAGTGTGGGCTCTAACACTAGGTCTAAGAAGAGGGCTGTTGAAGAGACACAAGGAGATAATCAAGGACATATTTTTACTCCTACATCATCTACAATAGTGGGAGGATCTAATTCAACTTCTAAGGTGTAGTAAAAACAAAAGTTTTAGAATGCAAGGCCTACTCCTACACACCCACCTTCACATGCTACACCATAAGGTATTAGTGATTCCAAAGAACCTCTTAAGGTGATCAATACTTAGATCAATGTTTTAGACTAGATGAATAAGTTACATATTAATATCTCACTACGAGATTCATTAACAATACTTGAGCAAAAGGATATGCTTCAAAAATAATTACAAGGACTAGGTAAGCAAGCTGGATCATCTAGCAATGAGAATGTTGTCTTGGTGAATGGAACTCAACCCATTGATGAGAAAGTGAATAAAACTAATAATAATCATAATTTTTACCTATAATTTATCCTTGGTGATTTATTAGTTCATAATTTCATCATAGATAGTGGGGATAGTACTTCAGTTATGCCCAAGTGTATAGCAGATAAACTAGGCCTCAAGTATGAACCAATGGATAAAGGAGTCTTATAATTAGATGGATCACCAAAAAAAACCTTGGGAGTAGTAAAATATTTGAACTTGATTTTACATGTTTTTCCTAATTTTTCCATTCTTCATGATGTGGTTGTGGTATATTTTCTTCCATACTTTACTCTTTGTTTGTCAAGAGATTTTACAACTATGATAGGTGGATACTTGGTAGCCAATTTGTCCTATATGGTTTTTAGGACAAAATATGGTACCAAGGTGAAGATTTAATCATATAATATCTATCAAAATCACTTTTATCCTTACATACCTAAATTTTAAAATGTCAATTATGCCATTATTGATGAGGAGGAACTTCACATAGATCAATCTCCAACATCTTCTCTTGAAGGAGTTTTTTATTTGTACTTAGATGAATGGGGGGAATAACATTATGAAAATGAACATTACAAATTAATATAAGAGGATGGTCTTGGAGTGTATTTGATTCATGATAAATACTCTTTTATTCCAAATTTGATAAATACAAGTGAAGACATGAATGGTTTATGGCAGCTTTTCTTTGATGGATCAAGAAGTAATATTGGGGTAGGTGGTGGAGCAATGTTGGTTTCTCCTTCCAATAAAAGGTAAGTTTCCACTTTGATATTTAAATTATCTTTTACTTTTAATTTTGTAGAATATGAGGCTCTCATTCATGGACTTGAGTGGGATAATAAAAGAGGTGTGAAATAATTACAAGTGTATGGTGATAGTGACTCAAGTTAGAGGCCAAAATGTGACTAAGAACTCTTTGCTTAAGTCATATAAGAATAGAGTGTGGTATATTTTAGAATATTTCCAAGCTTTCAACATCAAATATATCCCAATAGAATACAACAAACATTTAGATAGGTTGGTATCAATTGGAGATCAGTTTGATGTTTCAAACAAGATAAGAGAACATAAGAATTATCCTCATCTCAAGGTGATTGTAAGGCCCTCCATACCAAATAATGTCACTAATTTTGAATTGTTTGATAGTGAACAACAAATAAATTTTTTTCTATAATAGGAGGATAAGTTTTCTTCCAAGAATTATTCCAAACTATAGTAGCAATATGGAGCGTAGATTATACAATTGAAGTCAAACAAGCTCCCTAAAGGCCTAGTCACACTTGAGAGTATTTTCAATGAAGATGACCAATTGAAAAAATAAAATGTAAGAATGTATAATAAGTAAAAAAAACTATGAGAAAGTAAAAATATTCAATGAAAAGTTTTTTTCACTTGGGAATTTATGTACTAGTGAAGATAAACATGCATTCATTGAGTTATGTAAAGAGTTTTCTAATGTCTTTGCATGGGAATATAGTGATTTGAAGGGATTTGATACAAACTTAGCTCAACATACCATAGAGATAGATTATAATGCTAATCTTATCAATAAAATATAAATTCCAATCAATCCTAAAATTTATCCTCTTATGAAGAAAGAACTTACTAAATTGATTGAGTCCAAAATTATCCTTCCTATTAAGCATTCATCTTAGTTCGCAAATTTAGTCCCTGTTAGGAAGAAGAATGGAGAAATCAGGTTGTATGTTGATTTTATGGACTTGAATAGAGTTTCTTTGAAGTAAAATTATCCTCTTCCTTCCATGGAGTAAATTTTGAAATTTGTGACAGGTAGTGAGAGGTTTTCTCTCCTTGATGGATATTCTGGGTACAATCAAATTTTGGTAAAGGAAAGTGATCAATATAAGATAGCCTTTACTAATAAATGGGGTACATATGATCATAGTAAATTTAATTTTGGATTGTATAATGTTGGACATACATTTCAACATGTAATGGATATGGATTTTTAAGTACTAATAAATGACATTGTGTTGGTGTATCTTGATGATGTCATAGTTTTCTCTTAAGATGCAAATAATCACTTGAATCATCTTAGGAAGATTTTTGAGAGATGTAGAGAGTTTGGAATCTATCTTAACTCAAATAATTGTGTGCTTTATTTCCATGAAGGAAATTTTTTATTACACATTATCTCCAATAAGGGCCTATCCATAGATCCTAAAAGGGTAAGTGCGATCTTGGGATTAGCTTTGCCTAAACACAAGAAAGGATTGAAAAGTTTTTTTGGGAAAATTAATTTCATAAAGAGGTTCATACCTGATTTTGATAATTTGGTCAAGCCTCTAACCTCTATGCTAAGGAAGGATGAAGTGTTCACTTGGACTAGAATAAGGAAGGAATTTTTTTAAGAGATTAAACAAGCCATTGTTGAAGCTCCAACTCTTGCAAGTGATAATTTATCAAAGTATTTCTAATTTTATACCTTAAAAAATGAAGAGTTAATATCTACCATGTTTACTCAATTAGATGAAGAAAACTTGGAGCATCCTATTGCCTTCTTTAGTAAAGGTTTGGAAGGCTATGAGGTAAGATACGCATATGTTGAGAAGCAAGTAATTTCAATTGTTAAAAGTATAAATAAGTTTAGGCATATGTTATATAATAATAAGATTCACATATTGGTACCTCATCCATGTAAAAAATTTCCTTTTGAGTAGAGACTTGAATGAAAAAAGGGATAGTTGGATCACAAAGAGTGTGATGTATAAATCAAGACAACCAAGATGGTGAAAAGAAAGGGGTTATGTAAGCACCTTATTTCATATTTGAAGGGAAAAATGAGGTTATTTAGTACTTCATGATGACCCTATGACATCTGCATCTTCATCAATGAGGAGTTGGACACAAGATATGATCCATTTTCTTCAAACCAGTGAGTTTCCATAAGGCTTATATAGACATATAATCATTCCTTATGTACTTGTTGATGGAGTGTTGTTTAGGAAGGACTTCTTAGGTGTGTTTAATTAGACTAGATTGAGATAATATTTCTTGAGTTTCATGATGGACCATCTGGTGGTCACTTTAGTGCAAGAACCACGTTAGTAGGATTATAAGGGTTGGACACTTTTGGCCTAGTTTTTTCAAGGACACCCATGCTTGGGTAAGTAAATGTCAATTTTTTTGTCTATTTGATGGTAAACAAAAGAATTTTTCCTTGCCTCTTCATCCAATTTAATTTGATCAACCCTTTATGTAATGGGGTTTAGTTTTCATAGGCTTAATCAACCACCTTACAGTGATGGACATAAGTGGGTATTGACTGATACATATTATTTTACATGGTGGGTGGAGGCTATATCTCTCAAAGAAGAAAATGAAATTTTAGTTCTAGATTTATATGAAGGCATAGTGACAAGGTTTAAAGTTGCTTCAACAATAATTTCAGACAATGCTTTTTTCCTTGGGATGAAGACAAGTGAATGGGCTTTGAAACATGGAATATATCTCAGTACTTCCTACAACTATTATCCACAATGGAATGGACTATCTAAATCCACAAATAAGAATCTAATAAAGATCATAAAAAGAATAATGTAAGAGAACCAAAGGACTTAGTATTCCAAGTTGAATATAGCTCTTTGTGCTAATATGATAACCCCAAAAAGAGCCATTGGAAATTCACCATACACACTTGTTTATAGGAGACAAGCTATAATTCCTATTTCACTTGAGCTACTAGCCTTGAATCTCTATTATTAGCTAGAATTGATGGAAAATGAAATCATGAAAGTCAGGTTATGTGAGTTGATGGAGTTTGAGGAGACAAGAGATCAAGATATGCAAACTATGAGAGCTTACTAAGGTCAAACGAAGAGATAATTTGACAAGAAATCCATGCCAAAGAGTTTCAAAGAGGGTGACATTATTATAAAGTGAGATGAAGATAGGGCTAAACCTAGAAGACACACAAAGTTTAATGCTTTGTGGCATGGCCCTTATGTTATCACCCAATACAAGCAATACAATGCTTTCCAACTCTCAAAGTTGGATGGAGAAGAGATTCATATCCCAGTGAATGGGATATATCTTAAACATTATTACTAAGGTTCTCCTCTCTCCTTGGATATAGTTATCTATTTTCCTTATGTTCCTTAAGTGCTTATGCACATGTGTGAGTCTTGTTTATGTCTTGATTTATCTTATGTTTGTTTGGTGGTGTGTGTTTATTTTGTGCATGTTTTAGGAAATTTTATTAATATTTGTCTTCAAGAATTCATTTAATCCCTTGTCCCATGATAAAATAAGGATATTGGTTGTTGGTATAGTAGGCATAATCCCCTTATGAGTCACCAATTTGTTGATGAAATTTGACTTTTAAGTCAAATTGGGGAACCCCTAGTTAAAAATTTAACTTATATATGTTTTATGGGGGTCTAATTTATTATCATGGGGTATATTACATGTAATTTGATGTCATTTAGGGTCATCCTATCCTTGGTCTTAGTTATATTAGTCACTTTGTCAATTTAGGGTCATTTTATGTGCTTTTAAGGGTCATTAATGCAAGTGGCACATTTACAAACGTGATTAGGTGTCCAATTTTAATTTAAAATGTAAAATAGGTTAGTATAACTGTTAGGTATGTTATCTACATCAGAATATTGTTGGTTGTCTAATTGAAATTATAGAAACCAACTAAAAAGGGGATAAAATGACAATTGTACAGATCATGGGGAAGTGTGCCACATGAGAGAATATCATGGAGGATCCATTTATATTCTTAACACTCATACAATTTTTTTTTCTTTTTAAATTCAATTTTGTTTTTAAAACCATTTTGCACCTTTCTTGGTCTCCTAGACACATAGAAGTGACTTTTAGGTTTTTGCTTAGTATGTATAGCTAAAGATGTTTCAAGTAAAATTATTTTGGGGGGTTATATTAAAAATAAAGAAATTAATTTACATATAAATATATTTAATAATTGTTCCCTATGCTTCATGAACCATTTCTAACAAGTTGAGTGTAATTTTATGGAAGTTGTTTCATGCACCCTATAGGTTTTGATCTATTTTGGTCAAATCCATACAAACCAATTAGTGATGTTGGCTATAGAGGATGTTTAATTAGTTATAAAATTTTACAAATTATTAGTTTCATATTTCATTATTTTTAGATGAGAAATTTAGTCTATGATTCAAGAAGGTGTCACCATATGTAGTTTTAGCTAAAGTGCTTCTTGTTTGCTGAGTGTTTTCTATTATATGGGTCTCATATATCTGGTATGTGGTGTTACACAAGTAATTGATTCATGTTACCATACCATTACATGTTTTGGATTCACCATCTCATGTCTTGGGTAGCTTGCAAACTTGTCATTCTCCATTGCCAACTCTTTTCCCAAATCCACTTGCAACCATAGTTTTAAAGCTTGTTGAAATTTATCATGGGATGATTTCCAAGATGTTTTAGTTCTCAAAGAAATTATAAGTTTGAAACATTTAATTTATATGTTTATTAAAGGTGCAATTTTGGTCACATACTTAATTTTTATGCCAAATAGTTATTTGATACCACTGCTTGCTCTATTCTATTTGCATGCAAGTGATGTTCACATGATGAGGATGTGTTAGAAATGGTTTAAAAGTGTCCTTAGTGGAAATAATTAATTTAAATCATTTCATTATGATTTAAATTTTTATTTAGGTCATCTATCTACCTTTGTTTCTATATTCCACACTCATTGCCCATACATATAGCCAATGCACACACAGAGGATCCTATTGACATCATGATGATGTGTAGAGAAATGAACATGTGTTTCCTACCTCTTATAATTGATATAGGTGTATTGTAATTTTTAATGGAATAATATAAAAGTTTCATATGCATGTGGATATTCATGTTGTTCACATCTAGCTCACTGTGGTATGTCAAAACATTCATCTACAAGTGGCTGAGCAGGGTACCAAAAGCTTACGAGTAGAAATGGAGACATTTTGAAACTTATTTATAACCTTGGTATGATTAATATACTTTTGAAATCCATGAAAATTTTCAATAAAGTATTTTGGGGTGTGAAACCAACTTGAATAACCAAAACACTATGTTTCGGGAAATTGTCCCCAAAAAGCCAAAATGGAGGTCCAGGACATTTTTGGAGTATTCCCATATAAGGTTGTTTTAAAATATAGGATCTCAAAGTATGTTTGTATTAAATATTACACATATTAATATTAAAATTAAGAACGAGATAATTTTTTTAATTGTGGATAATGGTTTTCAAGAACCCTCAAGTTGATGTTTGAACACTAAAATTCCATAGTGCCATCTACAGTTTTATGATGTTCTAAGGTGACTCTAACATATTCAAGAAAATGGGAAAATATATTATAGATATAATTATGTAATAGGTTTAATTATATAAAAATGATATGAAAATAATCAACATGATATTGTAATGTAGCATTTTATTCCTCGTAGACACCTACAGGTGTCCTTCTATAGAGAAAATAGGCACCTAAAGCTAGAAGGTGATTAGTGACTCAAGAAAGAGGTTGGATGATGTTTTAATCTCATTAAAAGTAAAAATTAGGTGAATAAATGGGATATATTATTATTATTATTATTAATATAAAACTCTCAAACATCATTCCCAAGCTCAGTTAGAACTATATGCACCTACAACAATCTTGCAGGTAGAATGGTCTTAATCTGACTAGTGACCTCAAATCTGATGCCAAGTTGATGTTTTAAGGTTTAAAAAGAAAAATAATAGTTTAATTACACATTTTTTCATCTAAATGGATCAAAATAAGACATATAGTAACCATTAACAAGTTTAGTGGAAGAAAATACACTTAGAGGTAGTAGTCTACTTAGGGTTGCTCAATCATTTTGGAGAGGACTCAGTCTAGTGAGTTGAAACTACATATTGAATGATTGGAATGGGTAAAATTAAGAATAAAATAAACATGAAAATTATATATGAATTTAATTAACATTAAAATCTCTATGAAAATAAAATACACCTATAGGTAGGGGCAACTCAAGGTGTCTCAATCTAAGTATAGTAGGGTACCCCAAAATGAGATAGGAGGTGCATATAAGGCCCAAGAGGGAGTTTCAGTAATTATATAAGCATTTTATAATATAAATAAAAGTAATGGTAGTTTAATAAACTATAAACATCATTAAATAAACCTCTAAAGGATCTCTTGTACCCATGTGTGCACCTATAACCACTATGTTGCAATCTTGGGCATGAAGGTGAGAGGAAGACACGAAGGTGTTTAGGTGAAGAGAGAAGTTTGGAATAAAATTAATATGGTAAATTAATAATTAATTAGTTTTTATACACACTAAAAAATCCATTAAAACATTCCATCCACTTTTCTTTACTTGACCAAAGCTATCAGTCCATACAGGAGTCAAGAAACCTCTTGACCCAATAGGTAAACATATGGAATCCAAGGAAAAGAATGTTTTCGAAGGAATAAAAATATAAATTCGAAATAATTTGATATGAAAAAAAAATTATATTATCATAAAATAATTTTCTTGTCTTAGATAGGTCACTCTTAGGAGGGTTTGAAGAAAATGCAAGAAAATGAGCTTTTTAAAGGCCTTTTTGGGCATTTGGAGTTAGTTAGACACTTAAATCATGGAATAAATTTAAAAAATTTGGAAAAAATTATAATTAGGGATTTTTAAACATAAAAAAAAAATTAATTTTCCTAATGGAAAAGGGATATACCTCACTATTTTATCTCAAAGGTCAGCCATTCCAAGAAAATTAGGTTTTGGCAATGTGAGCTAGTAAGGACAAAATGAACAAAATACCTAATACAAAGCTTTCATAACATAATGTAAACATGTGTTTAGGTGAAATTAAGTTTAATAGGTGATAATAAGTGATATAAAAAGTTTAAATATATATCTATGACCAAAATTCCCCTTGCGTATAGTCTAATTAGGCAAGTTTCCACTAGGTCTAGTTGGTGAATGAGATAAGAGGATGAAGAAGGTGGGGGATTATCAAATGGTATTGTAAGATAAAATTTAATTTTAAAATTAATGATACAAAAAATTACCTATGAGATATCATTCATAACATCCAAATATAATAGGGTACCTATTAAACCTATTAGGCCTTGAGGAGACCTAGAACCAATTGGGGGTCCATCTTCATTTCTAGCTCTTAGTGGACTATACAAATGATTGAGGAATGTTAATGAGGTGTATATGTACATTATTTAACTATAATTATGGACAATCTTGATCAGGTGTTTTTAAATGCTCATATCTTTTCTAAGGCTTTACATGGGAGCCAGATGAATTTCAGGGTGTTATCAAGGTTATTAAATGGTATTTTAAGCTCAAATAGAATTTTAAAATTCATTATATACCAAAATAACTATGAGATGTCAGTCCTAAAATCCAAATCTAATAGGTTACCTATTAGGCCTTGAGGAGACCTACAACTAATTAGGGGTTCATCTTCATTTCTAACTCTTGGTGGACTATCTAGATGATTGAGGCATGTTATGGAGGTGTATATGGAACTTTTTGAACTCAAAATATGGATGGTAACTTAAAATAAATCCATTTATATCCTAGAGAGAGTACAAGAACATAGGAAAAGTAAGGACAAGCTCGATGAGGTGTTTTCAAATGCTCGTATCTTTTCTAAGGCTTTGCATGGGAGCTAGAGGAATTTTAGGGTGTTAGTAGGGTTATTAAATGGTATTTTAAGCTCAAATGGAATTTTAAAATTCATTATGTACCAACCTACCTATAATATATCAGTCCTATTATACAAATATAATAGGGTACCTATTAAACCTGTTAAGCCTTAAGGAGACCTAAAAATAATTGGGGGTCCATCTTCATTTATAGATATTATTGGAATATCAAGATGATTTAGGCATGTTAGGGAGGTTTATATGGACATTTTTAACACAAACTATAGAGGTTAACTTATAACAAAACTATTTATATCCCATAGAGAGTACAAGCATGTACGAAAAGCAAGGACAAGCTCGATAAGTTATTTTCAAATGCTCATATCTTTTCTAGGTATTTACATGGAAAAAAAGGAATTTGTGGGTATTATAAGGGTACCTTTGAATAATTTTTTTTAATTTAGTGCTAGGTTCAATGTCAAAATTTTATGAACAAAGATTAAGACCCAGAACTGTCTAAAACCCTATTAAACCCTCAACTAGGACCTGATGGAGAAAAAAGGCTTGGAGAGATATACAAATGACATATTTTGACCATGAAATATATTATATAATGTATATGAATCCCTTATGATATCTTCCATCAATATTAATTATATGAAATTATATATATACTATGTAAAATAGGGTATTTTTACCATTTTTTATGTTTTTTAGGTTTTTAGAGGTTTAAAAAGATGAAATAAATATTGGGTGGAATATTATGACTTATAAAAACTCCCTATGATAATTTTATTTTAATTAAAAACTCCTAAGTTTCAAAACTAGAGCTCTCCTTTCATCCCGTCAAAACTGGCATAGTGGACAAAAGGGTGAGAAGGGTGAAAACTCCAAGTGTGGACATTTTTAAATCATGCCTAATACCTCTTAGGAAATTTAGTGTCTTTATATGTGTTATTAACTCAATAAAATGTATTTTAATTTAAAATTGAAACCATTTTTGAAGACAAGTGTGAGGGGTGACTGAAAAATGAATTTTTTAGACTGTAGATAGTGATGTCTTCCTTCCAAGAGTTTCCAGATGAGTAGGAATTAAAATAATGAATTGATATGCATTAATTAAGGCCTTAATTCTTATCCCAATAATAATACCTATCCATATTTAGTGTTGGGACTTTAAACTAGGTTCAAATTATGAAGTCAATCTTTTGAGCCAAGACTGGGAGTTTCATGTCACTTTTCATAAGTTTCATGAATTGTATGGGAATTTAGACCTCTTAAAATTACATGGTTCATCCCATATATATTTATCATGAAATTTTAACCTCTTTTATTATATTTAAAAGTGTCTAAGTGACCTTTGGACTTTCCTTATCTTGCTCTTCTCTCAAAGGCTATAAATATTGACTCTTTTGGCTCTTTTTAGTAGCCTCCATTGGTTGATGGTGAAACCTTGAAAATTTTGTACTTTAATATATATTTAATAAATAAAACAATTGAATTTTCCTAATTACATATTTTACAATTGAGTGTTGATTCAATCTTGTTGGTCTTGTCTAGTAGAAGATAATCTTTTCTAGCATGTTATCCTTGATTGTTCTCCAATGTACAGAAGAGTAATTGTTACATGTCTTTGTTAGTGTTCTCTATTAAGTTTATGTGTGTTATATAAGTTTTTAATTACTATATTACCTAAATTAATCATCCATTACCCTCCTAAACATTCAAATACCTATTAAACCTAACATGTGAAATATTGATGTGACAATTCATCTTGAGTTGTGAGTCTTGCCTGAAGGAAGCTTTGTTTAACTCTAAGTAGTATAATTTCAGTCAATAGGAGGAAATTAAATATTTATTCATCACCATTTTTTTTTTCTTATTTACTTTTATATACCATTTTCATCTAAAGTTTATAGGTAAGAAAGTACTTCTAAGAGTGCATCAAGGGAACTAGCCCTTCTAGAGATTTATCTCAAAATATTATTACCCAAAACAAGAGAGATGTTTTAATTTTTCCCCTTGGATGAAGAGAGAAATGAATATACTTAATGGGTGAGAATAAAAGTGATAAAATTTACCTTTTCCTTTGGCTAATGATTATAATTTCCTTTGGTAAAATCATTATCTTTTTATCTTAGTATGTCGATGATTATAACCACCTTTGGGGAAATCATCCTTTTTATCTACCCAACTAGGGCATCTCACTATTCCAATGATAATAAATACCTTTGGGAAACTCATTCTTTCCCCTAATTTAACTTTTTGTCCCATCATTTCCTTCTTTTGAAGGTCTGGTCACTGACTTTCATTGCCAATCGCTCTCTTGAGGGGGCATCCAAGGCTCATCTATCACTTATTAGGGAATTAGGCATAAAGGACCTTTTCATTATTTTAGAATGCATTAATGTTCCTATAAATTTTTATTCCTTCCCAAGTAGGGGCAAACTATACACACCCCATTTTAGCCATAACTGGCTTTTGACTAGACTTGAGATTGATTTCTACCAAACATTATAAATTAATCCTAAGAATCATTTAACATCCCAGTTTCATTTTTAAATCATACATTAGTGCTCAAAATATTTTTTAGGCATAATTATTTGGGGTATTATACTATTAAAAATAACATATCATAGATTCTTCCCTAGTCACCTTGCAACTTAACAACTAGCAATTTGGCCTATGGACCCATTAAGTGAGGCACTTGAACACTTCTTAAAAGAGATAAAATTCTAATAAAAATTAATCAACTAATTAAACTATATTAAATTCTTATCTAAATTATCCATTTAAAATTAATTAATATATAAAAATGTAAATTCAAAAATACAAAATATCAAGCCTTTTCATCATTGCCCTTATGATTTGTTAAGCTCTCATAACATATCTAAAAATATCTAATTTGAGAGCCATGCCTAGTAACTGAAAATCATAATTACATGACACATTTTTAACTCAACTAGAGTTAGCCACAACTCACCTAGGGCTAGTTCGAACTCATTCCAGTTTTAAACTCAACAATAACTCACCTTGGGTGAGAGTTAACTTTTGAGGCTATAAATAAAAAATCCTACCTATTGATCAATAATATTGATTAGTGAAATGTTATTATGAAAAAATGCATCGAAGTAGCCTTTAAATTAGTGTTACCATGTAAAATTCATAAACTAACTAGCCAATCGAAGGTGCCAAGAAAAGGTGGAGTAAATATAGCTTCATTGATAAAGATTTTGTGATGCACAAATCAAGGCAAGACACTTCAACAATCCATTTTTCATCTACAAGGAAGGTAAAAAGATGAATTATTTTATGTTATAGGTGTGTTTTCAATGTATTATTTTTACATATGCTTCCCCTAGTGTTTAGGTTAGATGTGTTAGTTTTTAGTGTGTCTATTTTGAGTTTATTTTATTAACTAACACAATACTAATCTATACTCTATTATATTCATTATTCATAGATAGATGCTAAACTTGGAAAATTTTAAGTTGTAAATATTCCTTCATGCAGTATCTAGTGACTTAAACACTCATTATCTATTGGTTATAGATTAGTGCTTCATTTTCATTCCTAAGGTAAACATAATATCTTATACTAAAGGATACATTTGAATTTTTAGATTTACCTTACTATTCTATTAGAGATAATAGATTGTCTAACACCCATCCATACTTCAAGAAATCTTTTCCTTCTCACTTACCCATTAGGAGACTTTTCTTGGGTCTAAATTGTAAGATGGTAGACCCAAATAATCTTCCTTTTGTTGCCTTCAATGTTATAGTCCTTTATCACTTTTTAAATATAATAACATCCATATGTCATCCCTCAAAATTGTACCTTCATATATGGGAAAAGTTTCCACTAATCCTACTGAACATGTAAGAAACATTACAAATTTTGGAAATATACATATCATAATTGAAGAGGATGTTACTATCATATTGTTTTCTATTTATTTCAAGGGAAAGGCAATTAATTGGTGTGGTACTTTGTCTCCCAACTCTATCACTACATGGGATGAATTGGGTGATGCCTTGAGAAAGATATTTGAAGACAAATATGATCACTTATCCTTGATTGAGAAGATGACTACAATAAAGAGAGCACCTCAAGAGGCCATTCAAAATAACAACACAATATTACAAAAGATTTGGGATAGGATCCCACTCATGTTAAGGCCTATTGCACATCATGATTTTATTTACTACCTCAAAGCCTTTAATTTTGATATATCCATGATGAGGGGAGGCTTTGTCTAATACATATGAGACTATTATAAGAGCTAAGAACTATCTTATTCAAGTTGGAAATATATCACATAGACCTCCCATGCCTTTTTTTCCAAATTTTCAAGATCCTATGCCTACCATTACTCCCATCCCCATCCCCACACCCAAGCATGAGCAAGTTGTCCCTAATAAGCTAAGTAAGAAAAACGAGGAAGATATGATTAAGGATCTTATAAAATAGGTTCAAACTCTTAAGAGACAACAACAAAAAAAATAATAATGGAGTTTTTTTCAAGGTGTTTTCCATTATTATCAATCTAATCAAACTCCTAGATAACCTTTTCAAGGTCAATACCAAGGACAAGGGAAAATAAATCAAGTGAGGCAACATAATGGAAAAAATTAGAATGCTCCTTTAACTTATAAATAACTTGTACCTATCCAAAAAAATATTGTGAAAGCTAATGGATATAAGCCTTCATGGGACCAACTTAATGACTCTTCCACTTACACAAATGATGTATTCCATCAATCTTATGTGGATCAATGGGGAACAATGCTTTCCATTACTCAAGAGATGCCTAGTGGAAGAGATAACGTTCGAGTATATGTTAAATCAAATGTTGTTTAGATGAATTAACTTCAAGGACACTCATTTGTAGTTAACCATCAAGGTAATATCAACATTTGTTCAAGATCCATAACTAAATATATAAGATCGAAGAAGAGAGTGGTTGAGGAAGTACAAGGAGCAAGTAGTGGTCCAAACATGAACTCTCAAGTACCTTAAAGATTAGGTATGTCAAATTTATCCCCCATAGCTCAAGTAAATTAGAAATCTTAGAATGTTAGAGCTCTTTTTGTGCCTTATCATATGCATCAAGTTACACAAGATAATGCTAGTGTTATAGCTCCTAAAGGACATGACAAGGTTGGAAACTTTGCTATGAATATTTTGGAGTAGATGAATAGGGTTCATGTAATAATATTAATGTGGGAAACACTATCCATCATGTTAAGATCAACATAACCCAATTTCTGAAAAAATGGGGACCTTTGTCTTAAATTATACAATTTTATACCCTATATTTGAATTTTCATCTAATAAAAGTACCATTAGAGTGTTTTGCACATTATATTTATTTTAAGGTCATCCACACATTATTTGGTTGGTATATTTGCTCATAAATATGATTTAATTTCTCCTAAAGTTACTAACATTTGATCTTTATGTTTTAGGTCACAACTCCAATGGAGTCCATTTAGGATGAGCAATGTCTAGGTTTTATGATTTAATAATGATTTGATATTTTAATAGAATTTGGTCTATTTAAATCAAGTTAAATTAATGTATGATCATCTTAAAACCATAACTCTAATTACCCTAACTCATTCCCTTTGAATTGAATTCAGATTCAGTGAGAACATTTTATGTGGGAACAATTTATCATGTCATGGGCTTAGTTCTATTTTTATCCTAAGGTTTAATAATGTTTATTAACATGACCAAACGTTAGTCTAAAAATTTTTATGCTTGGTCTCTTTATTTTCCTGATCCCCCTTGGTCACTTTTATTTCTACATGGTCTAACTAGACAAAAGGTCCCTTTGTCTATAGACTTAGCCTAAAATGCCTTGTCCTAAGACTTTAAACTATCTTTTATTATGTGAAGGGTCCCATTTAATATATTTATAACTTATATTAATACTTTAGCCTAAATATTTATTCATATTTATTAATATGAATAGAAGCATTAGTCTAAGACTTTACTTTAAATTTTATGTTCCTCAAACACTGACTTAAATATCATTTTATTCATAGGATCAATGGTCTATATTTATTTGGGTGATCTATATCTAATGGTGCAATATTAAATGCAAATCCCATGACCCTAAGCTATATCTCTATCATCTTCTATAGATAAATGGTTCACATTTTCTCAGGTCAAATTGATCCAATAATGCATATCAATTCAAAACTTCAATAGAGCCTTGAAATAAGTGAGAAAGTGACAAGTGTCATAATTTTAGCCAAAGAACACTCAATAGATAATGGTGTTTAACCTCAAATATAAATATATAATGGAGTGTATTTTATCAAATGAGGATGATCCAAGGGTATGAGATAAACATTGAAAAGTCAAGATGAATGTTGATACAACACATGACATAACTATGGGCCATAAATTAAATCTTGAGCATATGTTAAAGATAAATAATATGTATGAGCATACACATTCAGATAAACAATCCATGGAAGAGGAGGTAAAATTAAATAGATCAAGATCAATGGAGCATGATTAATCCATGTAAACAAGATTAATGGTGTGAGATCAATGTTGACATTTCATTAAAGCTTAGACTGAATGCATAAGTGATAAGTGTTACAATCATGGGGAATATAGTGAGTAACCAATGGAATTCAAGTTCTCAAATTGAGATTGATGATCTACATTGATTTTTGTAAGGATGATCTAATGGCATGAAATAGAAGAAGGATTTTCAAAGGGTAACGATCATTTTTAAAATATCAATTAACAAAATGCCTTAAAGATGCCATGGTGGAGTCACATAGGCTATATGAGTCAGTTAAATAGGTTTTATAGATTTGAAAAAAGGCAAAGGTATAAATATAAAGATATAAACATAATCTAAGTCATAAAAATTTCACAAATTTAAATAGCTACCACCATTAAATAATTGTATAAACCTTTATAAAAAACTCTGGCATATATGGAAGCCCTAGTTCAACCCTATGATCATCATAATCAAGCCAAGAAAGATTGGATTATCATTTTTGCAAAGAAAATTTAATCCAAAATTTAATTACAGACCATTTTCAAGTAATTTAGAAGAAATTATAGCCATGACATCCCAAAAAAGTGTCTCTAGAGAAGATGTAGAACTCTATTTGACATCAGATGTAGAAGGAATAGTTTTCATGGAAACATAATCTGATGCCATAGCTTTAAATATGGGGGACAATAATTGGTCAAGCCTATTTTGGATCATTGAGCACCAAAAGCTTATAACAAGAGAAGAAGAGAAGAACATGTCATCAAGAAAGATCTACTATGACATAGTTTCCATTCAAATGGTAGGTCTCCATTATGTTTCAACAAAACCCAAGGTATTACATTATGTAGACATTCTCTTCCCTAGTTTTAGAGATGGAAAAAATGATAGGGGTATGTTAATCAATGAGTATACTAAAAAATATAACTTATATCTCTTTTATAACATTTGAAAAATATTAAAAACTACTTAAACCCCGAAAATACCAAACCAAAATTAATAATTGGGCCAAGGAAAATTATTTAATGACCATCCTTTCCATATGGTTATATTCTATAAATTAGGCATTTTCAAACTTTAATGACAACAACCCCATTGGTCAATTTAGACCTAGAATAAGAATGGTCATGACTATGATGAATAGGTTGTGTGGAAATTCAACCACTACCTATGTGGATAAAATTTGGGTACCCTTAGTCTACTTATGATTGAGAAAAAACACACACCTCCCCTTGGTGAAGTGGTCAACATTTGTTTAAGTAGGTAGATATTTTCACTTTAGAAGAAGACTAGGAACCAATTCTTCATGATGTCATACCTCTTGGATGTTTTACTTGCCATAAAAAATATCTCCAACCTTTGATAATGGTCGCCTGATGGGACATAAAAAATACCCCAATACTATTCAAAGTTACAAATATTCAAATATAGGGACCACATCCGATTCATATGTGACTATGTTTCTCCACCTCTAACCACGGCAATAACTAGGAACCTAATGTCAAGAGTTAGCCCCTTTACCAAAAAATCAATTAAGGCCATTGGATACATTTGGTTATATCCATATTTCACATTCATCAAGATTGAAGGAACATAACGCACTCTCCTTAGACTGCCTATCCATGTATCCATCAAGTTATCTAAGAAATAGGTGGCTTACCAACTATGCAATGGGATTTATGGTCTTTTCAAGACCAAGATGAAGGGACTACCTCATAGCCCCACCTTAACCATTGGAAGTACTATTTTTTCATAATGGGATGACATTGAAGTTTCTTCTAAACACATGACCTATTCCAATCTCCAAATCAATGAATCAAGGTAGTGGGATCCTTATGGAAGAGTTAAGGAGCATCTAAAGGTAAGGGAATCAATATCCCTTATGGTCATTAGCCTAGTCCTTTTGACCCAATTTATACAAAGGCCTCTTCATTCTATGAGGTCACCTTTAGATTGAAAAGTCACATCAAGCTAGATTCCATAATGTAGAGGGAGCAAAAAAATAATGATGAGAAATGGAAATTGGGGCCAATGCAATACCATTTGCTGAGTAGTAAAGCTTCTAGACTTCTACCATCGTAGTTACAGATAGAGTCTAGACCTAAGTCATGACTTGAGAAAAGTCTATAAGAGATAAAACCTGATGAAATTAAATCTTCTTCAACTCAATTCGAGGATCAAGGATCACTAGTGGAGGAGGTTCATATGGTAGCACTAGACCTTAGTGAAATAATTGATGATGCTCTAAAATTTCTATCATTAGCCTATGAGTTTAAGGATAAAAAAATGGAGGAAGCCAAATAAGAAAAAGGGAAGGAAGTTTTAGACCTAGTTCTAATAGACACCCCCAAAATAAAATATGAATTTACCATTTCCCCATTAAAGATAAAGAAGCCCAATGTGACCTTCACTCATCCTTTAAGTAAAGTTAATATATTCAATGAGAAAAATTGATTATGGGTCTAACCATTCATGAATGGTTCATCTATGGAAAATTGCAAAAGGTACTTACTATGCACCATGCTTGGGAAATGATGCAAGTAATCAATATTATAATGCATGAGGAATTCAATCCATGAATAGTTTCATTGTAGATGGAGGAAGATGAGAGAATGGCTACTCTAGGAGAATCAAGTGAAGCACATATGGAGACCCCAGATCCCAAGTTTATAGAATATTTACTTGGTATAAAATTTGACCCAACCACATATAGTTTATATAGGGTAACTAAAAATAAATCTATGGTTGGAGGAGAGGAATTTAATTTCCAAAAAGTGGAACCTTTTTTTGGATTGAATCCATTTGGGGGACAAAAGCTTGGAAAAAACCCAATATTTGAATAAAATGTTCTTCAAATGGCTCAAGCTCAGAAAGAGTAGTTATAAACAATAAACAAGGGAATATTGAAGTAGAATAATATTATAAAATAATAAGCCATCCTTTAAATCTAAGAAGATCAATTTAATCAATTTGATGACAACATGGCTGATTTATTAAAATCTTTAAAGTCAATCAAGACTAGGCAGGATGTGATAAAATCAAAGTACTAATACTATAGTAAAAGTTGGCCAATGGTAGGCTTTGAGATACCAGGTGAAATATTTGATCAAGGTCTTGACTAAAAATCAAATCTGTAAAATCATGGTAGTCAGCCTAGCCCACCTTAATATGGCTATGGCTATATTAATTGATAAGATAAAATCCCTAAAAAATTGGTCTAAGCAGAAGGAGAAATTTTCTAAAGACCTCAAGTAGAAATAAGATAAAATATTACACATATTGGATAGCTTGATCAAATATCCTACCACACTTAGTCCCTTATTTCTAATAACTGATGAGGATTTCAAGCATAAAACTACTCAATTCATGCAAGAAGTAAGGAATCAAGGACAAGGGAAAATAGGGGTTGATAAGAAGAAGGTCATGGGATTGCTTTTATCATCAAAGAAGAATATAAGAGATGTTAGGGGCATCAAAAAAGATTTGGAAAGGGTTGAGAGGGATCTCGAGGGCCTAGAAGATCAAGAAAAAGAATTATTCATGAGACCTATCATTGATCTCTAGGTGATCAATGAATAACATTATAGAATGAACATCCCATAGGGAAATAAAAAGAGTACAACAGAACAAAGATACCCAAATTAGTTCAGATAGGAATATTATTTTATAATTGAGCTTGTATACTGTTAAAGGGAGAATATTATTTTTTAAAGGCATGTGCAACTTGTAAAGCACATTACTTGTAGGTTAGTCATTTAGAATGCATAGAAGTATCCCAAAACATTGTAAAAATATAGTTGTCCTTAAATGTTGACATGAATAACTAGCATACCTCATGAAAGGTCCATATAAACAGGTATTTCCCATTGTAAAAAGGGAGAGTTTTTGAGTGAAAAACTATTTTGTAACTTTTGAGCAATTAATTTAACCAAGGAATTTAGCAAAGTCTATCCAAATTTGCTTGTGTCTTTTTTTATCCTGACTTCTCTCTCACTTATTGTTTGGACTTCCAAATTTTAATGATTATTATGAATTATTGGTGTGTAAATTTAAATGCAAATATATTAACTTGTGTCAATTCTAGGGAAATTGAAAGTTATTAGGTTCATTTCATTTTCTTACTCTTGTTGCATTTGGGCTAATTTTGTTTGCTTACAAGGGTAAATCTCTAAAGTGAACCTAGTTCTTATTTTCATTATTTACACATTCCTTATATGTTTTTCTAATGTGTATGAGATTTGAGCTTACACTACTTCATGTCATACATTGGTTATGTATATGCCAGGATGATATTTAAACTTTGTCATGATGTTTGGAATGAATATCAACAACATCTCTTCTCTGCCTTACCTTTCCAATTACTCTCTTTTAACTAGATCAATATATCTTAATTTTCATTATAATTATCCATCTTAGATTAATATTTATATTAATTCTTGATCATAATTCACCATTATTATCATAACATACTTATATTTTATATAGATTAACTATTTGGCCATGATGGCTCCTAACCACCAAACTTAATAAATATTGTAAAATAGTCCACTTACTTTGACTATATTCCATCAACAGATATTAGGATTATCAAAACCTACAACTCATGTACTAAATTCTTAGAATTATAAAATGAGAAGTTTTCTTCAACATCTAAGCACCTGTGATACATATTCAGGCATCAACAGGAGGTATTTTGTTGGTGTTAGAAGGAGGGCCAATTAGATCTTTGTAGATTTGAAGTATTTTTATCATTATTTTGAATTGTGCTCAAATATTGGTGCAATCTTTGCACAATTATATCATTTTTTCTCAATTGTGTAAATATCATTGATCTTTATGGTCTTCGACTAATATTTTTGCTTTCTTTAGATAAATATTGATGTTATTTGAAAGTTTAATGTTCAATTATGGTAAAGATATCGTATTAACCATGAATCCAAGATTTTTGAGGTTAGTAATAGTTATTTTGATCAAATATTGATAGATCTTTTTCTAATTTGATTTTATTTGAGCTTAAATGTGTAAAGATCATATGTGTTTCGAAACATCTTTGAGATAACTTAGCTAAATATTGTTGTCCTTTGTCACCCTCTACAATATTTGAAATTTTTTATTAAATTTTCAAGTTTGATCACTATTCTTCATAAAGATAAGATTTACACATCATATTTCAAATAGGGTTCTAATATTTTACAAGCTAGAGTTGCCACAAGTAAATATCCTCATCAAGGTATGGCATGGTTAGGTGGATATTCTATCAATGTGCCTAGCTAGGTTCATGACTTACCAATAAATCCTAAAAGGTATTTTCCTTATTTCAATCCTAATAGTGTTGTGATAGTTGAAGAGCACATTAAATCTTTTAAAGCTAATTTAAGATTGGTAAATGTTGGTCATTAAGATGTATCATTTAGATTGTTTCCATTTAATTTTAGAGATGCTACATATGAATGGTCCCTTAACCTACTTAATAATTACATATCTAGATGGAATTATTTTAACATAATATTCATCAACCAATTTGGAAAAATAATTAGTCCATGCATTATGTATTAACAATTCACCACCATTAAGAGAGATTATAGTGAGACCATAAGATCCTTTAACATTATATTATATAAGATGCTCAGTAGAACCATATCTCCTTATAGAAATAATGAGGCTTTAGCCTTAGATATTTAAAAGGATGATTTAGATCCCATCACTTTTGTGTTTTTTAAAATTTCTGTTTGAGTCATAAACACCTTAACATTGGCTTATGTTGAAGCTATAATAATCAATGATCAAATGCAGCCTCAAGGTCAACTTTCATATGTTATCCCAAATTTCAAATCCAATTTCCTATCACTAGATATCATTCATAATGTCAATCAGAGTGTGTCTACCTTAAATTAGACACTAGTCTTGAATTAATTTCCTTTAAGCCATGCCCATCTTGGCCAAAAGTTGGGGTTCTTAAACAATGCTACAAATGGATTTCATCCATAGGGATAGAGATATTTAGTGCCAAATAATAATAAAAATTAAGAATGAGAATGAATCTATACTTAAGATGGTTTAAAAGATAAGAATTGATTTTATTCAGTTACAAAAGCAAGTGGGCAATATTGGGGAAAAATTTGACACAAACTATGCTTCTCAAAAGTCTAATAGGCCTATAAATAAGTTTTAGGATAATAGTAATAATAGGTCATTTAATGAAATACATGAAATGTATCTTTTTGATATAGGTCTAGATGATCATTATAATGTCTTTGAATCATATCAAATTGAAAAAGATACATCTAGTCCTGTGTTTAATCAAGACAATGTTGTAGAGACATCTGGCTTTGCAAGGACATCTAAATCCTTCATGTTATAAGCTTTTGATTTTCTATTCAAAGAAGAAAATGAACCTAAATATGCAAAAATAAGTAATAACCATTTAAGATGAGAACCCCCATGAACAAGATAAGATACAAGTTGACCTCTCTTTAGAAGATAGCTATGAGGACCAGTCATATGAGGTCATTTTTGAATTTAAGGATAACCCTAAAGAAGTTTACCAATGGAAACATTTATACCAATTTTTTTGAAATAAATTGAGGTATTCCAAGATAAAAATGTCATTTTATAGATCCCAAAACAAGATGAGGTGGGACTCAACTGGATAGAAGAGATGTCATTCCACATAGAAGATGAAGATAAAGCAAGTGTAGCAGATTAAGAATTTACATATAACCCCATCAAAAGGTTGGAACTATGTAATAAACCTAATTCAAATGGTAAGGTTGATAATGAGTTTCATGACCTTCTATTTGATCATGATAAGATAGCCTATCAATATGACTTGGAAAGTTTTGGTGCAAATATTGGTAGTCCATCTCCACCTTAAGCTTAACTTAATAAAGACATCAGTCTAAGAATGCTAGTTGAGCTGGCGCCATTGAATAAGGATGATATAAGTCACTATCAATCTATGAATGAAGAATAATTAGCATTTTTAATGTAATAAAAGAGAATTTGGGAATAATATGATTGGTTTTTACATCTATATCTTCAATCTAGGTACTAAAGAATGGAGATGAGGATTCAAGATACATCACATAGAAGACATGAACACACAAGTGATCTTATCCACATGAAGAGGCCATTTAATGGAAACAATCATGCTCATGGTTTTATGGTAGGCTAAATAACTTTCCATTTGATCCTAGATGGAGGTTATTTATGGATTTAGTGTAGACCTTAGTTTAGTTTCTTTCCTATCCCTTATTTGTATGTAGTGTTTGTAAATATTTCTTAGATTTTTATTTGTTTATTTGGTGTGTTTGATTTTTTCTTTCCTTTTTTCTTTGCTTATAAATAAGTCTTTTTGAATATCCCTCATCTCAAGATCTAAATGATTGCTTAAGAAACCTCACAGTTCAAAAATGTAGGTTTGTTTTCTTAGCATTAGTTAATCATGGATTATTGGAATATGAGCTTAATGTTAGAGTTTGGAGAAACTAGTAAAGATTGATGGTTAGGATAATTGTTCTTTTGGATTTGAGCATTGTTCTAATCTAAGCTTGGTTTTAATAAATATTTCACATGAAAGGTGAAAGCTTAAATTATTTAAATAAAATCATGGTTGTACTTAATAAACATCTTTGTCAGGGACAAGGTTGGCAACCAAGGATGATTGTCTAAAGATCAAACACTTGGATAAAACCCAAAAACTAGCATACCTAGTTCCCAACCTTTTCTAGAAAGTCAAAATGACTTGAAACATACAAAAAATAAGAACCTTATTACAAAATTCAAGATTTTTCTAAGCAAAGGTGATTCTAGTAATATCCATTAGGGATATGGATGCTAGGATGGTAGTGGAGAAAGGCCTTTATTAAATCCAAAGGCATCTCTATCAGGGATATGGATGCTTGCCTAGTACTAGAGTAATTCCCAAGCCTTCCCAAAGCTAAATCATGGTTCTTAATGAATATCCAAACAAGATAAAATTCAATGTTAATGATTAAATTCATTAACCTAGAAGTTTTTCTCTAAATGTTATGATAATTAGTAAGTAGAATCAAATCACACACAAAAAATGGATCTATCTTGATGGTTGATCCTAATTCTACATGTGCAAGATTTGTTTTAACTCTGAATTGATCTTAATAATGGCTTCTGATAAAATGGAATAAGTATCTAAATTATTAGTCTAAACCAGAGTCTCTAAATTTTAACATATTTCTTTGTTTCCCCTTGAAATCACCATTTGTTGAGGTCAAGATACCCCCATTTATAAAAAATGGGAACCCTTGTATTAAATTGTGCAAATTTGTACCCTAAATTTGAAAATTTGTTTGATCAGAGTACCCTAATTTGGTTTGTATATTTGTTCATAAATCTGATATAATCTTACCTAAAGTTTCTAATATTTGATCTTTATGTTTCAGGTCACAACTCCAATGGAGTCTATTTGAAATGAGCAATGTCTGGGTTTTATGATTTAGTAATGATTTAATCTTTTACTATTCTTTGGTCTACTAAAATCAAGTTGAATTCATGTATGATCATCTTAAAACCCTAACTCCAATTACCCTAGCTCATGCCCTTTGAATTAAATTCAAATTTGGTGCAAACATTTTATGTGGGAACAATTTATCATGTCATGTGGTTATTTATATTTTTATCCTAGGGTTTGGTCATGTTTATTAACACAATGAAACCTTAGTCTAAACTTTTTATGCTTGGTCTCTTTATTTTCCTTAACCCCTTTCTTCCTTTTATTTATACATGGTCTAACTAAATAAAAGGTCCCTTTGTTTATAGATTTAGCCTAAAAGGCCTTATCCTAAGATTTTAATCTATGTATTTTATTATGTGCAAGGTCCCATTTATTATGTTTCTAACTTAGCTTAAGACTTTAGCCTAATGATTTATTCATATTTATTAATATGAATAGAAAAATTTGTCTAAGACTTTAACTTAAATTTTATGTTCCCCAAGTACTGACATAAATATAATTTTATTCATAGTATCAATGGTCCATGTTTTCTCAGGTGATCTAGATCCAATGGTGCAAGATTAAAGTTAAATTCCCTAACCCTAAGCTAAAGATCAAGCATATTAAGGAGATCAATGGTACGTGTTTTCTTAATCTATATTAATCTAATGACATGTATCAATTCAAAACTTCAATAGAGCCCTGAGATAAGTGAGAAAGTGATAAGTGTCATAATTTAAGCTAAAGAACACTCATCAGCCAATGACATTTGACCTCAAAGATCAAGATCTAATAAAGCACATTTTATCATATGAAGATGATCTAACAATAAGAGATAAACATTTAAAAGTCAAGATGAATTTGAATATGACACATGGCATAGCTGGGGGTCATAAATTAAAGCTGAAGCATCTTTTGAAGATTAATGGTGCACATATGAGTGTACATATTTAGATCAATGGTCCATAGAACATGAGGTACAATTAAACAAATCAAGATTAACAAAGTGTGATTGATCCATGTAAATAAGATCAATGGTGTGAGATCAAAATTTAAATTTCAACAAATCTCAAAGCAAATTTAGAAGTGACAAGTGTTACAACCATGGGGAATGTAGTAATCAACCAATGGTGTTTGAGTTATTCAATTGAGATCAATGTTCCACATTGATCTATATAAGGATGATTCAAAAGATGAAATGGAAGAAGTATTTTAAAATGGAAATGATTATTTTTTAAATATTAATGATTATAACACTATGAAGATGCCATGATAGAGCCAAATACGCTACAATATTTAGTTCAATAAATTTTACAGATTCACGACAAGGCAACACTATAAATACAAAGATCTAAACATAATCTAAGTCAGGAAGATCATATAATTTCAAATAGATACCATCATTGAAGCATTTTAGAAACCTTCATAAAAAAACATACCATATCCAAAATCCCTATTTAAACCTTTGATCATCATAATCAAGCTAATGAAGATTGGATTGTCATCTATACAAAGAGAATTTAATCTAGAATTGAATTGTAGACCACTCATATGTAATTTAGAGGAAGTTATAGCCATGGAAGCCCAAAAAAGAGTCTCTATAGAAGATGTAGAACTCTATTTGACCTCAGATGTAGAGGGAAGAGTTTTCAAAGACACATAATTTGATGCCAAAACTTTAAATATGGGGGACAACAATTGGTCAGGCCTATTGTAGACCATTGAGTACTAACAACCCATCACAAGAAAAGAAGAGAAGAATGTGTCAACAAGAAGGCTCTACTATAACATAGTTTCCATTCAAATGGTGGGTCTCCATTACAATGTATCAAAACTTGAGGTACTACATTGTATAGACATTTTCTCTCATATTTTTAGAGATGGAAAAAATAATAGGAGCATGTTAATCAATGAGCATACTCATAGAAATATAGCTTATATCTCTACTATAACATTTGAAAACTATTAAAATTTTCCTAAACCCTAAATAAACCAAACCACAATAAATAATTGGGCCAAGGAAAATGATTTAAAGACCATCCTTGCCTTAAGGTTATATTTTAGAAGTCAAGTATTTTTAGACTTCAATGGCAACATCCTCATTGGCTAATTCAAACCTAAGATAAGAATGGTGATGACTATGATGAATAGGTTATGTGTAAATTCAACCACTACCTATGTGGAAAAAATTTGGGTGCCCTTAGTCTACTTTATGATTGAGAAATAGCTCACCCCTATCATTGGTTAAGTGGTCAACATTTGATTAAGTAGGTAGATTTTTGTAGTCAAGAAGAAGACTAGGAACCAATTCTTCATGATGTCATACCTCCTATATTTTTTACTTGCCATAACAAAGATCCTCAACCTTAGATAATGATCACCTTATGGAACATAGATAGTCTCCCAATAATATTCAAATTTTCACATATTCAAATATAGGTACCACATCCAATTCATATGGGTCTGTGTTTATCTAGATCTAAGTAAGGTAATAATTAAGAACCCAATGTCAAGATTCATCCCCTTGACCAAAAAATAGAATGAGGCCATGGAAGACATCTAGTTATATCTACATTGCACTATTATCATGATTGAGGGAACATAATGCACTCCCCTTAGACTACTTGTCCATGTACCCATCAAGTTAGTTGATCAAGAGGCAGCTTACCAACTATGTAATGTAATTGATGGTTTTTATAAGACCAAGAGGAAGTGACTACTTCATAGCCTCCCCTTAACCATTGGAAGGACTATTTTTACACAATGAGACAACATTGAGATTATTTATAAACATAGGACCTCTTTCAGTCTCCAAATTGATCAACTTAAATTACGATCCTCATGGAAGAGTCAAGGAGCATATAAAGGCCAATAGAATCAATATACCTTATGATCATTAGCATAGTCATTTTTACCCAATATGTACAAAGGCCTCTTTATTATCCAAGGTCACATCCAGATTTAAAAGGAACAACATCAATCTAGAGTTTAAAATGCAAAAGGAGTAAAAAGGGAATGATGATAGATGGAAATTGGGGCTAAGAAATTACCATTTGCTGAGTGGTGCACCTTTTAAACCTCAACTAGCCTAGATAAAGATAGAGTCTAGACTTGAGGAATGACTTGAGAAAAGGCCAAAGGAGAGAAGGCCTGATGAAATTGAATATTGTTCAAATCAAGTAGAAGAGCAAGGATCACCAATGGAGGAGGTTCATATGGTAGCACTAGACCCTAGTGAAACAATTGAAGATTCTCTAAAACTATTATCATTAGCCTATGAGTCTAAGGATGAAAAAATGGAGGAAGCCAAAGAATAAAATGGGAAGGAAGTGTCATACTTAGTTCCTATAGACACCCCAAAAATAAAATATGAATTGGCCATTATCCTAGTAAAGAGAAAGAAGCCCAAGGTGACATTCACTCATCGTTTGAGTGAAGTTAATCTCTTCTATGAAGAAAACTTGATTTAAGGTCCAACAATTCATGAATGGTTAATCTATGGAAAATTTCAAAAGATACCTACCATGCACCATCCTTGGGTAATGATGCAAGTAATCAATATTCTAGTGCATGAGGAAGTCAATCCATGGATAATTGTATTTCATAAAGAGGAAGAAAATATAATGGTTACTCCAGGAGAATAAAGTGGAGCATAATTGGAGGCCCCAACTCCCAAGGTAAAAAAATATTTAGTTGATATAAAATTTGACACAGCCATAGCGAGTTAATAGAGGGTAATTGTAAAGAAATCCATGGTTGGAAGAGAGGAATTTACTTTCAAAAAAGTGTAACCTTTTGTTGATTGACTTTAATTGAGGGACAAAAGTTTGGTAAAGACCCAATATTTGAATAAAATGTTCTTAAAATGGCTCAAGCTCAAATAGATCAGTTACAAACAATGATCAAGGGCATCTTGTAGCTGAATAAGAATCTAAAAGAACAAGACATCATGTCAATGAAAGAAGATAGACTCAGGTAATATGAGGACACCCTAGTTGATTTATTTAAATCCTTAAAGTTAGTGAATACCAATTAGGATGTAATAAATAAATAAAGTACTAAAGTTACAAGCTAAGTTGACCAATGGTAGGCTTTGAGCTACTAGGTGAAAGATTTGACCTAGGTCTTGACTAAAAATCAAATCCTAGGATAAGTAAAAACATGGGTTGATAATAATAAGGTCATGGGCCTACTTTTATCATTATAGGAGAAGATAAGAGATGATAGGGGAGTAAAACAAGCTTTGGAAAGGGTTGAGAGGGATCTCAAGGGCCTACAAGATCAAGAAAAAGAATTTTTCATGAGACCTATCATTGATCTTTAGATGATCAATGAACAACATTATAGAATGAAGATCCTATAGGGAAAGCAAAAGACTGTGATAGCACAAGGGTCCCCAAGTTAGTTAAGATAGGAATATTATTTTGTAATTAAGCTTGTATACTTTTGAAAAGAGAATATTCTTTTGTAAATACAAGTGAAACTTTTAAGTCACATTGTCTGTAGGTTAGTCATTTAGAAGGTCTATAAATTTCTCAAAATATTTTAAAAAGACAATTGTCATTAAACATTGGAATGACTAACCAACATACCTCATGAAAGGTTTATATAAAGAGGTATTTCCCATTATAAAAGTGGAGAGATTTTTTGAGCCAAAAACCATTTTGTAACTTTTTAGCAATTAGTAGAAGCAAAGAATTATACAAAGTATGTCCAAATTTGCTTGTGTCTTTTGTTATCCTAGCTTCTCTCTCACTTGTTATTTAGAATTCTAGATTTGAGTGGTTTTTATGAATTCTTGGTGTATACATTTGAATGCATAGCTATTAACTTATGTTAATGTTAGGTTAATTGAAAGTTTTTATGTTCATTTAATTTTCTTACTCTTCTTGCATTTTGGCTAATGTTGTTTGCTTTCAATGGTAAATATTTAAAATGAACTTGGTTCTTATTTGCATTATTTCCATATTCCTTAGATTATTTCATGATATGTGATAGGATTTGAGCTTACACTAATTCATGTGATACATTGGTTAAGTATATGACTAGATAATATTTGAACTTCGTAATGATGTTTGGAATGAAGATTAACATCTCTTCTCTGCCTTACCTTTCCTTTTGTTCCTTTTTTAACTAGATCACTCTAGCTTGATTTTCATTATAAAAAATTGTCTCAGATTAATATTTAGATTAGTTATTGATCATAATTTACCATTATTATCATATCATACTTTATATTTTTCATAGATTAACTATTTGGCCATGATGGTTCCCAACCACCAAAATTTATAAATATTGTAAAATAGTCCACTTACTTCACCTCTATTCCATCAATAAATAACATGATTATCACAACCTATAACTCATGTGATAAATTATTAGAATTATAAAATGAGAAGTTTTCTTGAATACTCTAGGAACCAATGATACATATTAAAGCATAAATGCATCCCTAGATAGAGAGACCTACTCCAAAATGAGCTCTCCAAGCTCAATGCATCACCTAGGCAGCCTAGTGAAAGAGGCATAATTTTGACAAATGAAGTGAATACCAAGGATGGAAATCCAAAAAAAAATGAAAAAAGGATAAAAATCTAACATTATATCTCTCCATTATCATTAGAGACTCATTTATACACAACTATTTGATTGATAGTGGAGTAAGTACATCACTCATGCCTAAACAAGTGGCAGATAAGTTGAATTTGAAGTATGAGTGACACTCCAAGGGGGTGTTATAGTTGGATGGATAAACTACCAAGATAGTTATAATTAATAAAGTTTTGAATCTCACTCTCCATGCTTGTCCTAAATTCTCCATCTTCTAATATGTGGTATTTGTAGATGTTCCACCTCACTTTGGCCTTTGATTGCCAAGGTACTTCAATACTAAGATTGGAGGATACTTTACTTTAAATTGGTCCTATATGGCATTTAGGACTGGGTATGGTACTAAGGTATCTATCAAGGCTAAACCTTTGGCTAAGTTTCAATTAGATCCCTATGTAAATAATACATCAAACATGAACTTTAAAATCAATGAAGAGGGAGACTATATTAATGACCAAGAACCTTTAACACCTCTTGATGGCATAGTTGACCTATACATTGATGAGTGGGGAACTGATCAACATGGGTTTAATCCATATAATCTCATCAAGGAGATAAGACATAGAACATATTTCATACATGAATAATATGATGAGTATCCTAAGGTAAGTCTTGATTATTCAATTCAAAAATTTGTATGGGGTAACTATTTTTTACATTTGGATGATGATGGTGATGTTCCAATTATACTAGAACATGATAATGAAAAATATGATGTAATTTTGCATACCTAAGAAGAAAATATTCATGATTATGATAGTAAATAAAAATGTGATGATATATGGCAATATTACCATGCCATAATGCAAGAGTTTGAACAAGTAGGCCTACTCTTCTTTAAATGAAACATAGGCTTGATGATGAAGTTAATGGTAAACCTAATGAGCACAAGGAAGAGTATGAAACCATTGTCAAGTAAATTATATAATTAGAGGAATGAAATCAGGTCAAGGAATAATTATATATGAGTAAGGAGTAGCATAGGCCTCAATCTGATCTTGATGCACTTACAGCTATGTTTGGCCAGCAATAATGCAAGTTTGATGCTTCTAGACATTAAACATGTCACAGTCAAAATGAAGGTGAATTTGAGAAAGGTTTCATGACTCTTAAAGAGAAAATTGAGAAGTGTTAAAGGAGAATAAAAGAGACCAATCAGGATACAATGCTAAGCAGACCTCAAAGAGAGATAAAAGAACCATTCAAAATAGTTTCAATTGATGCACTTGTAGTTAGTAGAGGTCTTATGAGTGGTAAGTCATTTGATCACCTTCACAAATAAGTTTTGTTTATCAAGCATCTGTCATATGGTGATTTGTTCTCATGGAGTAGTTGTGACTCTAAGAACATTGTTTTTTACCCCAGTCAAAGAAATAATTGCTTCATCATCTCAAACATGTTTTGAGGTCTATATATAATAGATTAAGTGTGTTATTTTATGTCTTTTATGTATGGTTTTCCCTAAATGCCTTTGGTATAATGTGTTTGATTCTTATTATGTGGTTTGGTGTGATTTTAAATTATAATGAAGGCATGTCAATTTCAATTTGTACCATAAGAGTGAATCCATTTCCCAATGGGAGGATAAGGCCACTTATCCATTAGCATTGCAGGAATGCTACCCATTTTAATCGCTAGTTTGTTGTCCAAATTTTGACCCCAAATCAAAATAGGTCAACCCCTCTAAGTTGAAACTTATCATAAGGTTATAAAAACTTTTATGTGGTCTTATCATGGTTTTAAATGGTCCTAAATGTTATTCATGTGGTCATATTTGTCCTTGTTTAGTTTGGTCCCATATGTGCTTATTTAGCCTTAAGGGTTATGTAAGGTATTAGTGTTTTCAAATGTTGTCAAAGGTTTTATATGATTTAAAGTAATTATAAATGGTTATTAATGTGTATTTCAGGTCATAATATCATGTATCAACCATTTATCACATTATTATGTGCTAAAATATCATTTTGGTCACCTTTTAGCCTATTTGTGAGGAGGTGTATGTACCATATTCAAAATAAAATGTTTCAATAATGTTACACAATATAAATGATGTTATATAATGTTTATTAATGGTTAGATACTAATAAAATTATAGGTTAAACACCTAAAATGAGTAAAATACCCCTATATAAGTACTTTTGGGCATTTGTATAGCCTTGGAAGATTATAATTCAGTTGAAAATATTTTTAAAGTGTCCCTTGGGATTCCAAAGATTATTTTAAATATTTGGATCAAGTTTAATGTCATAAAAATTATTAAAACACTCTCTCTCCTCCATCACTATCTTCACAAGATTAGAAAGGCAAAAATTATATGCATGATACAGTTAGGAGAGAGAGAGAGAGAGAGAGAGAGAGAGAGTATTAAAAATCTCTAAGAGTGATAGTAGGTCACTATGCCTTATCCATCCAAGTAGGGTCTAATTTTTCTCTTGTTTATCCTCTTAAGAATTAGATGGAGAAGAATGGTTTTGAGGGATGTTTTTAGATGTAAAATAGATATTTTCAATGGTAGTTTCATAATCCAATTTAACTCCATGAAGTGTCTTCAACAAGAGGAAGAGTGTCTTAAGTATGTGGGCATATCATCCTACTACACGTCTATTTTGGTTTGTCTAAAATATTTATCATTTTTAGAGGTTTCAAGTAATTCATAATTCATGAAAATAATCCTCACTCTCCAATAATTCATGTGTTCTCTTTTGATAGGTATCTCTTTTCAAATATTCCTTCAAGAGGCATCATGTCTTGCTCTTTAAAAATCATGATCTATGGATAAATTGTCTTCTAGAGTTTTGAACATCAATGTTGATATAAGGGGAAAACATGTACCAATTTATCATGAGATAATACTATGTTTAAGTTCAAAATTTTAATGTGTTTGGAGGTGATGTCAAATTATAATCTCAAACAAGGTTGAAGTGTGTTTTAGCCACCCACAAGTCAACATACCTATTGATGGACATTCATGAGACATAAGTTCTATGTGGAGTATGTCTAAATAGTTGAGAAGTGTAATAAAAACTCATAAAAAACTATGTGACCTTTTATAAACTCCATTGTATCATAAAAAATCATTAATGGACTCATATACTTACACATACTTCTATATAAAGCCTTGAGTTGAATGACATGAATGAATATATAGACAAAATGGGTAGTTTGAGGATGACATATGCTTAGTAAAAAGGCATAGGCTTATGGATAGGGTTGATAGGTGACCCCTTATCCAACGGAAGCACAATTGATTACTTTCTTATAAGCAATTAAACACAGAATTATACTAGAATGATAAAGTAAGTAGAAACTTGAGATAGCAAAGAATTTGAGAGACAATACACACTCTTGTATTAGATATTACTAGAAGAAAATACAATAAGGAAGATGCCACTTCTTCCTCCACCTTAAAGGCTTTCCACACCTCAAGACCTTCTTCCCTCTCTCTCTTTCTCAACACAAAACCAACTCTACAACTTGAGTTGCTATCCCTCCTGGAATGCTTCAGCTGATCTCTTTGACCTTACACATGTAGATCTCCTTGACCTTGCTTTCTTCAATGCTTTTACTTGCCTTCTTGATAATTACAATACATGCCTCATAGGTCTTTAAATAGAATCCCATGGTTACAAAAATAGAAATCTAACTACAATAATTAGACACGCAGCTCATGACTATAATTAGTCATTTGACATGCAAACACTTACTTCACTTAACTGACTATTTGTCAACAATAGTTCTAGAACACACAGGTGACCGACGCCGGTCCCTGCTTGCCTAGTGCTGTCGACGTCGGCTGACTAGCTGCCGTCACCAGTTGCCTTTTGCACTACATCTGACCGACGTCGATCATGCTACCAATGCCAGTTCTTTTGGTTCTTCAACAACCTCTTCTTCATGTCTGCAAATAGTTGAAGCTTTTAGCTCCACACCCTAACAATCTCCCACTTAGAGAAAAATAGCTGCTACTATACATGTACCTATACACCATCTATTTTGTTCCTTTGGCTCTGTATCCCTCTTCAAAGTCACTCTTGAAGACCAACCACCACACAAACCTGTGATGCTATAACTGTCACTTATGCCAAAAGAATTTTGTTGCTCCCAAATTCTTCATGACATACCTCTGAACCAACTCTACCCTTAGCTTAGAAAACTCCCTGTATATGAAACCCTGCAACAAGTAACACAATACAATAACAAGATAATGTAGCTAATATTATCCAACCTGGTAAAGATAAACACAATGGTCAAACCTCCATTGTCTGCAGCCTAATCAAGGCCATATACCATAACCTTCTGTCTCACGTGTCATCCACTCTCTTCTCTAATATGGGAATCCATCCCTCTATCCAGTGCTTTCTTCCAGCTGACAACTCTACCAACAAATACCTGTTTGGTTCTTTTCAAAGGACTCAAACTCCTCATCCATGCCAAGCTCCCACTGTCTCTGGACTCTACCTACATTGCTTCTTCCATCTTCCTAGTTATTGACTATCAGTAAGCAATATAAAGAAGGTGAACAATGAATATGAAGTTCACATACCTTTTCTGACCTCCATATGGGTGTTTGAGACTTCTTGACAGCTTGCTATCCACTCATCATCCTTTCCAGTGATCGATCTTAGCCATCTCTCAGTCTACTCCTGACCGATGTCAGTTCCCTGCACTGACCCTGACTACCGACGTCATTTCCCTGGCCGATGCCAGTGTCCCCCCTGCCAATGTCGGTCCTAATGACCGACGTCAGACTTCTCTTGCCCGACCTACCGACCCTACTAGTCTGCACATGACCGATGTTGGTATATGGCTGACCGATGTCGGTCCCAAGTGACCGACATCAGTGTCTGTGTGTTCCTGTAAGTGATGAAATCTTCATCCGTGAGCTCATCTTGGATCAAACCTCTATCCATACTACCCTACTTAGAGTTATTTAGCCCCTATGACTGATCTCTGTCTTTCATCTTCTCCTTAAACACCAAGGCTTCTTTGTTTTTATCAAAAGCATCAAATTTCCTTTTCCTGCAATGAACTCTATCTATGCTTTCTAAATCTGAACACATACCTTTTGATTCAAGAATGTCCATTCCCTTCTTATTCATGTGACCAATCCTATTAAGCCACATCTTTGAATCTATAGCTTAAGTAGATAAACCAGAAGTAGAATCAACAATACAAGTAGATAGATAAAGAGTATCTACTTTCTTACCTCTTGCTAGAACAAGTGCACCCTTGGTAACCTTCCAAGAATCTGCTATGAGGGTTATTGTGCATCCCTCATCACCCAACCTTCCTACAAAAATCAAACTCTGCTTCAGAATTGGAACATGCATGACCTCCTTCAACACCCATGTGTTGTTAATATGCAATCTCAACTGCACTTTCCCTTTGCCAACTATCTGACAAGGCATACCATCCCCTAAATAGAGCACTCCAAAGTCTCCCTGTTCATACTCATGGAACAAATCTCTGTTTGGGGATGCATGAAAAGATGAACCAGAATCTAAAATCCATGATCCTACCTGACTATCCAAAGAAAGTATGAGAGTGTTCTGTACCACAATATTTACATCCTTTTCTTCTTCAATACCTGCATGTTGATTCTATTTATCTCTCAACCAACACTCCTTTGTATGTCCTTTCTTTCCACAAAACCAACAGGTAATACCTTTGGATTTGGATCTCCTTCCCAACCTTGATTTCCCTTGCTCAATCTTCTCCCTTTGCCTTCCTCTACTTTCTGCACTTAGAGCATTCCCTGATGATTCACTTGTGCTTCTCCTGCGTATTTCCTCATTCAAGATCACACTCACAACATCATCAACTTTTAATATTTTAGAAGCAGATGCAAAATTACTTACTGCCATAACCAAACCATCCCAACTTTTAGGCAAAGAACATAAAATCAAGAGAGCCTTTACCTCATCATCAAAAACAATATTAACTGAAGCTAACTGGTTTACCAAACCATGGAAATCATTGAGATGAGTATGTACCAATCCACCTTCCTACATTTGCAAAGTAAATAGCTGCTTCATAAGATATACCTTATTAGAAGCCGAGGGCTTTTTGTATAAATTTGCCAAGGACTTTATCAACTCTTTCGTTGTCTTGCACTGTGATAAGCTGGAAATCACAGACGATGCAAGGCTCAACCTTATGAAATTGAGAGCCTTCCGATCAAGAACACTCCATTCTTCATCCTTCATATATATGGGCTTGCATGCAACCCCACCCACTGGTAAGTACAAATCCTTCTGATACAGATAGTCCTCAATCTGCATCCTCCAATGTTGATAATTCTTGCAATTAAACTTATCCATTCGTAGTTTACTTTCTTTTGCCATTCTTGAACTCCCACTCAATCAAAAAACCCTGTGAATGACCTATAATCAAAAACAATACCCTGCTTCTTGCAAATCGTAGCTCTGATACCAACTGATAGGTGACCCCTTATCCAACGAAAGCACAATTGATTACTTTCTTATAAGCAATTAAACATGGAATTATACCAGAATGATAAAGTAACTAGAAACTTGAGACAACAAAGAATTTGAGAGACAATACACACTCTTGTATTAGATATTACTAGAAGAAAATACAATAAGGAAGATGCCACTTCTTCCTCCACCTCAAAGGCTTGCCACACCTCAAGACCTTCTTCCATCTCTCTCTTGCTCAACACAAAGCCAAGTCTACAACCTGAGTTGTTATCCCTCCTTGAATGCTTTAGCTGATCTCCTTGACCTTACACCTGTAGATCTCCTTGACCTTGCTTGCTTCAATGCTTTTACTTGCCTTCTTGATAATTACAATACATGCCTCATGGGTCTTTAAATAGAATCCCATGGTTACAAAAATAAAAATCTAACTACAATAATTAGACATGCAGCTCGTGACCATAATTAGTCATTTGACATGCAAACACTCGCTTCACTTAACTGACTGTTCATCAACAATAGTTTTGGAACACACAAGTGACTGACGCTGGTCCCTACTTGCCTGGTACTGCCGATGTTAGCCGACTAGCTGCCATCTCTGGTTACCTTATGTACTGCATCTGACCGATGTCAGTCATGCTGCTGACACCGGTTCTTCTGGTTCTTTAGCAACCTCTTCTTCGTGTCTGCAAACAGTTGAAGCTTTTAGCTCCACACCCTAACAGGCTTATGGATAGGGTGATAATAGATAATGAAATAATTGATACATATTCACAAATTAAGATTAAATACATTGACTCTCTAACAACCTATGCAAACAAATTAGAGACCTATAGGTGATAGATCTATAGGTTCTCTTTTGGACTAAATTTTAGTTGTCCTCTAAATAAAAAAAAGAAAAGGCATGAAACATGATTTTAATACAAGAATAGGAGAGAATATAAATCATGTAAATCACCTAAACCATTTTCAAGTTACAAGATGGTTAAGAAAATAGAGTCTACAACCTTAATGCATATACACAAGTCTTTGCATGCAATTGAGAGAGTAGGGGTATGAAAATGTCATAAAAAGTTAATGAAATATTAAATATAGTGAAATAAACTCTTATGAATTTTATATTTTTAAATTACCATGAAAAATTTATGAATATCAACTTCCATACCTCATGATCATACTCTCTCCAATACTCACCTATAGCCATGCCTTGGAAGGTGTAAGCTAATAGGTGCATACAGTGAATATATAGTGACTTGACAAAGTTTCATAGAGTTATTAAAGAGTTGATAACCATAGGTAGGGTTAATTTAATGTCTAATTACTATAAATAGGGTTCTAAACTCCTAAGACATAGTCAAGACCTCAAGAATCATCACCTAAAGTCAGACTTAGAGAGAAATGAGAAGGGTACTATAGGTTGTGAACTCATGGTTACTTGAGAGTGAAAATTGAAAGGGTTTCAAATTCTAAACAATAAAACAAATTTATTTAGATTTCAAATTTATTAAATTCAAATCCTAGAAACTTTTAATGCACTCAAAATATATTAAAGACTACCTATAGGTTAGCCTAAACAAGACAAGATAGTTTCAAGCCTATGGAAGAGGAAGAGTACATGAAGAACATTGGGGTATAATTTATGAGAATGGATAAGTGAGTAAAAAAAATTTTGAGATAGTGATACATAAATAAATAAATGATCAAGATGATTAAACAGAGCTTCAAAACCTTGCATACACAATTCAAGACTATCTACAACCCTTCCTACTTTTATGAGAGTTTTTGATTGTTTAGAGAGGGGTAAGGGTCAGTGAAAGGTATAAGGAATTTAAAACCATTTAAAGATGGTTTAATGGTGAAATAGGACCTCATTTAGACACTCAGACCCATGATGATAGAAATCAAACAAACATAGAAGCTTTGTCTAGGCCTAACAAGATTAAGACCAAACACATAGACCACAAAGTGCAGTTATGATCAAGGTGGCTTGTTGAATGTAATGTGATGATTTTAAGGATTTTATAAGTTCATATATAGACTAAAGACTTTAAAAAATCATCACAAATAGGGGAGAATAAATAAAAGTGATACTTAAGCCTTGGAAACCACTTTGATCTCTCTTAATGCATGACTACCATCCATGACTACACTTGTCTTGATTGGTGAATCCATGACCCTATGTATGGATTAAGGTGGATTTGGTATATGGTAACCTAGTATAAAAAATTAATTCTTATGGAATTATTGTTGGATTGATCCCATCATTTGTATGAGTAAATCTTAAGATCTTAGACCCCTCTTCAATGGCCTTCTTGCAACCCAAGAGGCTCCATATTTCACTTAGAACTTTCATGAAGTTTTGAATGATAACCAATGGTTTTTTTAGGTGGTGGATGGTTCACCTAACTACAATATTATGGAATTAGGATATAGAAAGAGGTTTTGTTATTTATTAATAATCCTTAAGAATAGAACATGCCTAAAACCCTCTTAAAACCCTAGCATTGATTAGTTGAGATAAATGGACTCCTAAAGAACATGATATGACCTAGGTTTCTCCTAAGAAATCCTAAACATTTTTAATGACTCCAAGTGGATTTTCCATGAGTACTTTGTCTGTACTTGGAGTTATATGGACTATAATAAATGCATCATTTTTAATGGCTTTTGATATTTTATAGGGGTTATAAGTAAAATAGAACTTGAAAAATATTAGAAGACTTAACTTGAGATTAATTCAATCTACTTAATATAAAAAATAAACATAGTAAATATTATAATTGATCCAACAAAGCTTATTTTCTAAGGCAGTCCTAAACAAGCCTAAAACAAGACTAGGTTTCAACACCATTTCATGGTTCTCACACTTCCACAAGATCGTAGGGCCTTAAATTTTACATGGAGGTTTTTGATAGGATATTAAAATTGAATCACATGATTTTGGGTGTTTTTCACATGTGGGATAGATCTAGAGTATAAGAACAAGGTTCTAGGCAATGAGGCCTAATTGAGGAGAAATAAAGGTAGAAAAATGCACTTCCATTAACTCTCAGAACCTAAAATTTGGCATGGATCTGTAAATCCATAATAGGTTCTAAAATATGTCCTTATTTTTTATTAAAATTTGTGCATGTCCTTATTTTTTGTTAAAATTTGTGCATTTCCATTCACAAGGAGGTTTACATGATTTTTAAGCCTATAAGGAAGATATGCCTAATGAGAGCTTAAGGAGCAAAATGGAGTCTTGGGAGTTATTAAAAGAACCAAATTGATTTTTATAGGTCTTATAAGATATTTTAAATCCATCCATGGAAATATAGTGAATTAGAGAGGATGAACTCAAGTTTTGAGTTGCTTGGACTTAGTTAGGTATGGGAAATGAAGATTTTTAAGACAACTATGCATATGAATGATGATTGCTGCTAGAATGTCATATTATAGGATTTTTTAAATACATGATAGGTTTTAAATATGTTTTTTATATCATTTAATGGTGAATTTATAATTAAAAAGTCCATTTGTCACTTCTCATATACAAAGAAGCGCAATTTTGAAGAGTTGTGCAAGGTGTTAGGCTAAGTTTCTAACTCCTATGTCACTTGAAGAATGGAGTATCTTCAAAAGAGAGACACATGTATTTTAAAGTAATTTAGTACTACTCTAAAACTCATTTCTTATTTTAACTCATTATGGACACTTGGAAGTCTCCTTCTACTATGCCCCTCTCTTTTTCTTCCTTAATTCTCTATATAAGTTGTCACTTTTAGGCCTTTTAATGTATCCACATATGGTATGGTGAAGCCATGCTAGTTTGAGTACTAATTTTGTCTTTTAATAAAATATTTAAATCTTTTTTTATTTCTCATCTTCTTGTTTAATTGTGTAAGTAGTTTATGGTTTAATGGCAAGTGATAGTTATCTCTCTTCTATCCATCTCACTCTCTCATGCTTTGTGCCCATAATTTGCCTTATAACATGTCACATGAAGTGTATTTAGTTGTTTTTTGTGTATTTTAGTGTAAGGAAGAGTACTAGTGTCTATAATTATACCTTATATTCATCTATCTTCAGAAATACATGGCATCCTACCTCTCGGTTGAAACACTTTTGTTAGAAGAACCTTAGGTGTTGAGAATAGTTTTGTAAATTTCCCTTTAATAGTGAAAGTTTAGGTAGTATATGGAGTTAATATTGGTACATCACCTCTATTATGTTTTAATCCCCTTCTATACCTTTTATTTCAAATCAAATAGATTAGTGGTAAATTGTAGGTGTGGCGTAAGTGAGCTAACCCTTCAATCTAAAGACTCATCTCTCCCATAGGTCACCCTCAACTTGAGAGATGTTTCCATATTACAATAAAATTAGAGGATGGAGTATACCTCATTGGGGTGAAAATTTGATTGATAAAAATAATTATGGTTTTTGAAACATCAATTGCTTGTTTATGATGAATTCTTCATATTTATCTTTGTTTAACATGTTAAACATACAAGTGAACCATATGACCAACATGAGATATATATATATATATATATATATATATATATATATATATATATGTATTAAGTTATAACTGTGATATGTTGTGGATGGTCAAGTTATTTTTCTTAAGTAATTAATTTTTGGAATTAAAGAATTTTTTATGAAAATCTAGATGTTATTCAAAATGACATGATAACCACTTATGTGGTAATGTTCATCAATGATAAGAATCATTAATAGATTTTTTTTTGGATTACAATGAAAAATATGTTGAATATAACTAATATGGAAAAGAAATATATGGTGTAGTGATCCAAGTTATAGTCATGATTATGTTCCATAAGTGGGTATAAATTTTTGAAATCAATAGCCTTCCCACAAGATGTAAGTTTGGAAGTGTTATGAAATGCTATACATTGTATTGATTTTGGAAATATCTATGAAGCTTATGTCTTGTAGTTCATAGAATTATATAAATCATTGAATGAATAAGCTTATTATGATAAAAAAAATTGAATTGAAATATTTTTGCATTATATTGATGTGATACTACTCATTATCTATCTATTACTCTTAGTTTAGAGGTTAACTACTTTGAATGGCCATGGTGTAGATTGTTTTATGTCAAGTTTAGGCATTTGGGTAAGGCTAAAAGTTGGTAAATGGTCCTATTAGGAAGACCATACATAGAGTATATAGATTGGAGTGTATGAGTATACATTAATTACACCAACACACCCCAATATGCATATTAATGAGATAAATAACTTCCTAATAACATCCTTTAGGATTTTATAACCTTAGATAATTACATGTGTTTGTCATAACATATCTATGGACTTCACTACACTTGTGCAAGTTAATTATTTTTAAGTTTTTATGTTTTATCAAATTTGTATAATATATTGTTACTATAAAAAAATGTGTTGTTACACAAACTTATATAACTACTAAATAAAACTTGGAATTGGTGATTTGTATAAAGCTCACTCATAATAAACACTAATCTTAATAAATTGGGTATTAATTACTTGAGGAAGCATTTCAAACCCATACCTAAGGAATATGGTGATAGAAATGGATGTCTTTCATGAGATGATGCCAAATATATTAAGTATGTGATGCTCAAGAATAATGGTGAGCTGAAAAAGACTACAAGGTGGCCTAATCTATAGTTAGATGATGTTGTGTAGAATGGAAGTCAACATATAGTGAAAAATCATTATATTTTTATGAGTGATATTAATCTAGTACTTGAAACACTAAAACACTATGGAAATTTTAATACCATGATTCTTTTTGTCTTAGATATGATGTTCTCAATTTTAATACCATAAAAGATGCCTCAAATATAATGTTCTTAATTTTTATACCACTAAATATGTTTATGTGAGGTAAATTTTAATCTTGATTGATTCTTGGAATACTAGATGTTTATCATAACATCATGTGGTCATAATGTCAAAGAAAGTGTCAAAAATACATAAGAGTACAAAAAATAATGCTATAAAAAGATAAAACATACTAAAATCCTCTAATAGGTTCTGATAAAAAAAGTGTTTAATAAAATACCCATGTAATTTTAAGGAAATTAAACTAATTCTTGTGATAAAAAAGGAAAGTGCATACATGTGAATATGTTTATTTATATAGAAGTATCACTTATAAGGCACATAGGAATGGGAATCAATTATATCAAAATAAATGGACTAAGTGTAAGTGGTAGGGTAAACCAATAATTAACTACTTAAAATGGTAATTAAACTCACAAAAATCCAAAAAAGTGTTGCATGAGTGACCCAAAATTTAACACTTTGAACATAGAAATTGATTAATGTTAGGAGTGCCATAAGTCACAAAAAATGATCATCATGTTAAGTGTTTAAAAATACAAGTAATGAAGGAATTATCTCCATGAGTAGACTAATATCCACTACTTGAATAACATGTTCAAAATTGTAGGAGTATTTATAGAAAGGTTCAACATAAAATAGACAAACATTTCCTTAATAGGGCCTTGCCAATGAGTCCATGAGAGTTACCCTTAAAAAGTTAAAGGAAAAAAAAAGTGAATTTGTAAAGCCAATGGCTCATAGAAGATAAGAGAGAGAAAAAATCGATAAAATTTTATTATGGAGGGGCCTGACCACATGTCAAACTAGACCCACACTTTGATATTTGAAAAAAAAAGCATACAATAATTTCCCACAAAGAACAAGAAACTATCCATTGTATTTTCAAATGTAATAAAAATGACCTTATAAAATTATTACCACAAAAAAAATTACACCCTCCAAAGTAATAAATGTGACATGAAAAAAAATGTGTCAAACTAAAAGTATAATTAACCACACCATTATGTATAACTCTAAAAAATATCTATTTTCAAAATAGATAGCACACATGCAGAAATTCTAAATGAAACTCAAGATATGAATTTAGGAAGGAGGTTTCCCATATGGTTCTATTATAATAAGTCTCATACCACAAACACTCATGCACCTAAAATTTATCAAATTATAATCAACTACATTTGTGTTATAAACACAAATCTATAAAAACAAAATGGAGCTTTCCAAACCTAGCAGATCAAGAGATATGCCTCCTAGAGTGAGAGTAGGTCTTAAAGACATCATGTGGTGGTACATATGGTCATGTCAATAGGCATGTATGATGAATTAGTATGGCATATAGTATGATGATAGTAACATGCCATAGGTATATATAGAGTTTAGATAATCAATGGACTATATAGACAAATAACATAAAAAAAATTTGTTGAAGACCTAGAAAATTTCATGAAAAACCTATAAAAATATAGATTGCATATGATATAGATTATACTTGAGCATGAGTTGTGGACCAAAATTTATTTAATATATTTATTTTTTATAAACCTATAGGGTGATTGTAGTTTGTGCCTAGGTTTTTGGGACTTTCGAATTAAATTTAAATGTCATTTTTTCCAAGATGCTATAGAAAAAAATTGTTTCTAAAAAACACCATAAAAAATATATTATTCTTTGGAGATATCCAATAATGGTTTTGATACCATATTAAGATATAGTATAACCTTAATAAAATAAGAACCAAAACATAACTTCTACAAGATAGAGGTGAGAGGAGGATAACTAAAATGAGAATAAAGAAATTTTCTCAAAT